>ML677377.1:1133844-1261529 GCA_007922305.1 Dermatemys mawii | reverse complement strand
CATAGGAGATCTCAGCCAAACAGAGGATAGTGATGAGGTGCAAAAAGGACTTGTGGTAGAAGAAGCTGAAGAGGATAGTGTGGAGTCTGGGGAAGAACCTGCTGGAGAAACTGAAGGGTTAAAATCTGTGGGTGTTGCATACAATTTGGTGTACCGCTTTGTGTCCACTTTCATAGGCCTAAAATTCAGAGTTTGGTCAAAAGGCCTTAGGAAATAATGATTAGCTAAGAGAACACAGAATAACTGAATATAACCTTGCTTTATTTGTTTAATCATAATCCGTAAAATGCCAATTGTTGGCACGTAACTATATAAGTGCATCTTATTTAAAGTTGCAAATGGAACAAAGATGTCCTGTTTCTGTTGCATTAGTTTCTCCTGTAGGGAGGAGTCCTTCCCACAGACTATCCTTGAGTTATGAAAGGTTGGCCTGTCAGTATAAGACAGGCCTGCATAACACCCCAAGAGAGAAGCAGCACAAAGGACCAATGGACACAGACCCAGATTTTGAATCTGGGGCAGGTTTGCATGAGAGAGAAGCTGCTATCAAAGTGAGGAGTCTCACAGAGAACCCTGAGTCTCGTCTTGTCAACGTCAGAGCATTGATCCGGATCAGCAGAAGCTCCACCCCTCCCCCATCTAACTCACCTGGTCAGTGAAGTTAAGGGGAGCAACTCATTGGTAACAACAGCAAGACTGAGTGTGTATGTGAGTGCATGATTTTGATATATGTCATATGCATATGTTTGATTATTGTGTTAGCTTTAGATTATAGTGTTGATTATTACATGTATTACTGATAAATGTGGTGTGTTGTCTTATTCCCTGGAAGATCCTGTACAGTACTTTAAGTACAACACAGACCCCTGCAGAAGTCAGGAGTAGCTTCAACCTATCCAGCTGCTGCTGTGGATTTAAGTTGCCTTTCCTGGGAAGACAGGAGAGAGCAAAGCACTGCCAAGTTGGGAGCATCTGGTGGTGGGAGCAGGCTGATATGCTGTCTTGGTAGATGCCGCCTTACTCCATGGCTACCCCTCTAGCTGTTGGGGAATAGGGATGTGGGACCAAGGGCTCTTTTCCAAATCCTTATAGCCACAATACACAACATTTGTTGTAACTAAGCTGTATCTCTTCACAGGGTTAGGCTCGTGCTCTGACATGAACTCAAATTGGGACTAGGCAACAATCACCATGTCCCCTCCCATAAGATTCTCAAATGAGAACAAGCCTGGCTGCTGTGCCCCCTTGCAGTCTGTTTGGAAGATCAGATGTGCCTCCCCCCTGTACCACATTAAAGGGGGCATCTGCCTGAGCATAGTCACTGGAGTCATTCACTTGTTTATTGAATAAAAACAAGTTCTTGTGGCACCTTAAAGACTAACAAATTTATTTGGGCATGGGCCATAGCCCAGTTTTCAGCCTTTGCTTAGACAGACCAGTCCAACATCCAAGCAGGAATTAACTTAAATTTCACTGGCGGGGACTGCATTTGTAGTTGTCCTGTGCTGTGAGATAAAAGGTCTGTGACTTTTGCTAGAGGTAATGAGCAGTCATGCATCTTGATGATCAGAGTCTCTGAAAACTAGGCACCAACTATGTCCTAAGCTTGGCTGCCAGTTCCATAGATTCCAAGTCTAGCAGGGATCATGATGATGATCTGCTCTGATTGCTGGTGTAACACAGGACATAGACCTTCCCCAAAATAATTCCTAGAGAAGATCTAGAAAAATATTCAATGTTGATTTAAATATTGTAAGTGATGGAGAATCATGACCCTTGGTAAATTGTTCCAAATGGCTAAATATTACACCGTATTTGCAGTCTGAACCAGTTTCCGATTCTAGAATATTGACAAGGAAATGTAGCTGGGTTCTGGAAGTCTTGGTTTCCTAACAGAAGTGCTGAACAGTAGTGATTCTCGACCTTTCCAGACTACTGTACCCTTCTCAGGAGTCTATTTGTCTCGTATATCCGAAGTTTCACCTCACCTAAAAACTTCTTGCTTACAAAATCTGACACAAAAAGACAAAAGTGTCACAGCACAGTGCTACTTAAAAATTGCTTACTTTTTCATTTCTACCATATAATTATAAAACAAAGTAATTGGAATATAAATATTGTACTTGCATTTCAGTGTATAGTATATAGAGCAGTATAAACACATAATTGTCTACATGAAATTTGTACTGATTTTGCTAGTGCTTATGTAGCCTGTTGTAAAACTAAGCAAATATCTAGATGAGTTGATGTACTCCCTGGAAGACTTGTGTACCCCTGGTGGAGACCCACTGCTGTACACCCCTGCTTCTTGCATGTCTGTGGTAAGTATAACCATCCTGGTTCTTACAGGTGCACAAATAGCTTGTCATAGCTACACAAGTCAGTGGTAGAGCCAGCTAGCTGCACACAGTCCACCGTATTTTAGTACCTGTGTGCTTATCTAACCCATCTCTCATATTTTAAATAATGTGGCCCAAATTCTGCCCTGGGACATGTGGATAATTCCTATGCCTTCACTGGAAATTATGGGTGCGGTTTGAGATCAGAATCAGGCCTGTGGTAGTGGGGGCAGGTGCTAGCTTCCTCCCACTTATCCATGTCCTTCTGGCTTGAGATGGCTGTGTCTATTCCATGCAATCCAAGATGACTACTACCAGGCGATCTAATCACTGAGCAGGGTCACTGTGCCCTGACAGCAATGAATTCTACTGCTACCACTCCAGGCCATCTCTGCCCAACTATGCTTGTTTTCTTTCCTTTGTGCAAGGAAGGAGAAGAGGGGACATCTGGGGCAATACAGAAATGCCTGTGTGAGGAAAATGATGTCCCACATTGCAAAGGGTCACTCTCCCTTATTGTGTTATGGAGAAGGTTCATTGTGGCAGTGGGACACAGGAGTCAGAACCACCAGGTGTCAGAAGTACAGTAACCAAACTTCTCTGCATCCAATTGCCAAACCCTCCCAAGGGCATCTGATGTGCTTTCATCACTCCAGTTGCCAAACTGCCCTCTTTACCCACCATCTGTCCTTCCCATTCTTCAGTGGCTTTGCTCTAGTCACCTATTCTACTGAGGGAATGGTGACAAGACATGCAGCAAGCGTCCCCTAGGTCCACTGCATAACTCTTAGCTGTAGATGGTTCTTCAACAGCTACTGTCTGCCCTGTTAGAACTAGTTCAAAGGCCAAACTAGATGCAAAGGAGTCCTGTCACTGCAGGGGCCACTCACAACTGAGCTGGCCTGCTTTCCACAGTGTTTCAGCACCATGTTCAGTTAAGCTATAACTAGAGTTGTTTGGTTTTTATGTTAATTTCTCCTCATTTCTGAACCTCCTGTCTCACTGAGAATGACCTGAGTGAGATGCATTGTGGCCATACTACTTCACAATGTTATTAATGTGAAAAACAAGGACTCTTAGGCACATACACAGCTAGGCCTCATAGCTTGAGAACTGAGTGAAATATTTTGTAAACCAACCAGTGGTGAGGTGGGGCCATGAGATGACTTCCCATCTGGAAGGGGTCATACTGAACACAGAAGGTGCTGACTTATTCTGTTCTTAAGAACAGTGCTTGAGATGGAGTCTCTGGGGGTTGAATTCCCCCTGAGAAACCAAGGTTGCAGAAGACAGGCTGCCTGGGTCTAACATTTTGCTACATGTAACCTTGGGAAAGGCAGTCTTCCCTCCTTTCACAGCTCCTGCTCATATGCCCAAGCCCTCACCTCCAGTAATGCACAAAGCCGTCCTGAAAGTAAGGCCAAAGTGACAACTTTAAATATGCTTCTATTCCCAGCACCAACATCTACATGGCTGGCTTCTCAGTTGCATGTTGCTAAAGCAACAGCCAACACACTAAGTACTCCTATACATCAGATTCAAGAGATAGGAAACATTACAAATGTTACAAGAGGGTGGTACATTTAATTGCTCCCGGAAGCTGAGCTTTAATGCAATGCAGGTCCAGGGGGTGGTGGGTAGGAAGGAGTGTACACTCTGAAGGATTGGTGAGAGTTGGGGGAAAGGGTATACAGTTCTACCTACATAAGCAATTAAGTGTGTGATGCTCTAGTGACTGCTGCCTGTGATGTATGTGGGCAACTACAGAGGGTACCAGAGAGCTCCCTCTGCCTGCACTATCAAATGGGTACTCTGTGGACTTGACTTGAAATCAGGCTTTTCTGTTTTCACACAAATCAATAGGACTTTGCATATTAATACTTAGAACATCCCCTGACATTTTGGAATTGATCAGATGTGGTTTTCAAAAGTTATCACCTTATAGACAAATGCCATTAAACTGAATGTAGGGCCTCACTTTGGCTGGCCAATTAGTGATCATAGCAACACTGGCTCACAGACACTTCAGCCAAAGGATGTCTAACACAAATCTCTTAAGGTGATTTATGCTTGGGTATTGATGGCACCTCTCAGTGCAAACCATTTACAAAGCCAGTCCAGAATCCTCCTTTCCAGAATAAATCCAGGGCATTCCCCACTGGTAAGAAAAGCTCCAGTGATATGATGGGCTCCTTAAAGACCACTGCTTTTCATTTTAATTTCTGAGAAGAGGGGATTCTCAGCAGGGATGCCAGGGTCATCATGTTCTCTTCTCTCTGTCCTGGAGAAAAATGGTTGGGATCCACAGGGAAGTGCCTGAGACAAGGCTCCTTTTTAATTCAATTTTCTGCACGTATCCTAGGGCTGTTGGTTTTGAGTTTAATACTTCCCCTTTGCTAGAAAAGAAGGAAGCCAGTTTATATAATGGAGTGAGTGTGACTGTTTCTCCCCATGTTCACTAATTGCTCCCAGTGAAGTCTCCTTCCAATCTGATGGCTTTGCATTGTGGGGCCTCTGATTTGCCAAATTCCTTGCAGGGAAATGGAACATTAAGCTACAGTACAACTATCAAACAACTGATAAATCCACTATAGGGAAACGTTTACTACTTTAGACTATCTAGGCTTACAAACTGAGGCTAAATTCTATTTCTGGATTTTCCTAGACAACCTAGGCTGGTAAAATGGCTCTCTCTGTGGACCCAAAGTTGTAACTGCAGGGAGATTTTATATAAAGTCTACTAATAGTATTCCAACAGGTTACCCCATCCATGTCAGTGGCCCAGGGAAGGCAAGGACTATCAACGCCTCCAGTTTTCATGAAGTAAGAATCTCCATTGCCCCACACAACAAAGGGCATTCCAATAACTGCCTCAAGACATTACCTGGAAGTGCTCTGCTAGGTACCAACTTCTTTCTGTTGGCTCCCACCCTACGAGACCTATAGTCTAACCTGGGGTAAAACTGAACAACAGAAGTGATTTGGACATTGTCACCCAAGATGCTGCATGCATGCACATACAAACCCAACTCCTACAGCTCCCCAACCCTAACAACTCCCACAACCAATCTGCTGGGAAGTTCCTATTCACTGTATAGAACAGTCAGTGTCAGCTTCACTCTTTTTTGTATTTTATTTTCTCCCTTCAACCATAATTATGTGGTATCCAAACTTTGTTCTGACAGGAGGGTCTGTGTACACTGGCTTGTCCATACTGCTGACTGCCAAGGCGAATGCTGCTTCCTGGAAAGGTCCCACCATGGAACCTCTGGTCATCCAGCCCAAGTCTCCCTGCAAGAGAGAACGAAAATGGCCAGGTCTGAGAATCCCATTTCAAAACATGCCCAGAGCTGCATTGTGAGACAGAGTGGGTAACATTTCTATAAAACAGGGTTTTTAAGAACAAATCACCTTTTTCCATTCAGTGCTTAGAACCTTAAACTTTGCAGCTGTCTACTACTACACAGATGTGTGCAATGACACTATCATCAGATACTATGGCGATGCGTGCCATATAAAAACCTATATAAAATAGAGCATAAGAATGGCTAAACTGAGTCAGACCAATGGTCCATTTAGCCCAGCATCCTGTCTTCCAACAGTGGCCAACGTCAGATGCTTCAGAGAAATGAACAGAATAGGGCAATTATGAACGATCCATCCCCTGTCATCCATTCTCAGCATGAAAGCCTTAGGGACACCCACAAAATGGGAGCATCCCTGGCCATCTTGACTAATGGACCTATGCTCCATGAACTTATCTAGTTCTTTTTTTAAATTTAGTTATGACCTTCAAAACATCCCCTGGCAACAAGGGATACAGAATGACTGTGCAGTATGTCAAGAAGTACTTCCTTCTGTTTTAAACCTGCTACCTGTTAATTTCATAGGGTGACCCTGCTTCTTAGATGAAGGGGCATTTAACACTTCCTTACTCACCTTCACCATATCATTTATGATTTTATAGACCTTTATCATAACCCCCCTGGTTGTCTCTTTATTCCTGGGGGAATTATGTGCCAAAATATTAAAACTTCTGTACCAAAAAATTAAAATTCTGCTCATTTTTTCAAAATAATGCAATGTGATCATGCCAGTTTCAATTATTTTGGTAATTTATTTAAACTACAATACAATGGATGGAGAATGGGAGTGGGGAGCACTGGAGCAAATCCCCTTTGTCTAATAGTAATGTAGGTAGGTTTGACCTTTTATTTCTAGTTACGAGTTAACAAATATATGCAGTCATATGGTCAGTGCTGCATTATAGGCAACTGAAGAGTAAGTGAGGGATGGGGAAAATCAAATTCACAATTTATATTAGCTACTGCACATCTCCAGGAAGGTAAGTACCAAACAGTTAATAGAGCACATTTTGATAGGATTTTTTTTTTTTCAGTCCAAAAAATTTAGACCAGTTCTAATCACTAAAGCATCATAAGCATTTATAAGGTCATACTGTCCTTTACACTACTTTGGCAATGTAAAGGAGCCTTACAACTTTTAAATCTGTTTTACACTCTTGGATGATTTCACAAAGACAATGGGAACAACTCACTAAGCAGGCAGCATTCTACATTCTGCTCTGCCCCATGGCTACCTTCTCAGAAACACCCCAGAGCCCTGCCTCTCCACACTGAATGTGCTGCAATAGCGAGCAAGAGGGATAGAGTGTCTCTCTCCCTCTCACACGCATGATTGCCCAGCCTCCTGACCCCATCCCAGTCATGATTTATGTCTCTACCAATTGTTTCAGGTGCCCGAACCAACCTGCCTGTGCTACCAGGGAAGGGCCCATGACTGCACTGTGGGTTTCCCTTTGTTTCCCCATCAGAAGTCATTTTTCTGCGGAGAAGCAAAGAAATCATCAGGGAACATGAATTCTGTACATGAGCAACATACAGAATTCCTCCAGGAGTATCTCTTTTTCAAGCTGTACAGTCTATCTTTTTAATCTCTCTTCATATGAAAGCTGTTTCATACCCTTAATCATATTTGTTGTTTGGACCTTTTCCATTTCTAATTATCTTTTTTGACCAGGGTGACCGGAATTGCATGCAGTATTCAAGGTGTAGGCATACCATGGATTTATATTGTAGCATTATGATATTTACTATCTTATTATCTATCCATTTCCTAATGCTTTCTAACATTGCTAGCTTTTTTGACTGCTGCTGCATATCAAGCAAATGTTTTCAGAAAAATATCCACGACTCCAAGATGTCTTCCTTGAGCGGTAACAGCTTATTTAACCCCATCAAAAACATTTCCTGAATCTTTGTTGTCTGTATTGTTAGAAAACAGAGGAGTAGCCGTGTTAGTATGTATCCACGAAAGCAACAAGGAGTCCAGTGGCACCTTAAAGACTAACAGATTTATTTGGGCATAAGCTTTCACGGGTAATAAATCCCACTTGTTCAGATGCATGGAGTGAAAATTAAAGATACAGACATAAATATATATTGGCACATGAAGAGAAGGGAGTTACCTTATAAGACCTCTATCAAGCATTCTTAAAACAACAATACCCACCTGGTGAGGTGACAAACAGATTGACAGAATGAAACAGGTACCCAGAAGTCACCTACTACAGGACAGGCCCAACAAGGAAAATAACAGAACATCACTGGCCAGCACCTACAGCCCCCAGCTAAAAACTATCCAGTGCATCACCAACGATTACAACCTAGCCTGGAAAATAATTCCCCCTTCCCCCACCTCACAGGGAGGGAAGGCCAATCCTCACTTACAGACAACTCCCCAGCTGGAAGCAAATACTCACCAGCAACTACATACCACAACAAAGAAACACTAACCCAAGAACCAATCCCTGCATTGCCTTCTCTGTCCCATATCTACTCTTGCAACACCATCATAGGACCCAATCACACCAGCCATACCATCAGAAACTCATTCACAGGCACATCTACTAATGTACATTTGACATCAGGTACCAGCAATGCCTCTCTGCCATGTACAGTGGCCAAATTGGATAGTCTCTACGTAAAATGATAAATGGACACAAATTAGACATCAGGAATGGTAACATACAGAAGGCAGTAGAAGACTTCAATCTCCCTGGACATTCAATAGCAGATTTAAAAATAGCCATTCTTCAACAAAAACACTTTGAAAACAGACTTCAAAGAGAAACTGCTGATCTACAATTCATTTGCAAACTTAACAGCATCATATTGGCCTTGAATAGGGACTGGGAGTGGCTGGCTCACTAGAAAAGTAATTTTCCCTCTCTTGGTACGGACATCTCCTCATGAATTATTGGGAGTGAATAACATCCACCCTGACTAAATTGGCCTTCAACATTGGTTCTCCACTTGTAAAGCAGTCCCCTTCTCTTCATGTGCCAATATATATTTATGCCCATATCTGTAATTTTCACTCCATGCATCTGAAGAAGTGGGTTTTTTACCCACAAAAGCTTATGCCCAAATAAATGTTAGTTTTTAAGGTGCCATCAGACTCCTCATTGTTTCTGTGCATTGCTAGACAAACTTGCTGACAGGTATTTTGAAATAAATTACTAAAATAATTGAAACTGGCATGATTATATTGTATTATTTTGACAAATAAAATACACATAATTTTAAAATATTGTGAGCAGAATTTTAAATGTTTTGGTGATGAATTCCTCTAGGAGTAAAGAGCTAGAGGTAGTGTTGTCGGGGAGGGTCTGTTTATGGATTGAGTTTCCTGAGAGGATCAGACTAATGTTGAGTCGAAGTACTTTGAGTGCATACTGTAACACCCTCCCTCGTGACAGAGCATTTCCCCGCAAAACCAGATTGACGGGGCAGGTGGAGAAATATGGCTCACGCAAAGACTCTTATTTCAAGGAAGGGCAGGAGATCCAAGAAGTCCATAAGAGACTGCCCATTGCATCCTCATTTATCACCTAAGTGCGATGAACTCAGTAGCTTTCCCAGAGTCCCAGTCTCCTGCTAAGAACTAGATCGGGGTGGCCAAATGTACTGACCTTCCAAACCACATAAGATAGTCTTCAGAAGTTCGAGAGCTGGGCATACCTGCCCAGGGCTTCAGCCCCAGCAGGTACCTCCTGCAAGACTGAAGCCCCAAGACCCCCTTGTCCCCCACCAAGGCAGAAGCCTCTAGCCCCATCACTCTGCCATAGGCAGAAGCCCTGAGCTCTCCCTGCCCCAGTCTGGTAGGTGAAGAATGTGGGGCTTCGCAAGCCACACTTTAACTAAAAAAGCCACATGTAGCTCACGAGCCACCATGTGGCCACCTCTACACTAGCCAACGGTGCCTCCCTGACATCAGGTAGTCCACCTAAGAGCTGTCACCACAAGCCTGACAATCAGCGAAACGTACCCCTTGTCTGGCTTTATCTTCACTGAACTGTGAGGCCACTTCACTGAAGCGCACTCCAGACTTCAGCTTCTCCATGGCCTCCATGATTTTGCCGTGCTTCTCACACAGAATGTGTCTAACCTAGAATTCAAAAGCAGAGGGAAGTTACATTTTGGGGCCTCAGCTCCCTAAAAAACAGTCATTTTATTGCCTATTAACTAAATAGGCTCCTGTCAGGCCACTGTGCTGACTGCTGCAGCTCACAGTGTGTTTCTCACCACAGTAGAACTGAGTCCATTGGAGGGCTTTCCACCTCCAATCCAGGACATTTGGTTCAATTGCTGTCCTAAACAGCAGCCAGAGCAGAGCGAGGCAGGCCTCTGCCCAGCCTACCGCTGCAAGTGGCATTTCATCTTAGCAGCGGCCTAGTACCAAGCACCGCACCCAGCCCCACTGCCCTGTAACACAGGCAAATTGCACTTAGCAGCTGCCTCTGAGAGGTACCTTCATCCCTCGGGATCTTACTGGGCAGTTGAGGGTTGCCCCTGTGTGGGCTGGCACAAACCCCTGAACCAGGCCAAACCCCAGACTCTGGCTGGGCACCCACAACCTGTGGTCTCTCTCTCAGAAGGCCACGTGGTCACATGCTGTGCTTGGCTGAAGGTGGCAAATGGGGAGATGGGCCTATAGCCCTGCTACTCCTCCACACCATACTCACCTTCACAGAGCTACCCCCACCCTTCGGGGCCGGGGCCTGCTTCTCAGCACTGCCCCCACCGCCGCCGGTGGCTCCTCCTTGGGAACAAACCAGATTAGCTGAGCTTGGCTCCTGGGGTGGCACCAGGGTCCACTACAGACCAGGACCAGCCTGGCGAGGACACCAGCTGACCTGGGCTGGGGAATGGACTATGGTGACCCCATCAGGGCAACTCCCCATCCTCCTGTATCCCTCCCAGAACACTACAGCCCATCCACCCTTCCCCTGACCCGGGGCTCTACAGCCTCTCACACACTACAGCCCCCTCCCCCACCCCCACCCAATCCCCTTCCCTAGACCCGGGGCACTACAGCCTCCTACACCATCCCCTCCAAATGCTACAGCCCGGCGCGCCCCCTCCCCACAACGCCGCTCCTCCGACCCGTGGTGCTACAGCCTCCCACACATCCCCACCCCCCACGCTCCCTTCCCCCGACCCAGGGAGCTACAGCCTCCCGCACAGTCCCCACCCCCAAACCCTCCAGCCCCGACCCGGCGGCCCCGCCCCCACCTTTCCCACTTTTGCCGCCGCTTCTGCCTTTGGGGGGCATCTCCGCAGCCAGGAGCCGCGCGCGTGACGCCAAGGAGAGCCGCGCGCGTGACGCCAAGGAGAGCGCCAGGGCCCCGCTCAGGACCCCGCCGGCGGCCGAGCCCGGGCTGTCCGCGCTAAGTGCCTGACGGGAACACGGCGGCTCGCCGGCCGCGAGGGTGTTTGTCCGGCTGTTTCTTAGCGTTTTAAAAGCCTGAAAAAAGCGAAGCTGCTTTCCCAGCGGTGAGCCCGTGGAGCTGTGCAGTGAAGAGACTGTGCTGCTCCCCCAGGCCGTGCATGGGACGGGTTCCTAACCCAGCCGGCCTGGTCTCCACAGACATAGCCCTGTCCTGCCCCAGGCCCTACCATCATGCCCAGGACCTACCCCCTGTGGGCCATTATAGATGTGTAGTCAGACTGGACTCCCCTGGTGTGTCAGGTGCAGGCAGGACACCTAACTTGGCTACTGGCTCACTAAGGCTGTGTCTACACAGCAAGGCAAGCCTAAAGTTAATGGGATTTGGGTCAACTGGGAATCCTGGGCTGGAGGGTCTACACTAGATTAACCCTAGATTAAGAATTTCCTGACCCATGCTTGAGCCTGGGCTTCTGACAGCCACACTGCAGTGCACATATCCCAGACAAAGTAACCATATCCCAGCATGCCTAGCACTCTCCCCCTCCCTTGCTGGCACTCTAAGCCAGGGATGGGAAAACCTTTTGGCCCGAGAGCCACATTGGGGTTACAGAACTGTATGGAAGGCTGGCTACGGAAGGCTGTGCCTCTCGAAAGTGCCTGGCCCCTGCCCCCTATCTGACCCTCTCCCACTTTCCACCCCCTGACCGCCCCCCCCCCCAGAACCCACCTCCCACCCCCATCCCACCCTGCTCCGTTCTCTGACTGTCTCCTCTTGGGATCTCATCCTCTAGCCAACCTCCCCTATGCCCTGTCCCCTATTCCAACCCCTATCCACACTCTGACCCCTGACTCCCATGCCTATCCAACCCATGTGGTTCTCCATCCCCTGACTGCACCCCACCCCCAGAATCTTGCCCCATCCAACCGCCTCCTGCTCCCTGCCCGCCCCCCGAGACCCTCTGCCCCTTATCCAACCCCCTTGCTCTCCACCCCCTTACCATGCCGCTCAGAGCAGCATGTCTGGCACCCGTGCGGCCAGCTGGAGCCAAACATGCTGTTGTGCTGCCCCGCAGGAATGCGCAGTCCCGCCTCCCAGAGCGCTGCCCGTGTGGCGGTGTGGCTGCAGGGACAACAGGGGAGGGGCCAGGAGTGGCCTCCCTGGCCAGGAGCTCAGAGGCCAGGCAGGATGGTCCCCCCTGCAGGCCAGATGTGGCCAGAGGGCTGTAGTTTGCCCACCCCTGCTCTAGGCCTAGGAATGTGATGCACTGTGGGGAAAACTCTGTCTATGTTCATGGGCTGGCTGGGCCACTATTCCTGCCAAATGCTATTGACATAAATGGTGTCATGTGTTGTGGGGGAGGGGGAGATGGCTCATTTTGACAGGGCAGTACTGAGGGGGAATGGCTCATTTTGGGAGGAGGGTAGTGCTGGGGGGAGGGCGAGAACGGTCTTGAGTGTCACGTAGCATAAATCAGAATGATATGGATAAAAATTGTATGATTGGGAATGGGGGGGCACATTGGCTTTGCAAAATGGCTCAAGCTTATTGGTCTGCACTGAAACCCTGGAGGGTCTGAGTGTGCATGTGCCAACCAAGCTCCCTCCCCCTGCAGAGGAATGCCCCAAGTGGGACATACACTGCATCAGAGACACCTAGCCTGGCCCAGCTGGACACTGGTGCAGAAGCAGCCCCCAGTGTGTAGCCGCTGGTGCCTTCTGACACTTACTTTACTGACAAGGTCAGTCTCCCAAAGCAGCAACATAGTGACCCACAGGTCTGCCTAATAATCAAGGTCTTCAGTGCTAGGCACTCCCCGCTGACAACTCCAGAACTAGCTACTTCCTTCCCTGCTCCACTCCACCCAGGATGTGTGGCCCACATGACCCAGCTTGGGGATCACTGCTCTCCTCCCAAAGATCCCGTCCCTTAAACACCGCCCCCAACCTGGCTGTTGCCGCTGTGGAGTGGTAAAGTGCATCCTTCCCGAGGGATTGGGGTGCAGTGTGCTCCAGCACCTCCCCCTGCTCCCTTATCCCTGCCCCCACTACACCCCAGGAGGCTGCAAGGCATTTTGGGGCTGGCACCTGGCAACTTTGATCCCTGCTTCAGACAAACTCTGGGCAGCAGCGAGTTGGAACAGGAAGGGAGAACAGATGCGGTCAGGCAGCAATGGCACTTTGAGCTGCTGCACTGGCTGCTTGCAGTGCACTCTGCCTCCAGCAGCTGTGGGATAGATTTGGAGGATTCCCGGGATCTGAGTCAAGCCATGGCTGTGCACATAGGACAGCATAAGGGTTCAGACCATAGGTCCCAGCTTAACTCAGCCTCCAACCCTTCAGCCCTGCAGGGAGCTGGGACCCTGGGTCTGAGGCCTAGGTTAGCACAATTGCAGTGTAGATGCACGGAGGGGTTTGCCTTGAGCCCAGGCTCAGAGCTGGGCTTGTCTGGCTGTGCAGATATACCCTAAGTGGTCTTAGCCAAGCTGCTTCACCTTGCAGGATCTCAGTTTCTCCATCTGTAAAATGGAGCTAATGATACCAGCTTTGGAAAGATCTATGATATCTATAGCTGGTCACTATAACTGTTATTCCACCCACCCACCCAGAGCTGTGGCACAGTTTAAACTTCACACAAGTGCACCTGACAAGGCTGGGACAGGAACTGTGTAGTCAATAGGGTTTTAATATTTCCACTGGGTTTAAAATGTCTGACCCCCTCTTCACCCTCCCCTCACAGAACTCAACTTTGGGACCTTTGCAGGCAAGGGCTCTGAGTGGCTCCGGGGAATAAAAGCACACACACAGCTGATGGATCTGACAGTTATTGGAGTTTACCAAGCTTGCAATAGTTAAAAAGTACAACATTCAGAAATATAAAAATGTGGCTTTCGCCATATCCGAGGGTTGTCCAGGGGCAGGGATTGGGCTGACATTGCAAAAGAGGCCACTTACGCAGGGGGGAGGATGTTTGCATAACACACAAAAATAGTTCACATTCTTTCTTCTCGCCCATGGCTGGCCCACTTAGGATAAACAAGTCCTATATATCTATAGGGCTTATTTCAGTCTTTGCTGCACAGAACCAGTCCGAGAATTTTATCTAAGTTCAGTTGGGTGACGTATGAGGAAACCCATCCCTAGCAATCCAATTAATTCCCTGTAGAGCTCCAGACCTGCTAAGTGACAGTTCTATCCTAGATGCAGACTTGGCAAAAAGCCACATTCTCTGTTAAAGCATTGTGTGGGGGACGCCCTGGCCCCCCTGAAGTCTAAGGCAGACCTCCCAGTGACTTCACTAGAGCCAAGATTTCATCCGCACATTTTTAAGGCTGGGATGTGGAGATTCAAACTTTTATTTTTTGTTTTAAAAAAGTAAATTTTTGATAAGGAAGAAAATCAAGGGAAGATTCTTTTTCTGAAGCAGCTAATTTCATTAGAATCACTTTGCAAAGTCCCTTTTTAGCAGGACATTTACAATCCAAGTGCTAAAAATCACACCTCAGTCACACCATACAAAGCCATTGCTAACTGCTGTGTGTAGCATCTTTTTCCTGAGCAATCGTGTGCAATACTGTACATGGTTATTGGCATTTTTTTCTTGGCCATAAATTCCAGCAGTAGCTTCTCTTTAACTTTATGCAACTAAACATGTTATTTGTATATTGAGCATTCAGATTTTACCCTGCAATACGCAACACTTCCCTAAGGACATGTTGCTTCTACTAAGGCTTACATTTCTGCCTGGCCTAAAGCCAATTGAGGAATAAATGTCTATGGAAATGCTGAGGCATCTATCAAGCTCATTGTATAACAACTTTGCACAACCTGTTCGAATTGTTCAAGGACTGGAACCCAGGTGGTGCTGGTTTTCGCAGCCACAAATCCAGCCACTGGAACTGAGCAGAAATATCAGATGACCTCAGACTACATTCTAATTGGTCAACAGCATGTTAATAGGGCAAAGGAATCGTTCTTCATTTGTTCCACCGGCCAAGTGAGGGGACGTGGGCAGCAGAAGAGTTATGACACATTTCCAGGTGAGTAGCAGTTCCAAGAGAAATCTGGGTTCCCATCTCACCTGTTCTTCCTACACCAGACACCACTTTGGAGGTCCTGTTTGGGCAAAAACAAAATAAAATTGGGGCCTTAATTGGGGGCAGACATGGGCCTCAGCAGGATGCTGATTTGCTGCCAGAATCCTGCAAAATGCCACAGTTCAGTGCATGAGATTGAAATTGAAATGAAGAGCAGCGGTTCTAAATTCTGCCCTGGAGGAGCCATCTGGCAAATCCAACAGGAAGCTCCCGTGCTATGTCTTTTGCCTTCCTTTCAAGGTAGAGATATTAGGCATAAACCAATGGCTGGGCCACATTTCAAGCCCCAACCCACGCTGCTTGGACTCAGTCGACACAAATGAGACCAGGTAAATAAGCCAGCTCCTTGGCAGTGAAGTCAGCAGTTCCATGAACAGCAGGAGCTCATGGCATGGTGACAGACCCAGCTGATTGATGTGTATGTAGTGACTCTTCGCTTGCCTTCTCAACATGGCCGTGATCACACATGACACATCATAACCTGGAGGCAGACACGCTTATTCAACAGAGCACAGTGATTGGCTCACCTCACTTCATGTGATGTAAGCAACTTTGTGAGTCACATTCCATGTCTCAGATACACAGGTGACAGAGATGGGAAAGTCCTTCTGGGCCACTGAATCATCTCCAGGAACATGTGGGATGTGAACTCCAGAGAGAGGGGCGGTCTGTGAGGGGAGATACTACCGTGCAGCTGGGAGAATCTTCAGCTTCAGTGGCATCTGAAGTCTTTTTTGAGGAGACATCAGGCTGAAGACTATTAGTGGCAGAGGCAGAAGAAACAACAATGAAGCTTAGAAATTTTTATGATCTATTTTTCCTGAGTTTCTCAGCCTGGATGTTAATTACAGGCTGAAATTCTGCAAATCCATGACAACGGAAGGAGTAACATGTAATTAAAGAGAACAGAACAGGCAGCATGAAGAGCTGAGCCTCCTGAAGAGCAAAGTACAAAGGAATCTGGGTAAAAATAGGCCAGTATCGCTTCCCCTGGGATAAAGACAGAGCAAGGTGTAAACACAAGAGAGCCTGATGCTTCTCCAGCAGGACTTCCCTGGTGAGAGAGAAGAGTCGGCTCTCCACTCTGGGTGTGCTGCCTTCCCCAAGAAACCAGTGGAGGTTCTAGGACTGGGTCTAAGAGTATAATTTTGCTCTACAGACTGGTCCTGCAAAGATGACTCTCTGGTGCTGCTTCAGTTAAATCAGAGTGGGGAGGAAACCATCCAACACCAAATGCAAGGCACCCAGGTTTTGTCTGGTCTCATCTGGAACTGGGGTAACCCTCCCACTCCCTCCAACTCCTCCCCATCCCCCTAACAGCCAGAATCCAGTTCAGGTTCTTTTACAGCCACTCACGTGGGTTATTCCCTTCTCCAGAATGATGGGTCAGGCACTCTCAGGGCTCAGAAGCATCTGCAGGCATAGGCCATGCAAGCGCCCACCTGGAGCACTATTAGGGTGGACACCATCACCATGTTGTGAGGATCCCTTAGCTGGCAGGAGCCTGGAACTCATCAGCTGCCTTGGGGCTGTTGCTGGGGATTGGAGCTCAGAACTCTTGCCAGTGCTGGATTCAGCAGCCTATTCACGTGAGTGTGGCAGTGAAATCTGAGCCTGATCACAGTCCCACCCCCGTGTCATGTAGGGTGACCAGATGTCCTGATTTTGTAGGGACAGTCCCGATTTTGGAGTCTTTTTCTTATATAGGCTCCTATTACTCCCCTCTCCTCCCGTCTCGATTTTTCACATTTGCTGTCTGGTCACCCTAGTGTCATGTGGCATCTTCCCACACGGCAGGAACCCACCTGGCATGAAGGACACATGGCCCTGCCATTTTCACAGCCAGACTCCCCCACTTCCTCCCTGCTGAACGGGCACAACCCTAGCCCCCCCTGTGCTGGATTTGGAGCCTGTTTTCCTGACATAGCTGCAGGGGCCTGATTCTCCTCACACAGTCACCTGGGTGATCCTGCCCAGGTCAGCGCAGTCAGCTAGATGCAACCCATTAAAGAGAGAACTGAAACAGGCCCATTGTGTCAATCACATATCACACCCCGTGCCATTCATTTGGAGCCTGCGACACCAGCTTGGTTGTTTTTCCAGAAACACCACATCACGAGAGCTCAGTCCAGGGCAGCTGCCGTGCCAGTGACAGGAGAAGCACCTTGCATGGTCAAGTACAGCAAGGAGAGGTAGCAAACGGTGACTGAGGAGCCAAGAAACCCTTTGGCATTAAATCTCCCAGCAGAGTGAGCTCTTAGCTTCATGTTACAATCCGCAGCTGTTCATGGACTAAGGGCTGCCATAAAGCTACCGCCTGTGCTCACTGCAGAGCGTCCACTCCACAGGGCCCTGCCCATGGGGCATGCTGTGCAGATGGAAACATCTGCTCTCCCCTGGCCTTTCTGATAGGTGAGTAGCCTGAGAACTTGTGGAAAGGGCACGATTCTGAACAGAGCCTGGGGATGCTGAAGGAAGCGGGTTGAAGAATTCATTGTGAATTTAGCCCTTTTTCTGGTTCAGAAGCGGTTCACGGGTTTCTGGCCTTCACAAAGATTTGCTGATTAGTTTGGGCCAAAGATTTCCAGCTGGGCTGTGAACTCTTTACTGTGACTACACAGTAGCTGTTATTCATGGAGTGTGACTGGTCACTGAAGTCATGTGGTATCATTTCGACTCTGATTGGATACCTGAAACTTTTAAAACACAATAGCACCCATCACCCAACATGACCTTCACCTGTGTGACTATCAAAATCCCACCTGTGCCAAAATGCACAGCGCCACCAGGAATCGTGTTTTCCTGCATACCCCACTGGCATCCAAATCTTCACTAACTGGCAACAACGACCCCACAAACCCCAACTCTTTTGTCTGTGAAAATACCACAGCTCTCTGAATTATTCAGCCAACTCCGGTGCTAAACGCCAGTGCTCCTGCTGGAATCAGCATGACAGGATCAGGACCTCGAGTCACAGTCGTTCACCATGGTCTACTGCAGGGTCCTCCTGGTACCATCAAATTCCAAAGGAAAGGCCACTCATGGCAGGGCCTCACTCCAGAATATCCCATGCCTGTTTTGCCTCAGCCAGTCCTGGATGCAGTGTGAGAGGTGCTGGCTGTGTGCTCACTTGCTGCAATGAGTTCCATTTGCCACGTGCAAACGGTCACACACATCAGCACACTGGTATTTAGAGAAAAACAGAAGGAAGAAAAGTTCAGGGTTTTTTTCTCAAAAATCCTCCATTAAATGCCAAGTTCTTGTCCATTCGTTAGTCATCAGCCAGCAACTACCAACTGCCCTGTGTCCCTTAAGCCATGGTTTGATCATTAGGGATTGGGTAGGTGTGTATGGGACATGCAAGGTTCATACTAGTGCTTCACACCCTGGAGCCTTCCAGCCGAAACGTCCTGTCTTCTAGGAACTGTGTGCGATGCAAGCTCTGAGCCAAACGAGGTCTGGTCCTGAAGTCAAGCAAGGAAACATTTAGATAGAGAACCCCTGGATTTCAGTGGAGACCTTCCAAACTGAGATGGGTAAATGAGCAAGGCAAGTCCTGTTGCTACCAGACTGGCTGGTAGGGAAGCCCTCTGGTCAAGCCAGTTTTTCATGCTGTGGTTTTTGCCCCACAGTTTTTGAGTCCCGCTTTCAAACACTGTGTCCATGTTTAGTCTAGAGCAGGGCCTGAGAGGCCAGGGCCAGCCCCAGGGCTCTGGGCCTGGTGGATCGGGACTTTGCTTTTGGGCCAATCTCTAGTTTTTCCCTTTGGCGAATGCTGGACTCTGAATGGGGCTGTTTGCAATGTGAACGTCTGCCTGTCTTGCCCCACCCACAGCTGGCTCACGCTGTGCTGTGTGTGGATCGTGGATGGTGTCTCTGTGTGGTACATCTACACTGGGCTGGAGAGGGAATTTCTAGCTCAGGTAGCCAGACCTGTGCTACCTGGAATCAAGCAGGCACGCTACAAATAGTGGTGTAGCCATGGCATGGGGCCTGGCAGGAGGGGCCATCTATTTTGAGTATACTGCCGTCTGAACCCTAGGCTGGGCTTTGGTGTCTGGCTCCCACTTGACTCTGCAGCTACACATAACACTAACTCACTCACTAACAACTCCTGATGTGCCTGGGGCTGGCTGTGGGGAGCCCCTGGCAGTAGGTTTTAGGATTTACAGTACAGTTCGTTAACCTGGCTCAGCTGGGGGGTGGTGGTGGTTAATTTTTAGCAATGGAAGGAGAGATTCCAAAGAAAAGCCCGGATAGGGTCAGAGCCCAGAGCAATTCCCATCCCATTAGAACAGCTGTGATGTGCCTGTTAGGACAATCAGACTGTCTCCCCCATGTTGTTGGGGCTGCTAGTGGGAAGGTGCCAGGCACGGACACTGCACACAATACAGACATGAAGGTTACTGCTGTGATTCAGTCTCCTCCGGGGCCGCAGTGCAGGGACAGCACAAGGCGAGCCCAGGGCACTCCTCGTGGGAATGGAACCAGCAATGGGTTTGCACAAGTGCCCTTGAATTGCTGCTGCTGGGCTGAGCTGGCCGAACGTGGGGATCCCTGGAACTGGCTCTTTGGTTTGCGAGCCCTAAGCTCTGGTGGGGGCTGGTTTGTTGCTTGTGACGATGCCCAAACTGGAGACCACTCCCAGGCTCTCTGACTTGACCTCGTTTGTGAGACTGGGCACCACCGAAGTCACATAGCAGTGATTTTGCTCTCTGATTGGATGACTGAAACTATTTAAGCAGGTGACTCGGGAATCACAGCATTTGCAGGGTGAATAAACCTTGGTGCTACAATCCTTGGACCATTGTATCAGAGAGGCATTTCCCGAGTGCCTGGCCATTGCCAGATGCCTACCAACAACCGCCCCCCACCATGTGACAGCTCTGCTTACACAGCCAGCGTCCTCAAAATTACCAGGCAGAATTACACTGCACCACAATAAATCACCCTATCACAGCAAGTCAGCTCTGACTGCGCTGCCCCACTGATTTCCCGTTCCTCACCAGTCTGGGCCTGTGCGCAGTCACAGGATAGTGCGTGGATCTCAGCAGAGTCCTGGCTCCCACTACATTCACCTGCCTCGTTTTTAGTTAGAACTTGGCCAAGGTGTGATGTCTAGTTCAGGGGCAGACCCAGCTCTGGTCTCTAGAGGGCTCAGTCTCCCTGGGCCTTTCCTAACTACTCATGGATTTGTCAGTGATGTCTGCTTTTCCTTCCTTTTGCCACTAGGTGTAGCCAGAACAATTCACTGCTCGTGCTGACCCCTGGCTACTAGAAGCTCTTTCTCAGTGGTGTGGCATCATCCTGGCCTGTCAGCAGGGAGCTCTCTCTGCACCCCCGTACCCTCACACACACGTCCACTGTCTCTGCCTCTCTGCAAAGCATCATGCGTAGCAAGTGCTAGATCACCAGAACAGGGACATGATCACCCATTACTGCCCCCTCCTTCCTGGCGTCTCCCCAGGGCCCAGATCTTACAGCTACTGCACAAGGGTTGCCTAGGGAATCAGACCCACCAGCTAGTTTCGGGGCCATGCTGAGGACTGGGGGCTGCCCTCGGATGAAGGTGCTGCTGGCTCCTTCCATGCTGCCATCACCCCATCCCCTGCTGTGCGCTCCCTGCATGGAGCACGCCAGAGGCTGGCGGGGGGCTGATGGGAAGCAGACAGCTGCACCTTTGATCACGGCATTGGCAGGTTGTTTCCCCCCACTTTTATTATTACATTAAAACTATGAAGTGAGCAGGCTGGGTGTCTTTGATCAGTGTGTTCCTGTGGCAGCAGCTCTCGGGACTGACAGGGAGTGAAGGGAAAGCAGGCTGGGGAAAGCATCTCATTTGATAAAACATCAATACAGGCCCGCGAGACTCTGCCAGGGGCTGTCACCAGGAGCGCAGGGCGCTCACAGGATCAGACCCCCCGACTCAGCAATGCAAAGACGGCGCCTGATGCTCATTTCAGTAGCTTTGCTTTAAAGCGAGCAATTCTCCAAACCCACTGCTGATTCCCTGCCACGAGAGCATGAGGGCTGCGTGCGAGGGAGCTCACAGCGCTGTGCGTGTGAGGCGGGGACCATGACAGATGCATTCACAGCCATCGGACTTGTGAGAGCCTGTTGTGATTTGGAGGCATTTTGTATCTGACCCAGGTCTGCACAGCAGGAGGAAGCTCAGGAGAGGGGAATTTGTGATCTGAAAGCCAGGAATGGGGCCAGAGCAAACCCTCGACCCAACACCCCTCATCTTGGAGGGGTGTGAAATCCAGTTAGGGCTCAGGCACCTCTCAGACAACCCAAAGCTGTCTAGCTGGGAGCAGGCCGGCCAGCAGGGGGCTTGCAGTGTAAGTGCCAACGGGGAGTAGGGCACTGCCTGGGTGCGTGTGGGGGGCTGGGGATGGAAGCAGGCCGGGGCCTGGGCTCTTTAGTGATTGTCACCGCATTCAAGGGGGGTTGGGCTGCCGCCAGGCAGCCTGTACATGACTTGGCCGGGATTTGTGCATCCTTGTCACATCAGCAGATGCCCACTGTGTGTGCAGGCGCAGGATGGCCCGGCTGTGCGCACCCACAATGCTCCTGTGTCGCAGGGACACGGCACTTGGCTCAGCCCAGGTGTAACTCCATCGAATGGTAGCCTGCCTGCGTCCGAGGGACACACCAGAGCATGGGTAAAGTGCGTTTAGCGGACTCCTCAGATATCCTAGAGGGAAGGCGGGTGGGCTGGTGGGAGACGGCTGAGGTCAGATCAGATTGATAGGTCAGAGAGTTTGTCTTACGAAGGAAAATAAGCCATGCCTAGCACGTCCTGAGACACGGCTCGTATCTGACTCACAGGAGAGGAGCGGTCTCGTTCCTCAAGGCCAGCTACAATATGGTTTGGCAGAACCCCTGGGGATGGTCCCTGGGATGCTTGGTGTCTGGGCAGGGAAGGCCATGCTGCGGGTGCCTCCCTTGCTCCCTGCCTTTCTCAGTAGGACCCTAGACTCTCTAGAATGTCTCCAGCATGGGCAGGAGGAACCAGGCTGTGAAGATTCCTGTTGAGGCTGAGTTCACGGCCTCCTACAATGCCCTTCAATCCTATGTAAGAGACAGAGCCAGCGGAGGAGAAACAAGCTGCTTTGCCAATGACTCGCCAAGTGCCTCTAGCGAAGTCGGTCCTTTCGGTTTTCAGCAAGTTGCTTCAGCTTTCACATTTCCTTTGCAGAAAGGCACCTCCTTTCGTAGGTCGGCTGGACCAAAGTCATCCTGAGGAGAATCCCAAGGGCAGCCAGGCTACACCATGGATCAGCTTGCCCCAGGCACTTGCCACTTCAGGCGTTGGTCCTGCTAAGAGCATGTGGCCCCTTGTGTCCAGACAGATTCCCACTGGGCTGAGCACACAGCACTCATGGCAGGACTGGGCCTGGCCTTGGTTTGCTCCATTTTTGAGCGTCAGTGCTGGATGTTCCTTCCTTTTGGCTGACAACAGGCCCAGTTCTCTCCCTCCAGCATCACCAGGGGTTGGCAGCTGGCATTGATGGAAGCTCTCAGAAGACCGTTAGAACCTGGCCAATGAGTGACTGAGGGTCTCTTTGGTTGAACAATGGGTCTGAAGCATCTCAGTTCTTCCAAAGCAACCTACATGCCAACTGGCCCTTCTGTCTCTGCTGCCAGGAATTTCCATCTGTTCAGCTCAACTCAATACTGGGATCTTTGTCCAGGGAACAAAAATTACAAGGTCAAATAAAAGAGAAGAAACATCATCAACATTTCACGTGATCAAAGCTATTTAAAGTACCACACACTGAAGCAACCGAACAGTTTCAAGCTAGCTTCATCGTGGACACTGGGTTACAACTGGGGCTGAACTGGAGACCGTTTGCAGAGCCCCAAAGGGCAGGAGGGAAGTCCACACTTGCCATCAGACCCTGGGAAGCCACTGATACAAGAAGGAATGGGAAGCCCACTGTCATCTGATGATGGCCGTGCTCGTGATGACTGAAATCTGCCTATTCCATTCCACAGCCGTTTCTTTCCACTGTATCTCCATTGGAAACGATGCCAGGAGCCGACCGCACAGGGCTGGGGGCTCTGTAGTTAAGACATTTACCTTGCCTCAGCCGGAGTCCTCAGGGAGACACAAAAAAGATTCTCAAATTGCCAATAAAGAAAGGAAAAAATGATACAAATCCCAGCAGGACAGGACGTTCCCACAGCACCAGCCTGGGAGATATCAGCTCCTGCAGCTGGAGCTGGCATTTTGAAGATCCAGCATAAAACTCCCACCAATGCTGTCTCCACCTGTCCCTGGCCAGGATGAACTCAGGGTGGTCAGGGCTGGGTTCTGGCACCGCTTGGGTTGTCTAACTCGGGGGCAAATTCCATCATGACCCGCCGAGCCAGTGGGTTTGTGCTCTTGAGAAGCTCTGCTGCGGAGGTGCGAGTCCCAGGACTGGCCTTGATGCCCTTCTTCTGTAGCAGGGCCTTGAAGTCTTCATTCCGACTGGAGGCTCTGCCGGGGCCACCTCCTGCCGGGGGGGACTCGCAGGCTGGGAGCCCGGCTGGGTTCTTCACTGGGGAGTGAGAATTCTGCCTGCCGCCAAAGGCGTCTCCTGGCTCCTTCCAGCCCAGCAGCTTCCGCTTCGACCTAAAGACAAAAGAAGCCTGTGGTTGGCATGGCTGTGGCAGTGTGTGCCAGCTCCTGAGACTTGGGGGACTCTCAAGGGGGTGTTCCCCACAACCCCCAGGCAGGTGGCTGCATCCCACCCATCACTGTGGTTTATGCCTGATCCCCAGATGTGTGACTGCGTCCTAGCAATGTTCCATCCACTGGAAACTTACATATAACAGCAAATCCAGCATGGCCAATCAGTGTAGAGAGATGCAGAAGCCAGTTACTTCACTGAGCTCCACTTTATAACATCACCAAGTACAGGCCAAATTCACCCCTGAGCCAGCCCCTGAAGTCAGTGGAGCTGCTTTAGGGATGAATCTGGCAAAACACTGTCTGCAAAGGACTCTCAGGCCAGTGAGCGGTTCTAGCCTGGCAGCTCTGGACTCTGACCCTCTTCCCCCTGCAGTGAGGAGAGCAGAGGCAGAAGCAGGGAGTGCTCTATTCTGCCATGGTGTCACCCTCCCACTTGTCCCAGAGCCCAGACCAGAAGGGGAGGAGAGTTCAGCCTCCAGGGCACTTGGCACATACAGTGTTTGGCCAGCAAGGGGGACAACTGGTGCACTGGTAAAGGGGGGGATGTGCTGTAGATAGGGGGAACTGCATTGAACCCACCCACTTGCCTTCCGAGAGGCCACAGAGCAGCCAGCAGGTGGTGACGACCAGCGAGGAGCTACAGACTCCCCAGTCCCCTGACTCCCACCAGCACAGAGCTGTGACAAGCCCTGTCTCCATGGCAGAACTGAACGGGGCCCGGCTGAAGGGCTGCTGTTCAGCCAGTGCAGACAGACGGGAGCCCCTGCCTGGTGCTGTTCCAAGGGTCAGCTCTGCGGCTGGGCCAGTCCCAGGCACAAAGTGCTGCTGGGGGCACTAGGTGAGACTTGGGTTCCGCATCCAGACCCGTGCTGACAGCGGGCCAGGAACACAAGCTCTGAAATAAAGGCAGCTGGTTGCCCAGGGCTCTCTGTGGAGCCGCTGCGCCCCCGGGCATCTGGAGAGAAATCCACCCAGGCCTTAGAGCCGGCCTCGCTGTAAGCAACGGGTCCAGCACCACCAGAGTGGCTGGGGCTTGCAGCAGAAGGCCCCGAGTGTCCTGAGACACACAACTGGAAGCGGAGTGCCATGCCACGGTCATCTCTCTTGCCCTGATCTGCTTACAGCACTCAGTGTGTGGGGTGGGGGGGCAGGCGGGTAGCCCTGGAGACAGAGGGGCCTTGTTTATCCTCAGAGCTGGGATTGGCCTCACTCAGATGAGTTTAGGCCCATGGCCTGCTCAGTCCTCGACTCTGCAGAGACCAGCCCCCAATAATTGCCTGCTGGGCCGGAGACGCCCAGAGGCCAAGGGTGGGTAAATGCGAAGGGTGTCGGTTTTCCACTCACAACGTGGGCTGGTACCTGTGGATGACGGTAAATAGATCCTCGGTCGTACGGGTTGTCACAAATACGTCGTCGTCTTCTTCCACTATCGACTCAGCTGTTTTGTCACTTACAAAACTCCTCTCATCGGCGCCAAACTCTACGGAATCGCCTGGACGGAAGGAAGAACAGCCGTGAGCTGAACTTTTTGAGAACAGGACAGAGGGAATTGTTCCCAGCGTGGTGGAGATGTGCATGGTCAGCCCATTGGGGCAAGCTGAGGAGATCTGTACCCATGTGTGTGCCCGGCCTGGGCACCCCTAGGTAACCTGGCTCTGCACATTTCTGTGGCTCACCAGGAGCAGAATCCCAGAGTTGGTGCCAGCAGCACCTGTCCTGCTTGCCTCCCTGGGCGCTGCGACTGACCAGACGGCACAAGCGCACAGCTCCCCTTCCCGCATGCACACACTGCCGGGGAGACACCTGGGCTACAATGAAACTCAGGCAACGAGCAGGCAGGGCTCCGATCCTGCAGTCCTTGCACAAGCAGCTCTGGTTGCTGGCCATGGGAGATCTCCGGCTGGGCATCCCAGGGTGTCCTGACTACGTCCTGGCACGGGGTAGCTGCCTGCCAGCTCTGCTGAGCACCTCCCACCTTTACACCCCCTCCGGGGAATGCACCCCCTCCACCGCCGTTTGGGCTGTGGGGAGAAGAGCCAGGCGCAGCAGCTGCAGCCAAAGCCAGGGCTCCTCACGTGCACAGAACTCACTGCCCTGTGCTCACCGGCTGTTTGTCCAACCCCCCTTCCCTCTCCCGGCCTCACTCCACATCTGCCCACTTATACTCCGCTTCCCTCACAAGGAGCTGAACCCATCTTAAGTGCCCCCCCACTTGCTGCCCTGCCATTGGTTGCTTTGCTGGGGTGTTCCGCCCTTTCCTCAAGTCTGCCCTGGCTATCGGACTGTGAGAACTGTCTGCGATGCTGTGACTGTACCGTGTCTAGCACAGCGGGGCCTGTCGGCACCATTGCAATGGACATGTTAACTAATAATACGCCCTGGAGCCTGCCAGTGCCCCTGGGACGGGCAGGCCCGGAGAGACCTGCTGACAGGAGCCCATCAAGCCAATGCCAGGACCAGGGCTAGACTAGTCAGCTTCTACCTGCCTGCCGGTGCTTACTCCACCCTGCCCTTCGGGGCAGCCCACTTCCCTTGCAGACACATTCTTCTCTCTACCGGGTCTGGTACATCTCTGGGCTGGTCAGCAGCTGCCACGCTCTGCCCCAGAGGTGGCTGCTTTTCAGGGCTGGGTGGGGTGATCCCTGTGCAGCGATGTGGGTGGAGCACCTGTCGGCATGGCGTCTGGGGAGGTCTGGCCATGCCGCAAGGAGCTGTGTGGCCAAGGCTTTGTGCCCGGGTGTGCAGTGAGCCACTCAGGTCCCTCGGCTAGCTGCACATGGCAGCGATTCCCAAGCCGTGCCCAAGATGCCGGGGAGGGGAGGGGAGGGGGAAGAGCAGCTGTGGCACTGACCTGCAGGAATCTGCCCAGTCACGGCAGTGGCTGTGGGGCTCGAGTTCTTCCCCATGTCCTCGGGTGATGGCAGGTAGTCTGCGTCTGGGTCGCAGCAGCTGGTGTCCTCATGCAAAGTGATGATGGGGCTGGGTGTTAGCCTGAGATTCCCCGGGCAGGCTCCCAGGTGGGGTGGAGGAGGGGTGAGTGGCAGGTACAGCACGCTAGGCTTTTTGGGGACAGGGGGTGGGACTTTGGCTTTCCTCTTCTCCCCCTCCGGCCCATTGGGGGCGCTGCTCCTCTCCGGCTGGGGCCTGGGCTCCTCCTCCAGGCTGCTCTGGGACAGTCGCCGCAGTCCTGAGAAAAAGATCCCTGGGCAGCCCTGGGAGGGCGTCAGTGGAGATGGGGGCTCTCCAGGGCTCCCGGCCTCTGGGCTCCTCATAGGCTTGGGCTTCCGAATGACCATGTAGATGTCCTGCAGCCCCCTCTCCTGGGCAGAGGTGCCCTGCAGCGTGGGCGGGGAGGTGGGAGACACCAGGGGAGACTCCTCCTGAAGAGGAGGAGGCTTGGCCATGATGTTTGGGGGCCGTTTGGCCAGCGGTGGCTTCTCTGCCACAGGCGGTTTTGCTTTCCTTCCTGGAAGTGGAATGGCGTCACCCCCATGTTCCTCGGTGTGGTCTGGGCTGTCCAGGTTGTCCTCTGGCTCGGACCTGCTGACGGAGCGCAGGCGCACGGACCTCAGGTCCGACTGGGTGACTACGGGCATGACAGGCTGGATCGGGCTGGTCTTCGGGCCGAGCTTGGTCCCGAAGGTGGAGTCCGAATGATGCCTGCTCACCTTGGTCTTCCCCTTGTGTGAGATCTTCAGCCCAGAAAGGTCCAGGTGCATCAGAGGTGTGACGGGTAGGTCGAAGGAGAGCCGGGACTTGGGGCTTTTTTCCATGGGTGACGGCGGGGGAAGGGAGGACTTCCTTTCGGGCACCAGCGGCCTCACCCTGACGGTCTGGTGGGGGGAGTGCCCGAGAATTGCCGAGGTTGGGATGGTGGGTGTTGGGGTCTCCGACTGGCTGGAGTAGCCACTGGAGGGGGACATCAGCCTCGCGGGCCGCCCTGGGGAGGAGATCTTTAGCTCCACTTCTGTGGAGAGCTGGGAGGGTGTGGTTGCCCTGGAAATGGAGGGGGAAGGGAGGGACTCAGAGCTGCCCCGAACCTTTGTGTATTCGATCACAGTAGTACCAGTGGCAGTACTGGAACTGGACAGGGACTGGTAGGCATCGCTGGCTTTCCAGTCCTCAAGGCACCAGTCCTGGGAGAAATGCCCGCCGTCCAGGTCCCTGGCAGGAGGCACTGCTGTGTTACCGTGGATGTCCATGGGTTCCACGCCACAGCCCTGAGGATCTAAGGGGAGACAAAGGCTCTTGGGCCGCAGCTCCTTCGGCAGCACCGTGCTAGGCTCTGCACTGAGCCCCTGCCCGTCTTTAATCAGTGACACGCTGCGCATGGGGGGAGATGGCTTCTTCTTCGCCTTCTTGAGAGAGATGCTCTTGGAGCGGTGCCTCCGCTGGGCATCCTGCTCCACCCCCAGGGAGACGTTGTCCGTGCTGGTGCTTCCCTCAGAGCTGGCACTGGGGTAGCTCAGGGCATAGGTCCCGCTGCCTCTCCTGTTCTCAGGGTAGGTGATGTCCACAGAGCAGAGCGAGCCCGAGTCTGTGGGCACAGACAGCGACCTCTCGCGGAACAGGCAGGCCCTGCCCCCCAGCTCCAGCCGGGAGGGCACGGCCCCCTCTGCGCCGCCGGCCAGAAAGGTCACCTTGGCCTCTCTCCCCTCAGGCATCTGGCTGCTGGCAGCGTTCAGTGGGGACTCTGGAGCAGTGCTGGGGAACACACAAGGCCCATTGCTTCCCGGCTGCTCGTCTTTCGCGATGAAGAAGGAGGCCGCGCCATCACAGTGTTCAGGCGAGCCCAGGGCTGGAGACCCCAGGGAGCCGCCGGGCGAGGGATAAGCTGCGTCCTCCTCCTCCGGGCCCAGGCAGTTGAAGGAAGCTGTGCTCCAGGGAGGGGAGAAGGTGGCGTCCTTTGGCCTGTTGCAGGCAGGGCTGGTGCAGGCCACGGCTGTACCCTCCATCCTGGCAGGAGGCTGGTAGCAGCGCGCCTGTAGGCCGCCCCCGAGGTCACTGAATGTCTTTCTCAGTGGCGCTGCTGGGGGCTGCGGGGTGCAGGGCTGCCGGGGCGTGTTCTTCCCATTTGCACTCTCGGGGACAAAGCTGCAGGACACCGACTCCCCGATGGTCGCGTGTGGTGTGAACGTGGGGCCGTTGCTGCTGCCTGGAGGGACAGACAAGAACAGGTCAGCGCTGAGTGAGCACCTAATGGAGCTCTGGCCGCAGGAGGGCCCCCTCAGCTCTGCAGAAATCAGTCTGGGACCCACTCTGTCCTCCTGCCCCCATGGTGGAGCAGACACCCTGGCCCTGCTAAGTCAGCTGCAGTGGAGCCAGTGTGGAAGGCCAAGGTTCCTGGTCCCCGGAGCGCACGCAGGCCCTCGGGGATGAACCAGCTTTAGGAGCCTGCCCAGAGGGTTCCTCTGGGGAGGATCTGACTGGCAGATTCCAGTCCAGACAAGCTGGTCCAAAGGGCATGGCTGGTCTAGAGCTGTGCCCAGCCCTTGCCTGGCAGCAGAATGTGCGGCTGGGGACTATTGACTCCCAGGCAGTCAGAGGCATTGCTGGAGGTGTTGGGGAACACAATTGCCCCAAATCCATCAGGGGCAGAGGAAGCGAATGCTGGGGAAAGCGAAGGGCCTTGCAGCTTATCCCTGACAATTAGGAAGGAGCCCAGGAATGACCCCCAAGGCGTTCCCAATGCTGCAGATTTGGCCTCTGGCTGCATGCAAACTCCCTTCCTGGGCACGGGCTTTGGCATCATTTCCCTGCCCCAGGGATGGGAAAGCACCCACTGTCCAACACTGCTTGCTGGGCCCTGTGCTCCCCGGCAGTGAATCCATGCCGGCCTGCCAGTGCCAGAGGGCTGGGCCAGAGCAGGGGCCTTTCCATCGGGGGCGGGCGGGAGCCCTGATAAAGGCATCGTCCCTCACTGCCAGCCCCCACTCCTAGGGCAGGAGGTACTTCACCCACTGGTGACCCCAGACTCACCCTCACTCCTGTGTTAGCTGTTCAGAGTTCCTGGCAAAGTGAGACACCCCCACTGTGCTCTGCTCCCTGCTCGTCCCTACAGCTCTCAAGGCAGAGCTCCCCGCACAGCATAACAGCACCTGGGCTGACAAGGGGCCAGGCCTGAGAGGGACAGAGCTGCCTCTGTTCCCAGTGACAGCTGGGCATGCAGCACCTCGCAGGACCGGGTTTCCTGGGTCGAGCCACGGAGCTGCTGCTCCTCCAGGGACTCCTCGCTGTGACCCAACAAGGGCTGCAGGGCAGGCGCTCCCCCACCCCCGGACTGGTTGGGGGGCTAAGGGGTGTTACGGCTGCAGTCAGGTTAGGCGCAGGGTCTGGCTGGGCTGAGTTCTCACAAGTTGTTCTCACTGGGTCCTGGTCTGGAGACCGGGTCCCTCTGCATTGGGAGCAGCTGGACCCACAATGACAGGAGAGAAGTGGACTTGAGGCACCCTTCCTCCAGCCCACAGAGGAGAGGGACTGGGATTGCAGGCGCCAGCCCCAGCTCCAATGCTCTGCTCAGTGCATCCCAGGCCGTAGGGTGGGGAAGTCTGACTGCTGCCTCCCCAGGCTCCTGTCTCTGAGCTGGGTCCCAATCCCAGCCACAGCTTCCTCCGGGGCAGGGCCTGGCCGGGCCCCCCCAGAGCCCAATGTGGGTAGGGTGATGTTGTTATCCTGAGGAATCTGGGGAGCAGGACAGGTCCCGAGACCCAAGGAGCCTCCCTTCCCATGGCTTGCCGCATGCCTAGGAGAGGCCAGCCCACAGCTCTCTCTGGCCTCTCTGGGGGGCGGTGCTGAGGCCTCTCCTCTCTGAGCTGGAGTACAGACCAGCCGTGAGCGATCTTCCATCACAGATGAACCCTCCCGCCCTGCTACCTGCTACATGGTGGTAAGCAGAGCCAGGACTGGGCTGGGCTGCAGCCAGAGGGGATTCTCTGTGGCCAGGCTGCAGGACACCCCCCCTGAGGTTCCCTCAGCTCCCTAGTGCCAGCCAATGCTGCTGGGTGGCTCCCGACATCCTGTTCTGAAGTCACTGAAGAGGCTGGACCCAGGGCTGTGAGATGCGACTCCGGGGAAGAAGCTGCTTATGCCACCAGAGATGTAGCTGTCACTTTACCTCCGCTCCCTTCCAAGAGCCAGTGTGAACAGAACCCAAATGACCCCTAATTGCTTGTCAAGAGAGAGCATTTCACAGAGGAACTGGTGTCCTGGCAACAGCTCCCCTAGCACTTCCAGCAATTGTGCTGCCAAGTCCAGCGGGGAGCTGGGGCTGCAAACCAAGGGCCATCAAGGCAGCAGACTCTGAACTCTGCCCTCAGCCTGGACTCCCCAGCACTCAGATCTGAGAGGAGCTGCAAGCCCACCTTTCGGGTGCTTAGCACCCTCCAGCCAGGCCCTTGGTGTTCACCCGGGGCACCTGCTTCCAGGGCCCTGAGAACTAGTGGGCACTTCAGAAAACGTTGGTCCAAGTGACTGACCCACGGTCACATGGCAAGGTCCCAGCGAGGCCAAGAATCCTACCCTGGGCACCTGTTCCAGGCCCCTTCACGATGAACCAGCCACCCCTGCTCCCCAGCTCAGGGTATCAGGCTGTAGCTCCCGGGATCCCCGGCCTGTGCCAGGCAGGCAGAGAAATGGAGGACATGCCCCTGGAAGAGGAGTTCTGGCTGCCTAGCCTCAGAGCTGGAGGAGGCTGATCAGATCTCTGAGCTGTCTGGCCCGGCCTGAGCTCCCTAGGGTGTTAAACCAAGGCTCTGTGTGGTGCCCCAGGCTGCTCCCTCAGCTAACACATCTCAGGCAGCGGGAGTGGCCCTGCCTGCAACTGAGGGCGGCCTGTGGTCAGCTCTGGCTGCATGGCCCCTTAGGAGCCACGTTCCTAGTAGTCCCCAAGTGCTCTCTAGCCCAGGAAGGGGAGAGCAACCGTACAGTCGTTGTTGTCACCTTGGTCTCGCAGCGCGAGGTTAGGGAATCCGATAATGGTCCGTCTCCGCCGCAGCGTGGATTTGGGGTTCACCGCGGTCTCTGTGTTAAACAAGGAGTGCCGCGCACTCGCGTGCCTATCAAAGAGCTGTCCTGTAGCCAAAACAAACACACTGTACATGGCAGCAAACAGGGGGCACAGAAAAGGTCTGGCCTGGCCGTGACCCAGCTTCTCAGGCCACGTTCTCCCTGTGTTAGCACCCCAAGTAGTTCGCCTAAGGCTGCATTGCACTGCGGTGAATTTGGCTCTTGGGGTTTATAACGAAGGGCTCGGCCCTTTCCCCTGCATTGTGAGGACTCTATGTTGGAGCATGCAGGCAGCCATGGGGCTGGGCAGGGAGGGGGTGCCAGGGTTCACAAATGGTGCTTGGGCATGGAGGGGGCACACTAGTAAACTGCAAGCACCAGCACAGCAACACAGATGGTGGGCTGCTGTCCTGGAGCCAGGCAGGCTGCAGGGCAGCACACATGGCAAGGTGTGGGGACACTCACAGAACAAGGTGTGTAGTCACGGATGTATTTACACGTGTGTGAGCACGAGGCAGAGACGGGGTTACAGCATTTTGGGCATGTGCTTGAGACTTGTGCATTGGTCCTGAGTGATATACTCCAGGGGAGTCCTATAGGTTATCCACATGCTGTCCGCCCACCCCCACTCTGCTTTCGCCAGGGACTCCAGACAGGCCGTCTGCGGACCTGTCACTCAGCCAGAGAGTGTTTATGGGCATTATCCGGAGCTGCTCGACTCTCCTGGGCCCCATTGCATGGCCTCGGGAGGGGAATATGAAGACTCCTGGAAAGGCGCTGACAGGGCAGACACCAGGTCACAAGCCGCATGGCTAGAAACCTAGGCCTTGTCCCACTGGACAGGGCACTGCTGGCTCTCTATGACATAGAGCTCAGGTGTGTGCTGGCAAGCGGCCCTCACACCCATTGCTGGCTCAGAGTCCTCATCCCATCTCCCTAGGGATCATACCGCACATCCTGATGTGGGCAAGCCAATGCCAATTTTATAATTGCCTGCTGCAGGAGGTCAGGCCAGCTCCTGCTCTTGGAGCTGGCCCTGGTGGCCCAGGGCAGGCCCCACTGGGAGGAGGGTCACTCTTCAGCATGGCCAGGCAGTGCTACATGAGGGGGCTGTGGCTGCCAAGAGCCAGCAAATGCAGCGCCAGAGAAGCAGGTCACCGCTGGCGTGCAGCCGCATTCCCCACCCCACGGCTGCCAGTGACTGCCCAGGCAGGTGAGCGCTCAGGGAGAGGGGCTGGTTAGCAGCGAGACACAGGTCTTTGGAGAGAGATGGCGCGATAGATGGATGGGAGAATGAGTATTGCCCTCCTGGGCAGGCCAGCCAGGGAAAATACGGAGACAACGGAGACGCGCTGATGGAGACATGATGTATCGGAAGCCGCCGAGACCCATCCCCTGCCGCTTGGGGACCCTCGTGCTGGGCAGGAGGGCTCAGGGGCAGCCCAGTGACAAAGGGCCAGAGACACGCCCGGCAGGTTCTCCCCACAAGAGGGGCTCTGGCCACACAGCACAGAGCCCTCTGGGCCGGGCTGAGGGCCTGGCTCCAGGCGTCCGATGGGGGTGTGAAGGGGGAGTCAGGAGGCTGAGCAGGCTCCTCTGGGGCTCCGTACAGGCCTCGTGCAGCTCCAGCCCTGATCTCCAGCAGGGCCTTATGGCAGCCTGGACACTGCTAGGGAGGGGCAGGCGCCTCACCAGGCCAGTGGGAGAGTGCGGGGGTATGTGCCCTTCCAGCCAGCTGTGGGGCAGAGTACTCATGCAGTGCCTGGGGAGGAGGGCATGGGGGCGGAAGGGAGCTAGTTTCCTCCACAAGTCAGGCAGTTTGGTGCTGCTGAAGGCCCCACGCTGAGCAGAGCTGCTGCCCATAGTCAGGGCCCTGCAGCCTCCCAGTCCTGCTGAACACATGAGTTCCCCTGCATGGATGGATGGGTCCCAAGCACTGGGAGAACCAAGGTGACAACAGAACACACTGACCGGTTAGCTCAGAGACATTCGTGAGATGATGCAGATGAGACTGGATTAACTTAATGATATGGCTAGCAGGTCAAAAACATAGGGTGATGGTATGGGTGGTAAAATACATGGGCAAGAACAAAGCACAAGAAATGCTGCCCTGCAAACTGTCCCCTGAGCGTTCCCCTCGGCCTGGCTACTGAGCATGATCCTGGCCTCTTTATAACCCACAGCATATGTGGGCCAATAGCATCACTGCAGGGCATCCCTGATGTGGCCCCACCTTCACACATTATGCAGCTAGCCCCGCCCCCTTGTGCTTAGCCCCACCTCCTCACATCACTGTGTTCCGGTTTTACAGGACCTTTGCACTTTCCCTGGCAGTGGCATCACAGCAACCGGGGCTCAGAGCCAGCCAGTGCTGTGCCCACACCCATCCCGCGCAGGATGCAGAACCCCAGTGCCGCTGCTTGGAGTTGACTGGAGAGATTTAACCCCTTGCCCCCCATGATCCTACACATGCTCCCCAGGGGGCCTGGAAGGGGCACAGTCCTACCAGAGACATTGATGGGGACAATGTTGGCTTGGATGGAGCAGGATTGGTGCCACCTCTTCTCCTCCACAGTGGGCAGAGGGAAGGCTCGGGGCCAGGCTGGCTGCTTGTCTGGGGTGGTGGGCAGGCTCAGGAACGGCTCTGGAGGCCTCACACCCAGTGTGGTGGCCTCGTCCTCATTCACTCGCTGGGCCGCAGGCTGCCAGGGAACAAAGGAAATGGATTGAGACACTAGTGTCCTAGTGGGGCAATAACAAATGTGGGGACGGTGGGAAGGGAGGGATTGTAGGAGTGTGGGGGAAAAGGGGAGGCATGTGGGGAGCAGGAGGTGACTGTGTGTGTGGGAAGGAATCTAGTGCTCAGAATGAGGGATTGAGCGATGGCTTGAGTCATATATCTTGTAGGAAGGATTATCCTTCCCTCCTGCACCACTCCTGACCCGCAGTCCGCAGCAATCCCAGCCCAGGGCCAGCTCTGCCAATGCCCCTCATTCCTGATCCACAGCCCCCAGCTACCTCAGCCTCTCGCTCTCCCCCACCATCAGCTCTGCTGATGCCTCTCACTCCTGATTCACAGACCCCCCCACCTACTGCTCTGCAGTAACCTCTCCGGGTGATGTCAGGCAGAGTCGATCCTCTCTACTCCCGAGCCCATGGCCGCTGGAAGGCTGCTGAGACACAGCACCTTGGGGTTCCCTCTGTACCGAGATGGACTCACCATAAACACAAACTCCAGGCGCTTGGTGGGCAGGGCCCTGGGAGAGGGCTCAGGGGGTGCGTCCAGGGGCAGGTGGCTGGCGTTGCGGAAGGTCTGACCAGTGACCCTGGCCTCTGTGTACTGCTCCTCATACTCCTCTGAAATACAAGCAGCCAAGGCATTTCCATAGCTGGCAGATTGGGATGCGCTGTGCCCTCTCCACCCCAGTGCTGAGCCAAAGGCTAGTGGGACATGCACTGGGCATATGCCAACAATGCACTCTCTGGGCCTCTCTCATAGCAATGCCTGTGCTGGTCACCTCATCCTCCCCTCCCCTGGCCTGTATCTGTGTCACCGCTGGAGCTGGGTGGTGCTGCCTGGCTGCACGGCCCCAGGGTGCTGGACGGGTGCCTGCAGCGATGCTCATGGGAGCCCCTGCTCCAGGTGCTCCCAGGGTCTCTGGCACAGCAGCCTTGTGCTGGTCTCGTGCAGCTGCATGGGGGGAGTGCCAGCGCCCGGACACAGGTTCTGGCCTCTGGGCACCTGCCCCATGTGGGTATTCTTCCCCCTCATCTAGTAAGCCACCTGCTTCAGCAGGCAGAGGAAGCAGACAACAGCCCTGGCTGGAGGAAGTGAGTTTACCCCCACGTCTTTAACAGACCCATGTGGCCCCCGACCCTGCCCCAGGGTCTGGAGGAGGTCGGGGGATGAGAGGAGGGAGCAGCTGACACCAATCTCACAAGAGGACAGGGGGAACGGAGCACTCCGCCTCCTCCTCTCAGCAATGGGTCAGTCTGTTCCCTGCTTCCTCCTCCCCTCACCCCCGCTGTGGGTTAATCTGCTTCCTGCCCTCCTCCCCATAGGTCACTGTGCTCCCCGTTCTCCTGTCAGCAATGGGTCATTCTGCTCCCTGCTCCCCCCTCCCCATAGATCACTCTGCTCCCTGCTCTCCCCTCCCCTCCTGTGAGCAATAGGTCAGTCTGCTCCCCAAGTCTGCTGCCCCCTCCCCTCCTGTCACAATGAGACAGTCTGCTCTCTGCTGCCCCCTATGTACCAAGAGCTGTGGAAACAGCCTGGGGGGGCCCCCCCGCGCCCCGGCCCGGGGGGGGGGGGGGCCCCAGGCGGCGGCCGGGCAGCGTGCCTGCTGCATCCCACCCCCCCGTTCCCTCTCCTCCTCTCGGCGTGGGGGGGGGGGCAGGCTGCTCTGGAGATTGAACTGGGCCTCCTGGTGCAGCTCCTCCACGCAGGGCGACCTGCCCGCGGCCAGGAACACGTTCACAGGCTGTTGCCATGGCAATTTGGAGTGGGGCGTTTTCTTGCTCTCCAGGTCCAAGTTAGAGGTGGCTGTAGAGAGGAGAGGAGGGTGAGACATGGGCTGCAGCTCCCCAAAATCTCTCATCCCTCCTCAGCCGAGGGTGAGCTGCAAGCCCGGAGCCTGAGGCCCTGACATGCACACCCGGGACACAGCCCTTCATCAAGGGCAAGTTAAGTCTGGCAGTGGTGGTGGTGTCAGTGTTGTTATCCCCATGCTAGGATGGAGAAACTGAGGCAGAGAGGGGTTGGAACCTGCCCAAAGTCACATGATGAATGGATGATTCAGCTGGGAACAAAACCCAGGTACCGTAAATTATGGACCCTGGCTCCAGACCACATCCCCTCCCTCCATGCGCACAAACAAGCCTCTAATCCAGTGTCTGAAGCAGCAGCATAGTCTGACACCAGGCACCAGACTATGAGTCATGAGAACTGAGTTCTATTCTCAGCTCTGCCACTGCTCACTGGGTGCCTCAGTTTCCCTCTGTAGCATGGGATTCTTGGCTGTTCTGGCATTGCAAGGCACTTTGGGCTCTAGGCTAGAGATGGATAGTGCCAGCTGTTATTCTCCAGTCCCCTCCCAGAGTGCAGGGGTTGGGCCTCATGTCAACAGAAAAAACCCACACAGGATCTGAGGTAATCACACCAGCCAAGCACTGGTTGTAATAAACAACATGCCTACGGACTCTTGCTAGCAAACAAACAGCCCCCCGCCCCTTCGCTCGCAACACCTCAGTTTGATCCTACACCACAATGGTATTGGAGCTTGCTTTTGGTTTGCCTGCCTGCTTTTCACCCTGGCACCACTAGATGGCACTAAATAGCAGCAGACCAAACTGCGACCACAATCTCTCCACCACAGACAGGACAGCTACCCCAGCGGTGGGCAAACCTTTTGGACTGAGAGCCACATCGTATGGAGGGCCGGGTAGAGAAGCCTGGCCTCGTCCCTATTTGACCCTCTCCCACTTCCCACCCCCCTCAGAACCCACAACCCATCCAATCTCCCCCACTCCCTGTCCCATGACCGTCTCCTCTCAAGACCCCTCCCCGCCCCAATCACCCCCCGGGACTGCAGCCCCCATCTAAGTCCCCTGCTCCTTGTCCCCTGACTGCCTCCTCCTGAGACCCCCTCCACTCTAACTGCCCCCCCCAGAAACCCACCCCTTACCCAATCCCCCCTAATCCCTGTCACCTGACTGCCCAACCCCTATCCACAACCCCGCCCCCTGACAGACTCCTGGGACTCCCTGCCCCTTATCCAAGGCCCTGGCGCAACCGGGCCCTACCCCGACTTCCTTACCGCGCTATTCAGGCCTGCCAGAGCCAGACACACTGCTCGACAGGAGCTTGCAGCCCTGCCCCCTTACCAAGCCGCTCAGAGTGGCAGGAGCTCAGATCCTGCCGGAGCCAGCCCTGCCACTGCAGCGCTGCCTGGCAGTAGCGGCAGGCCAAAGCACTGCCCATGCAGCAGGCTGAAGCTACGCGGGAGGGACGGGCAGCATGGGAGGGGCCGGAGCAGCCTTCCCGGCCGGGAGCTCAGGGGCCAGTCAGGAAGGGCCCACAGGCTGGATGGGGCCCACGGGCTATAGTTTGCCCACCTGAGCTACACAGTCCTTAAAATTCAACCACCACACAGTGAACAAACCATCAAACAAAGGAGTGCCAACACTGTCTTCAACCGCGATGACTCAGGCAACAAGGCCAACCAACAACTCTCCGACAGCACCTGCCGTAAAGAACTCAGAGACTCCACACCAGAGTCCATCCAGGAATTTAAGGGATATCATCAAATCCTTCCCCAAACAACTCCAAGAGAAACTCGACAACCTCAACCCCACAAACCCACCCCAGAGACCTTCTACAGACAAGGGAACCCAGGCAGATCCATATCTGGCCATGGAACCCTTGTTGAAGAAATATGGGGACTCACAGAGCCATCCTTGAACCACTCACCACACAAAGGGCTGGCTTCTTCCAGGACCACGGTGGATAAAAATAAATGATTTTTTAAAAAATCAGACTTTTTTTTATTTAAATCAGATTTTTTTGATCAAATGCTTTTTTGAGGAAACTAAAGATAGTTTTAATTAAGATATATTATAGCTCAAACATATCTCATCATAGAATAGAGATTATAAATTATAATTTACAGTATAAGACAATATATTCACGCAATGTTTAAGAAAAGTTTTGCAAATGAGTTCCAATAGTTCATGGATCTTCTGGGGTTCCACAGACTTCTGTATAAATTATTTAGGTTAATCTTTCTATCTACCCAATGGGACTCAGTGCTCAGTCTTCTAGAAGATACCATCAGAGATGCTTAGTTTTGCAGTTCTCAAACTGTGGATTTGTGTCTCCAGAGGTAACACGCTTGTTAACAGCAAAAATGTTTTAAATAAATAAATAGTATATAAAGGTGAGAAATAACAGCCCTCAACTCTATTGTGCTTCTGCAAATTTGTGTACACAGAGTCAATCCCTTACCTCTCTCTAAAAGTGCTAAGTTTCAAAGAGTTCAATGAATAGAAGATTGTTGGGGATGGAATAGATCTGGACAAGGAGAAGTCTGGAGAGAAATGAGAGAAGCAAGGGACACATACTTGTTTTGTTAAAATGTTATATGTTTGCTGTTGAAGAAAAAAATCCAGAATACTTAACGTGGTTGTTTTAGTTAAATAAAACAATTTAAATGTCTGTCTTTCGTGATGTTCTCCTCCTAATACAGCATGGCAAGAAAATCCTCCAAATATTAATGATTAATGTGTTGATTTGGAGATAGTTCATGTTCCAATGACTTTATAAATATCTTCTTCAATTGCCTTTGGTAAATGAAATAGCCAATCATTCATTTTCTGATATAGCTGTAAAACTAATCTGAAAAGTTTTCAAAATAAATCACTGTTTAAAAATGTATAGTGTGTACCTTCTAAAAATGAAACCTACATCTATCCCTGAGTTGTGAACATTATGTATTAAGGTTATAACAACCAACAAGATGCACTTTTATGTAGAAAACAATGATTAAATCGAATCTTCCAAACTAGTGATTTAAATCATGATTTAAATTACTTTGATTTAAATCAATTCCACCCTGTCCAGGACACAACTGGCTTCTTCCAGAAACTTTAATAACCTTCCTCGGAACACCATCCTCGCTACCATGCATGTCACCTCCCTATACACCAACAGCCCTCACAATGATGGCATCACTGTCTGCCTCAACTATCTACAAGACAATAGACACCCCTCAGATACCATCCCACACACTGCATCAGACTTATCCACTTCATCCTCACCCATAATCACTTTACATTCAGCAACACTCTCTTTGTCCAAACCATGGGAACAGCCATCAGTACTAGGATGGCTCCTCAATAGGCCACACTCTTCATAGGCCACCTTGAGGAAGAATGTATCTCCTGGACAAATCCACCATGAAACCTGAAATACATCAATTATATTTTCATGCTCTCGACAGAACATCTAAACTCCCTCATAGATTTTTACCACAACTTCAACAACCACCACACATCCATTAAACTCTCTCTGGAACACTCTCACATTAGCCTCAACTTCCTGGACACCACAGTCAGCTTCAACAATGCAACCCTATAGATAACCATATACAAGAAACCCATAGATCACCACACACACCTCACAGATCTAGTAACCACCCCAAACACATCAAGAAATCTTTTAGCTACAGTCAGGCATTCAGATACCACAGAATATGCTTGGAGGAGAAAGTCATGGATATATACCTTAACACACTTAAATTCGCCTTCACCAAACAAGGAGACACCATCATGAGAAGATCGCATCATGAAATGGACCACCACATACCCAGAGAGAACCTTCAATACAGAAATAAAACCCCTCCTGACCACACATCCCCAGTGGTCACCTACCACTCCTCACTGGAATCTAGAAGGAGTATCATTAAACAATCACAACTCATACTTAATGGGGACTCCATCATGAAATAAATCTTTCCTGATCCCCCTCTTCTGGCCTTCAAATAATCCCCCAACCTCTCCAAGCTCATCATCAGAAGCAAGCTCACCACAGACCAGGATTCACCAACACAAAGCCGCACCAAACCCTGTCAGAACAACAGATGCAAAACCTGCAGACGTAGCTCCACTGCTGCGATTATCATTTCCCACAACACACCTTTCAAGATCCATAGGTCCTACCCATCCACGCCTGTCACAATGTGTGGTGTACCTCAGCCAGTGCACTGAATGTCCCAAGCAAAAACAACTCGGAGGGTGAAGCCAGACAATCACTGCGCTCTCGAATGAACTCACATAGACAAAAACACCCTATCGCCCCATGGCCAACACTTCTCACAAAACAATCACTGTATCACTCTCAGTACTCATTCTCCAAGAAAACCTGCACAACACCTTCAAAAGACGAGCCTGTGAGCTTAAATTCATAACTAAACACTAAAAATCACAGACTCAACAGACACATTGGATTCTTGGCTTATTACAACAATCAGATATCCACCCACTAACAACTGTCTTTTTCATTTCTTAGTTTTCTTCTCTCTGTTCTTTTCTTCCCTGCGTCTGGAAGGGTGTTTACAGGCCACTTCACCTTGAATGGTCCCTTGAAATATGGACTAACAACTTATGCCAAACTATGTGTTCTATCTTATATCTACCTTGTTTAGCTCTGACACTCTGAATACATTTCCCATACATGAAGAACTTGGTGTAGCTCAAAAGCTTGTTTCTTTCACCAACAGAAGTTGGTACAATAAAAGACATTACCTCGCCCGCCTTGTCTCTCTGATATCCTGGAACCAGAATGGCTACTCCACCACTGAATACTACAGCACCATGCATTCATAGGTTCATAAATTCTAAGGTCAGAAGGGGCCACTGTGATCATCTAGTCTGATCTCCTGCATGACACAGGCCAGAGACCTGCCCCCAAAGAATTCGCAAAGCAGATCTTTTAGAAATATATCCAATCTTGATTTAAAATTTCCAATGATGGAGAATCCACCACAACCCTTGGTCAGTTGTTCCAGTTGTTAATTACTCTCATGATTATAAATGTATGCCTTATTTCCAGTATGAATTCGTCTAGCTTCAACCTCCAGCCATTGGATCATGTTAGACCTTCCTCTGCTAGACTGAAGAGCTCATTATTAAATATTTGTTCTCCATAGCGTGGGATTAAGTCACCCCTTAACTTTCTCTTTGTTAAACTAAACAGGTTGAACTCCTTGAGTCTATCACTATAAGACACATTTTTTAATCCTTTAATCATTCTCATGGCTCTTCTCTGTAACATCTCCAATTGATCAACATCCTTTTTGAACTGTGGACACAAGATTCCAGCAGTGGTTGCACCAGTGCCAAATACAGAGTAAACAACCTCTCTGTGAGATTCCCCTGTTGACTGATCCCAGGATTGCAATAGCTCTTTTGGCCACAACATCGCACAGGGAGCTCATGTTCAACTGATTATCCACCATGACCCTCAAATCTCTTTCAGAGTCCCTGCTTCCCAGGATAGAGTCCCCCAAGCAATAAGTATGGTCTACATTCTTTGCTCCCAGATGTGTACATTTACATTTAGCTGTATTTAAACGCATGTCGTTTGCTTGCAATCTGTTTACCAAGAGATCTATGTCGCTATGTATCTGTGATCTGTCCTCTTCATTATGTACCACTCCCCCAATATTTGTGTCATTTGCAAACTTCATCAGTGATAATTTTATGTTTTCTTCCAGGTCATTGATACTGATGTTAAATAGTCTATGGCCAAAAACCGATACCTGTGGAACCCTACTGGAAACAGACCCATTCAACTGAAATTAGTTATGCACAGTTACATTTTGAGACCTATCAGTTAGTCAGTTTCTAATCCATGTAATGCATGCCATGTTCATTTTATATTGTTCTATTTTTTTAATCAAAATGTCATGCCATACCACGTCAATGTCTTACAAAATCTAAGTCTATTACATGAACGCTATTATCTTTTTCAACCAAATTTGTAATCTCATCAAAAAAGCTATCAAGTTAGTTTGACAGGATCTATTTTCCATAAGTCCATGTTGATTTGCATGAATTAATTTTAGTTCTTCACTAATCGAGCCCCATGTCAGCTGCTCCATTATCTTGCCCAGGATTGATGTCAGGCTGACAGGCTTATAATTACCCTGGTAATCCAGTTTACCCTCTTTAAATATTGGCACAACCTTTGCTTTCTTCCAGTCTTCTGGAACTTCCCCAGTGCTCCAAGACATTTGAAAATCAACATAAATGGTCCAGGCATCGCTGCTTCCATGGCGTGAAAGGAAAGGCAAGCAAGTTGCTCCAGTGCAGGGGTGGGCAAACTACGGCCCGCGGGCCACATCCAGCCCCCGGGACTGTCCTGGCCGGACCCTGAGCTCCCGGCCAGGGACGCTAGTCCCCAGTCTCTCCTCTGCTGTCCCCCTCCCCTGCAGCCTCAGCTCACTGCGCGGGCAGCTTTCTGGGGGGCAAGGCTGTGCACTCCTGCAGGGCAGCGTGTCTGGCTATGCACAGCTACCAGACAAGCTGCTCTAAGCGGCATGGTAAGGGGTCAGGGAGGTTAGATAAGGGGTAGGGACTACTGGGGGGTGGTCAGCAGGGGACAGGAGATGGTTGGATGGGGCAGAGATTCTGGGGTCGGGGGTGGTCAGGGAACGGTGCGGGTTGGATAGGGCATGGGAATCCTGGGGGTCTGACAGGAGGCAGGGGGGTGGATAGCGGTCGGGGAAGTCAGGGAACAGGGAGCAGGGGGGGTTGGGTAGGGGATGGGGTCCTGGGGAGACAGGTAGGGTGGGGGGTCTCGGGAGGGGGCGGTCAGGGGACAAGAGGGGGTTGGATGGGTTGGAGGTTCTGAGGGGAGCAGTCAGGGGATGGCAGTGGGAGGGGGAGGTGGGTGCATGTCCCTGGAACCCCTGGCATGCTAGATATGCCCTGTGACAGCATTGGTGTCCTGCCCTCTGCAGGGAGAGACTCCTGGGACTGGCTTCACCCCATGAAGGGGACGGGGTCATGCATAGGGTGCCGGGCTGGCCAAACACAGAGCTCTCTTTGCAGGGAAGCGTCTGGACAGAAAAGGAAGCGGATTTCCTGCTGAGAATGATTTCCTGCCAGTGTGATTACAGGGATGGCCAGGGTGGAGGGGGTGGGGGGCGAGAAGAGGAGGGAAAGGGAGCATGAGAGCTCTGCCCAGCTGTCCTTGGGCCCAAAGAGCCCAAGTCACTGACTATGCCTCTGATCCTGGCAGCCACCAGACCCAGAGGAGATTCATTGCTCACTTTGCTCCCGCTGGCCTGGGTGGCCCCCGGCCAGTAGAACTCCAGTAAGAATAGTCAGCTCCCAAAGTGCTGGGCAATCCATAGGTTCTGTGTACAAAACCCACCGCCCTGAGTCAGGAACTTCAGATAAGGGGAAAGCTCAGCCCCAGCTCTGCTTCCTGCGCTTGTGCCTTAAAAGAGACTCATTAATCTGCCATGCCAACCAGAATCTCCACCCCACCCTTAGGCCCAGGAAGGCCCAGCCCAGCCCAATCAGACCTGCCAGGGTTCTTGGGTCTCAAGAAGATCTACAAAACCAGCCAAGTTTGAAGCAAGTCAGTGGTACAGCTAGAGAGGGCTAGAGGCAGGCAAGAGCTTTGTGTGCCATTGGTTTGATCAATTAAAAAGGCAGGCAGGGCCGACAGGGCTCAGTGGTGGCACCCGTACCCTTGGGTCAGAGCAGGGATGGGAGTGACAATCAGGGCACTCACACACCACTGAATCCCAGTGCCCTCGAAGTGGAGCGAGGAGGGGAAGAAAAGCTCCCCTTCGATCTTCACTTGTTGGAGTCAGCAGAGTTGTCCAGGACTCTAGCCCCACCCCACCCCACGCACAGCTGGGGCTGGAGGAGGGAACTTGGAAAGTGGCACCTGCTGGCGCCAAGAACAGCCCCATCATCTGCCACCTTGGGGACCCTCTGCCAGAGGCCTCATCCTAACAGCAGGTACCCAGGCGTCTCTGCCAGGAAGGCTGCTGGGCTCCTCTGCCAGGTACACCAGGCCCCGCTGCCAGACATGCACACTCCCCTCTTGCATCTTCTGCCAGGTAAACCCAGACCTATCTGCACCCTGTGCCAGTGTGTTGATCACAGTCTCTCTGCACATGTGGCCCCTCACCTAGCACAACCCAGCACATCTCTCCAAGGCAGGCTCTGAGGGGCCGCCCCTAGCTCTGCAGCGTGAGGCTGCCCCACAACTCCTGGGCCATCACATCTCTGTGTGCTTGCCAGGATGCGGGGAGGGGAGGGAGGGAGGCAGGGGCTCTGCACTGACAGGAAGAGGGGGTATCAGCACTGCCACACTCAGCACACCTCTCTGGTGGGTTCGTGTCACCTGCCTAAGTTACACCCCAGCTCGGCTGCGGCCCATGGTGGCTGCTGGCTACCCTGATCCCAGTCCAATTGCACAGAGACAGCCGAAGCAGAGCCCAACACATTGAGCCTGGGAGACCCATCCCCCACCCCATCTGAGGAGCCCCAGTGGCTCAGGGCCTGCACCGGCCCCCTGTGTTCTGGGAGCAGTTGGATCCACAGCCAGACTTTGTGGCCGGTCTCTTGTGGGGCACTGGGGGCTGACACATGTATCTGGACGTTCTTCTCCCTCTCTCAGCCTGGTCCAAGGATGCTGAGTCCCTCAGCTGGGAGCTGGTCCCTGCCGCTCTCTTCCTGCTCTGCGTGGGCTCTGAGCTCTGCGGGGCAGAGGCACAGTGCCAGCTGTTGTGGGAGGGCTCCTGGCTCATTATCGCTGCGGGAAGCCCAGAACCGGGCTGCCATGCACGGCTCCCCTAATGACCACCCAGCCTGTTTACAGCCGCCGCATCACTGGCGCATTGAGCAACAGGCCCTGCCCCTCCTGGATGCTCACAGCCGCAAGCAGGGTCACACGAGGCCACCTGAAAACGGCCTGGTCTGCACCCTGCCCAGCCCAGAGCAGGAGGGAAAGGGTGTTGTTCCTACTTACAATGCACCGCACCCGAGCCAGGGCACAGAGCTGGCCTTGGGGGACCTGAGGGGGAACAGGATGGTTTCCAAGGACACTTCCTTTGCCCTCAGGTCTTCACCACACACACTTCCACACAATGTACCCTGCACACACCCACACAACAGGCCTGTGCTTAGAGACGTGCACATGGAAATGCATGCACTGAACAAACTTGCGTATGCAAGTGCACACAGGTAGACCCACTCACACAGAGGTATCAACACAGCCAAAAACATATTCAAACACACACACATGTATTCACACACACAGGTATAGACACATAGGTATACACACCCATACATGGGTATATACACACACTCACTGACTCAGAGGTACACACACATGTTCACACAGAGGTACACACATATACACACACGTGCAAATCGTGGATGTGTGTTTGTTTGTGTAAATGTCTCCCACAAATGAGCCCCTTCGGCATGGCTCTGCTCACTAAGGCCTTGTCTATCCTAGGGCTGGCTGCTGTGGGATGCCCAAGGGATGCAGGGCTCCTGACAGCAGCACAGGGGCAGCTGAATCTGGGTGACACACCCTGGCTTCACTTCTCCATGTAACCCACAAGGGCTAGGAGCAAGGGGGAAAAGAAGCCAAAGATGCATTAGCAAGCCAGGGTCGCATACACAACAGAGGTGAGGGATGCTTGGAAGCCTCTCGCAGCCCCCTATAGCCTGAGCACAGCCCAGGGCAGTAGGGCCTGTACAATTCCCCTCCCATTCCATGTCAGGCCACTTAGCTGAGGACAAAGCCGGGCATTTAACGAGTCACTGGCTATCCGGGCACCTGCTCTGCTGGTGAGTTAACCAGGGCACTGTTGTCTTAATGGCACAGACACCCATGTGAGTATTAAACAAACCAAACCAAAGCCATGCTCACCGTGCTGCCCTACCCGCCTGGGGCATGGGCCAGGAGAGGGCAGGGCGAGCCCCGGGCCAGTGGATGCAGAAAGTAGGCCCCACCTTTCAGTTGTGGGGTGGCAGAATGTAAACAAACACAAACGCCAGAACACTTGAACTCTGAGCTAAATCCAAATGCTGGGTCAGACTCACTATCTCCAGAACGGGCCAGAACAAAAGCCCACATCCACTGCCCCCCGCCCCTGCCCCCTGGTTTCTGACCAGTTCAGCAGCATGGCCATCTCTGACCATCTTATCACACAGCTCACAGGATTTGGTATTCAATGAAAGCCACTGCTCTAGGAGTCCTGTGATTAGGTGAGAATCTCAGTTGCACTAAGAAGGGTATGTTCGTATCTCTCTGGCTGCACAGAATCCCATTTGGGTCTGACACCGGAAGGCCAATACAAAAAACCCAACCTTGATTATTGTTAAAATCTCCTGACTTTTAAGCCAATCTGGGGAGCTGGGGGCCCTGACTTGAGACTTTTGCACACTTGGGTTTGGCAGTTCTGAGCCCATCTCCAAGCAATACTTAGCAGCTCCCCAGCCAGCTCTCTTGCCATGTGGAGGGAGCCTACAGGGGCCAGACACATGTAGACTGGCCTAGGTAAGGGGGAGCAGGCGCTTTTGGTAAAATAGGAAGTGCCAGGAAACTGCCCCAAACTGCAGCACCCTTGGAAACCCGAAGCTCCTGCATTTATTCCCCCACCTCCTCCCCTTGTTATGTTCCATTGTCACAAGCCTCTGCACCTCCAGGAGCCATTCCCGCCCCAGGGACCCTCCTGCCTCTCCACCACCCCAGAGATATCAGGCTTTCCGAAACTTCATCCAACGCGGAGCGTCCTCATAGTGGAGTTTGACGGAATGGAAATGTTCTTAATGGTCCTCTAAATATTGTGTGGGGATGGGAGACTCCCCTTTCTGGATGATACCTAAGGCTGTAGCCTGAGCCCAGGACGGAAATGGAGGAGGTGACATCTTTTGCCCAAGAGACAAAGAAAGAGGAGGGGCTGGAGAGCAAGTTTCAGTCTGAAGCTGGCTGGGGATATGCAGTGAAGTGCAGACGGGCTGTCTGGCTCACTGCCCCCCAAAATGGATCCGGCTGAGGGGTCCGGTTCTCTGTACCTACAAGCTCTGTTTTAAATCATGTTCCTGTCGTATAATAAACCTCTGTTTTACTGGCTGGCTGAGAGTCACGTCTGACTGTGAAGTTGGGGTGCAGGACCCACTGGCTTCCCCAGGACCCCGCCTGGGCGGGCTCACTGGGGGAAGCGCACGGAGGGGCAAAAGATGCCAAATGCTCCAAGGTCAGCCCCAGGAAGGTGACAACTGTAAGTTGTGTCGCTCCCAGCTCTGAAAACAGTCTGTTTACAGAGAGGAAGCTTCCCCACAAAGTCCTGACTGGCTTCATAGGAAGCAGTTCCAAAGCACCGCCCTGGGAACTCCATAACATAGAGCAGGGGCGGGCTGCAGTGAATAGAAAGGCAGCGCTGTCCAGGGGCTGCTGGACACAGACACACCTGTGGGGCTCTCTGGCTGTCCAGCTCCCAGTCCATACTAGTCGGGATGCAGCAGTCCTGCGTGTGCCTGCTCCCTGTCTTACCAGCCACCCATATCTTGCTGAGCAGGAGCCAGGAGTCTGGAAAACTATCCAAGCAGAGCGTTCCAGAGGGGCTGATCCTGTGAATGCTGAGCACCCTCGGCTCCCACTGATGTCAATGGGAATTGGGGGTGCTCAGACCCCTGTGAGAGGTATTCGCACATCACAGGATCAGGCCTGCCTGTTTGCAGAGTCTGGTTCAGCGCCTGACCTGGGTCCTTCTCCAAATCTAGGGCCAGGCACTGCCCTGCTCTTAGTCAGTGTCCCAGAGGCAGCAGTGGAAGGTTTGGGTGCACATGGAACGCAGGATGGGGCCTCAGGTCGCTCAGCGCTAGTGCAGGAAACCACTCCCTGGTAGAAAGCAGAGCTCCTACCACTAACCTTTCCCTTGAAACACGCTGCTCAACCGTGACAGCCAGCAAACTCTGCAGTGAGCCACATGGGCAGCCAAGCTCACATGAGTTACTGACTGTAGGGGTGTGGTGCTGGCAGGGCCCATTAGAACGGTTCCCCAGTGGGACAGAGCAAGTCCCCACCCCACTGCCAAGGACTTTGTAGTAGCCCTAGGAGGACGCAGGCCTGACATAGCAGGGAGATGGGAACACTCCAAGTGGCCTGTAAATGCCTGAAGGATGACAGATGGTGTCATCTTTCCCTGCGGTGGCCTCGGCAGACACAGCCGGACCCAGTCACTAAACCCAGCCCACTCTAGATCCCACCCTGCTGGTATTTTCCAGACTCCCTGACCCGAAACCAGTGAGTTCAGATGCAGCCACCTGACTGCAAGCAGAATTAGGCAGCCTATTGCTTTGTGATATTTGAGGGGGGGAGCCCTTCCCCGCCCCACATGCCTGTCTCCAATGGCAATGTGGAAGAGAGCCTGTCAGTCCTATTCATAGACTGACAGTGCACCCTCCGCAGGCCTCAGAGTGAGGTGCAGAGTTACAGTCTCATTCAATGAGATGATCATGTCACCATCCCCCTGGATGAAAGGCAGCCCCCTCTGGGGTGGAACACAACAGCTGGGTAAGGGCACACCCAATGGGAGGGTTCCGGAGCGGAAATGAGGGAAAGCAGTTCCACAAGTGGCTGCTATGGGGGAACTCACTTGTGGGAGGCAGTTCCAGAGAATGGCTACTGGTGCTATCATATGGCCCAGGCCCTGCTCCCCTAGGCTAGGCGCCCTGGGGGAGACAGAATGGCTTCTGGGTACTGAGATGGATAAAACTCAATCAGCCTAACCCTCTCTCCCCTCTGCTTGGGAGTGCGTCAGCCCCCTGCAGACTGGGGGAGTGCCCAAACTCCAAGAGGGCTGGCCCTGTTTTCTACAATGGATGAACCCCCAACCCTGGAGCCCTTGGGTCCCCCAGTCTCAAAACTCCCTCCCTCTAGTTCCCCCTGCTAATTCCCTTCACCCAGAGCCACATCCTGCAGCGACTATCCTCTGACCCAACTAGTCTAGACAGGGCACGGTTCCTCCACAGCCTGGCCACCCTGTCCCTACAGTGGCCAGAGGGAGTCACATGAGAGCAAAGTGAGAAACCTCCTCCTCCTCTGAGAGCCCAGCGATTCCCGGACCCCTTTGCTTGGAGAGAGAGAGGCATCTTGAGCTGCCGGCCTGGGCATGGTTCTCACAAAAGTGCTATTCTGCTTGGCTGCAGGGACACCCAGGCCTGGCCAGGGCCGGCCGGCTGGACACACATACCCCCCCCGCCCCAGCCCGAAGAGACAAGGACACGCCCAGAGAGACAGGGACAAACACACACACACATATACACACACACACACACTCCTAAGAGACAAGGACACGCCCGGAGAGACAGGGACAAACACACATACACACACACATATACACACACACACACTCTCCGAAGAGACAAGGACACGCCCAGAGAGACAGGGACAAACACACACACACACATACACACACACACACTCCTAAGAGACAAGGACACGCCCAGAGAGACAGGGACAAACACACATACACAGGGATACCCTGAGACAGGGACAGACAATCAGAGACAGGGACAAACACACACACACACACACACACACAGGGAGACAACAGAGACAGGGCCAAACCCAGAAACAGATCCACAGATCTGCACACTGATAGAAGTGCACACTCACACCTTGTCACATGGACCCACAGGTTGTACTGATACATATGGTTCATTCTCCCGCAGCGGCCCCAAAGTATGACATCATTAACACCTGCCTCAGCTCCCACTGGAGTTGGGGGGTTTAAGGGGGGCTGGGCTGACACTGGAAGCAAGTGCAGGCCCATCATGGGTCATTTCTGTTACATACGCAGATGCTTCAGCTGGGCTCTATCCCTGCTCCCAGGGGCACAGGACCCACAGCAGGGTGGAAGCATGTCCTCAAAGCACTGCCACACAGTGGACATGAGAATCAGCATCAGAAGTTCTGTGCTCCAGAGACCATCCAGATCGTCCTGGCCCTTCCTCCCCTTGTCCCCATCAGGCCACCCCCTCCCTCCCACCTCTCTGGGGGTTTTGCTGAGCTACAGAGTCAGCACAAAACTTGGGATCAAAAAGCAACATGCCACCTCCTGTGCCTAGCTACTACCACAATTCATGTTCCCATGACGACGGCACTTAGCAGACGACTTTTTATTCTTTAAATAATGTGACTCGTTTCCATATCAACAGAGAGCTAGGTGCACATGTAGGTGGATGTGTGTGTGCATGTGTCAATATGCCTGTGTGCACGTGCATATGCGTGCATGTGTGCACATGTGTGTGCATGTACGGGTGCGGAAACATGGAGCAGAACGGCCTTTTCCCAGCTGGGATGTGTCCAGGAGACCCGTGCGGAGGAGCGAGTGCTCTTGCCGCAGCTGTACTGGGCTGCCCCACAGAGCAGAGTGGGGAGATCCGGATTTTGTGTCATGAGCGTTTGGCCGGGGGCAGCATGGGAAGGGCAGAATGTGCTCTGTATAGTTCAATAGGGGCCCCCTGCATTTCTGACAGGAACGTGGTTTCTCACAGGACACGTGGAGACCTTTTGCCTCTCACAGTGAGCTACTGGCTCTGGGCGGCATGTGAGGCTGCCCTCTCAGCACCGTAGACCGGTGGCACCAACCGACAGGAAATCCCTTCGTGGCAGAAGGCTGGCATGCAGGGTGTGGGGGAGCAGGGCTGAGCCTCTGCCTACGACGGCTCCTGGGACCGGGTCAAGGCCTTCACAGAGCATTGCGCTGGGGCCAGAACCACATCGGGCAAGGGCGTAGCTCCGCAAACATCCACCTGGGGCAAAACCAGAGCTGCCTGTTGGTGAGGATGGAAACTGCTGACACAACTGGGACCAAAGCCCTTTGCTCTTGCAAAGCTTGGCTGCCCTCTGGTGCCCACTCCTGCACTCCCCTACGCAGCCCCATAGCCTGTCACTCCAGTGGGAGAGCTGGTGCCCAGAGAACACAGGGTCAGGTGCCAGGGAGCAGTAAGTTTCTGTGAAAGTACTTGGTAGACATGTTCCTTCTTTGGTCAGTGCCAGCTGGTGGGGTCCCACCCTGGGAACTGAACCATCTCGGGCTGAGCGAGAGAAGACCGAGGGAGCATTGCCCACAGGTTTGGGAGGAGTGGTGCTTGCCTGCGCAGTGCTGCTCCCAGTGATGGAATGAAGCAGCGGTGGGGCTGCCATGTTCTCCTACTGGGCCAGCAGCATGGCTGGGCGCCAGGCGGGTGTGAGATGGCTGCAGTGCAGAGGAGGATCAAACCCTTTGGAAGGCAGGTTGCAGCCCTTAGGCAGACGAACAGCAGCTCCTAGTGCGTCGGAAGGAAAGGGCTACAGGTACTTTGGGAGGGGATGCGCTATAGCCCTATGGTATGTTGGCCGGTGTGTGTGCAGCACTATCATGGATGTGGCCCTGCTTGCACTAGCCCTGGACTGGCTAGTGTGCACATGCTCTCTGCCTCTGCTGGATAGATCACACCTGGGCACGTCCCTACCAGTCAGCGAGTGCCCCAGCAGTACGTCGAGAGCGTGGGCTCAGCTACCCCGCTTGCTAGCTTAACCATAGGTCACAGAGTCCCCCGGGGCGATGGTCTGGAACTGCTCCCTATGAAGCGAGTCAGGACTTTGGGGGGAACTTCCTCTCCGTAAACAGCCTGTCTCCAGGGCTAGGAGCTTCACAGCTTACAGCTTCCACCTTCCTGGGTCTGACCTCGGAGCATTCAGCACCTTCTGCCCCTCCGTGCACTTCCCCCAGCGAGCCCACCCAGGTGCGGTTCTGGGGAAGCCAGTGGGTCCTGCATCCCAACTCCACAGTCAGACGTGACTCTCAGCCAGCCAGTAAAACAGGTTTATTAGATGACAGAAACATGATCTAAAACAGAGCTTGTAGGTGCAGTGAATGCGACCCCTCCGCTGGATCCATTTTGGTGGCCAAAGAGCCAGGCAGCCCGTCTGGAGCTCTCTGCCTGTTCCCATCCAGATCCAGACTAACCCCAGAGCCCGCCTCTGCTTTTCCTTTGTCTCTTTTCCGGGGCCAGGAGATCATCTGACCTCCTTTGTTCTCAGCCTTACCTAACACCTTACAGAGAGCAGGGAAGGGCCCAGGCCTGAGACAGGGCGTTGGCTACTTACTTACACTGTCTCTCTGCTTTGCACCAATTACACACCCTTATCCCTCCATATAGACCAGTGGTCTGCAAACTGGGGTGCGCACACCTCCGGGGGTGCAAGAGACCACTCCTGGGGGTGCACGGCCCGGCAGCTGGAGGAGCTGTGCAGCTTCTCTGCAAGTGCCAAGGCAGCCCCAGCAGCAGGAGGAGGAGGGCGGCTCCTCCTGCTGCTGGGGGCCGCTGTAGTGCTTGCAGAGGAGCCCGGGAGGTTTCCAATAAGGCAGGAGGACCTGGGCTGCCCTGGCAGCTCCTCTGCAAGAGCCACGGCAGCCCCGGCCGGAGGAGCCGCACGCCGCGGCTGAGACCTGGCCCCAGGAGCCACGTGCCGCACGCCGCAGCTGCAGCCGCGGCGGAGATGGGCCCTAGGAGCCGGGCACTGCAGTGGGGACCTGCCCCAGAGGGGCAGTTAGGAGACAAGGAGGGAGGAGTTAGAGGGGGGCAGTTGTGGGGGGAAGAGGGAGGGAGTGGATGGATGGGGGTGGGGCTAGGGCAGGGCTTCCCCCGTGGGGGTGCCTGCTCAAAAAAAAAATTTCTACTAGGAGGTGCGCGGTCAAAAAAGTTTGGAGACCCCTGACATAGACACTCAAGAAATGCAGAGGCTAAACTGAGGCACTCACACACTATCCAGAGGAAACGTTAAGAACATTCCCACTCCGTCACCCCATACAGCTACCGTCACTCTACGTGCCACCCGCTCTGGCTTTCCCAGGTTGCCTGGCAGCAGTGGTGCTGAGCCCTGCCTGCTGCTCTTTGATATGCCCCAGTGGCCACCGCGCAAGGCAAATCCCTGCAACCAGGCCCTCTGGGGGAGGGGAGCTCTGAGTGGTTTGCTGTTTAACCCGCCCTGTGGGGCTCCACCCAAGTTGTCCCTTGTGGTTCAGGTCACACTCAAGGCCGGGCATGGGAAATGCTGTCTGACATGACTGGTTTGCTTCAGCATCACAACAGAAACCGCACCCTCTAGGGGCCTGAAGTTTAATTCTAGCAAGTGGGACACAGAATGGGGTGGGGTCCAGGGTTGCAGCCCTGGCACCTGTGACAGCTTTGAGAGGGGTGGTGGTAGGTTGGCAGCTGCGATGCAGAAGCATTCAATGCCATCCTGGAGACAGAGAGCCCTTGCCTCTGCCTCTCTTCCCCGTTGGCACAGACTAGCCGAAGCCTGGCTCCCTGCAATCTGAATACGGATGGAAGCATTGTCGTACATTCCCCCAGTGACACAGCGCTACTTACAACATTTTCTCCAGCAAATCTAGGCAAGCAGGGAGCAGGGAGTATGCTGAGGTTGAGGAAGGGGGATGGGAGCTCACATGGAACAAGGGAGAGCAATGGCAGGCTGGCAGTACATTCCTGGCCCAGGGCACCCCGCAGGCTGGCAACTCCCAGTCATTCTGTGCTAAGCTCTCTGCAGCTAGGCACACTGACAACGCAGGCTGAGCACAGGGAGCCTAAATCAGTGACACTAGCCTATGGGCCAGGAACCAGCATTAACCAGGGCCCAGACATAGAATGGCATTCCAGAAACAAACCTCTCATTGGCCGAGAGCTGTACCCTGGAAGTGCTTGAACCCGCAGAGCTCCCTGCCAGCTGGCCGGGGTACCCACCTCCCATGCCCTCTTGGCGCCCCGGTACTTTCAAACACCTAGACGCAAGCAAGACAGCTGCAGCCACCCCAGCTGGGATGTGAAAGCAACCACCTTCTGCCACCGGGAACAGGATGCGAGAGTGCTAGACATATTGCTTACGTGTCCACTGGCCCCCGATCCCGCTGCGTCCTGGACTCGCTGCTAGCCCTAGCCACTCCGGACGACTCTGGAGCAGGGATGGCAAGTGCTATAGGGCAGTGGGCTCCCATCAGCCCCACCCTCAGCCTGGCCCAACCGACCAACTCTGGTCATGTGTGCAAACCGCAGTGCTGAGCCACGGCCCTTCTTGTGCAAGGAGAAGGGGGAAGTGGGGCACTGCACAGGATGCAGGGAGGCATCTGACAGCTGCAGTGTTAGCAAAACAGGCTTCCAACCATCTCCTTAGCCCCACCCTGCTGACCCCATCCTCGGAAGCAGGACAGGGCTCAGGGCTGCCTCCCGCTGTGGAGACAGCTCCAGTCCATTCCTCTGCTTGGATTCGGACAGCCCCCCTAGCTCTGCAGGGTGTGACAGTTAGAAGGGGCAGTGCAGCTGGAGATAGGGCAGGAGGTGCTGAAACACCTCAGCCAGCAGCCATTTCCTATTTCCTACCTCCAAAGGGTGCATCCAACATGAGAGAATTCGAATACAGACTGAAGACTGGAATCGATCTCAGAACTAAAAGTTAACGGTAACTTAGGTACAAGTGACCATGATGTGATCACATTTATAATGTGCAAACAGAATAAATTCCATACCAGCACTATATATACTCGGTACTTTAAAAGGGGTAATTTCACAAAGCTGAAAACAATTTTGAGACAAATCAACTGCGAGGAAGAAATTAATCAGAAAAATCTGAATGATAATTGGGCATTGCTTAAGAATATTTTACTCTATGTCCAAAAAGCTACAATCCCACAATTGAGGAATTTTTCCATATTGGTTAAAAAAATCGATCTGGTTTAGACAGAAAGTGAAAGCAGCCATATAAACTATATAGAAACAAATGGAAGAAAGATAAAATGACAGTAATAAACAGCAGTCAGAATCTAGGAAGCAAAGGGACACAAGGAAAAACCTATGGCCAGCAGAGTTAATGACAATAAGGAGGACTTTTTAAAAAATATATTAGAAACAAAAAGAATCCTAACAATGGAAATGGCAGAATTATCAATAATGCAGATGAGGCAGAAATGTTCAATAAATCTCTGTTCTGTATTTGGGAACAAAAACAGATGATGTAGTCATTGATGATAAACACCCCTTCCACTCCACTAGCAGATACTAAAGTTAGATATTTGTAAATAGGCAAGTCCACAAAACTTGCATCCAAGAGTTTTAAAAGAGATGGCTGAGGAGCTCACCGGACTGTTAACATTGACTTTCAATAAGTCTCAGAACACTAATGAAGTTCCAGAAGACTGGAAGAAAGCTAATATTGTACCAATATTTAAAAAGAGTAAATGGGATGACCAGAGTAATTATAGGTCTTTTAATCTGATATGAATCCCAGGCAAGATAACAGAGTAGCTGACATGAGACTCAATTAATAAAGAAATAAATGAGGGGAATACAATTAATGCCACTCAAAATGGATTTATGGAAAACAGATCCTTTCAAACTAACTTAATATTTTTTTAATGAGAATATAATGTTTGGTTGGTAAAGGAAATGGTGTTGATGTAATATACCTAGACTTCTGTAAGGAGTTTGACTTGGTACCACAAGACTTTTTAATTAAGAAACTAGAATATAAAATTACCATGACACACATTAAATGGATTAAAAGTTGGCTAACTGATAGGTCTCCAAATGTAACTGTACGGAGGGAATCATCATCAGATGGTTGTATTTCCAGTGGGGTCCGGGAATCAGTTCTAGTCCCTAAACTTTTAAACATTTTTATCAATGATATGGAAGAAACATAAAATCATCCCTGATGAAGTTTGCAGATGACACAAAAATTGGAAGTGAGGTAAATAACAAAGAGGACAGGCCACTGTACAGAGCAACCTGGATCACTTGGTAAGCTAGGCACAAGCAACAATAAGTATTTTACAGTGGCTAAATGTAAATGTACACCTTAAGAACAAGATATAGCAGCCATAATTCCAGGGTGGGAGACTATCCAGGGAAGCAGTGAGTCTAAAAAGATTTGGGAGTGGTGGTAGACAATCAGCTGAACATGAGTTCTCAGTATGATGCTATGGCCTAAAAAGCAAATGCGATCCTGGGATGCATAAACAGGGGACTCTGAAGTAGCATCAGAGAAGTGATTTTACCTCTGCATTTGGCACTGGTGCAACCACTGCTGGAATCCTGTGTCCAGTTCTGGTGCCCACAGTTCAAGAATGATGGTGATCAATTGGAGAGAGGTCAGAGAAGAGACTTGAGAATGATTAAAGGATTAGAAAACCTGCCTTAGAGAGAGAAACTCCATAGATTGAGCACCTTGAATCTAATAAAGAAAAGGTTAAGGGGTATCTTGATTACAGTCCAAGTACCTACATGGGGAACAAATCTTAATAGTGGGCTCTTCAGTCTAGCAGAGGAAGGTCTAACATGTTCCAGTGACTGGAAGTTGAAGCTAGACAAATTCAGTCTGGAAATAAGGCAAATATTTTAATGATTAGCCACTGGAACAATTTACCAGAGGTCACAGTGATAGATTCTCCAACCCTGACCATTTTAAAATCCAGACTGGCTGTTTGCATAAACCAGGGGTCGGCAACCTTTCAGAAGTGGGGTGCCGAGTCTTCATTTATTCACTCTAATTTAAGGTTTTGTGTGCCAGTAATACATTTTAATGTTTTTAGAAGGTCTCTCTCTCTAAGTCTATATTATATATCTAAACTATTGTTGTATGTAAAGTAAATAAGGTTTTTAAAATGTTTAAGAAGCTTAATTTAAAATTAAATTAAAATGCAGATCTTATCAGTTTAGTAAATAAGAGAGGAATACTTGTAGCACCTTAGAGACTAACCAGTTTATTTCAGCATAAGCTTTTGTGGGCTATAGCCCACTTCATCAGATGCATAGAATGGAACAAACAGAAGTAAGATGCATTTATACACACAGAAAGAAAAAAAAGTTGTAAATTACCATACCAATTCTAAGAGGCTGCTTAATTTGGATGGGCCATTATCAGCAGGAGAAAAAAAACCTTTTGTAGTGAAAATTTAGTGGATCTATGTCTAACAGTTGATAAGAATCTCTAAGAGAGACTTAACTAGGAAAATGCATTCAATTAGTGTAAAGACAAAGCCACTCATAGTCCCTGTTTAACCCTTGGTTGACAGTGTCCAGTTTACAAATTAACTCCAGTTCCTCAGCTTCTCGTTGGAGTCTGTTTTGGAAGCTTTTCTGTTTTAAAATTGACACCTTCAAGTCTTTAACAGAATGGCCAGGGAGACTGAAATGTTCTCCTACTGGTTTTTGAATGTTATGATTCCTGATATTAGATTTGTGTCCATTTATTCTTTTGCGTAGAGACTGTCTGGTTTGGCCAATGTACATAGCAGAGGGGCATTGCTGGCACATGATGGTATATATCACATTGGTAGATGTGCAGGTGAATGAGCCTCTGATGGTGTGGCTGATGTGATTAGGTCCTATAATGGTGTCAGCTGAATGGATATGTGGACAGAGTTGGCATCGGGCTTTGTTACAAGGATACGTACCTGGGTTAGTGTTTTGGTTGTGTGGTTGCCAGTGAGTATTTGCTGTCTGTAACCCCCCCCGACCTTGTCCACTGACTGCCCCTTCCAGAGACCCCACATCCCTAACCACCCCCCAGGACCCCACCCCCTATCCAATTCCCCTGCTCCCTGTCCCCTGACTGCCCCGACCCCTATCCACTCTCCCACCCCAGAACCCCCCCAGAACCCCACCCTCTATCCAACCCACCCTGTCCCTCATTGCCCCCTCCAGAGCTTCCCCAAACCTCCACCTCGGAACCCCCCCAGCCCTCCTCCGCCCCTTTACCATGGCTGCTAGGCGCAGCTCTGGGGGAAGCATGCAGCCTCAGCCCCCCGGAGTGCTGCCCACGCGGCTCTGGGGAAGGGGGCAGCGCGCAGCTCCAGCCCCCCGGAGTGCTGCCCGAAGGGCGCGGCTCCAGGGGAGGGGGCAACACGCAGCCCTGGCCCCCAGAGAGCTGCTTCGTGTGGCATGGCTCCGGGGGTGGGGGCAGCACGCAGCCCCGGCCCCCAGAATGCTTCCCCACACTGCGCGGCTCCTGGGGAGGGAGCAGCATGCAGCCCCAGCCCCTGGAATGCTGCCCCCGCGGTGCGGCTCCAGGGGAGGGGGAGCGCACAGCCAAGGCCTGCAGTGCCATGTGGCGCAGCTCTGGGGTAGGAGACAGCCTCCCTGGCCGGAGGCCGGATGGGACGAGCCCGCGGGCCATAGTTTGCCCACCCCGTACTAGGAGCAGGCTGCAGCTGCCCTGTGTCATGGAGTCCCCAGGGCAATGCTCTGGAACTGCTCCCTAGGAAGCCAGTCAGGACTCTGGGGGGAAACTTCCTTCTTGTGAACAGCCTGTCTCCAAGGCTAGGCACTTCACAGCTTACAGCTTCCACCTTCCTGGGTCTGACCTCCGAGCATTTGGCACCTTCTGCCCCTCCGTGTGCTTCCCCCAACGAACCTGCCCAGGTGGGGTCCTGGGGAAGCCCATGGGTCCTGCACCCCAACTCCACAGTCAGATGTGACTCTCAGCCAGCCAGTAAAACAGAGGTTTATTAGTCAACAGGAACATGATCTAAAACCGAGCTTGTAGGTACCACGAACCAGACCCCTCAGCTGGATTCATTTCGGCGGCCCAGGGAGGCTAGACCATGTCTGGGCCTCCCTGCCCTTCCTTAGCCAGCGCCAGACTAACTCCCCTAGCTTCTCCTCTTTCTTTTCCTTTGTCTCCTTCCTGGGCCAGCAGGTCAGGTGATCTCTTTGTTCTCAGGTTCCAGCTAACACCTTACAAGGGGGGAAGGGCCCAGGCCAACATTTGCCCGGAGACAGGGTTCAGCCACTCCTTTCCACTGGTCCTTTGTTCTACAACACTATCAGCCCTTATCCCACCACTTAGAGACTTAAGAAATGCATAGGGGAAACTGAGGCACCCACACACTATTCAGAGGAAACACTAAGAGCATTTCCATTCTGTCACACCCTGTCTTTCCTGCTGAAGAGCAGCCCCAGAGCTGACAGTTGCAGAAAGCGAGATACAGCTATTGGTGCTTAGCTCAAGAGGGCACGCTGCATGGTGAGGCCTGTGCTCAGATGGAGTCACACTGAGAAAGTGGAAGAGTACCCTGGATTGATGTGCTGACACTGACTACAAGCCCCCAGACACAAGGCAGCCCTGCTCACAGATCCTTCCCTATGCTCTGATGGCAACCCAGAGCGGCTGTGGATTCCACCCTTCAGACCAGCCTGGGGCCCAGGAACTGGAAAGCACCAGCGGAGATGGAGAATTCTGTTAACCCCAGCTGGGCAGCCCTGGGAGACCACCCTGGCTAGGCCGATAGAGTCTGTGTGGCTGAAGAGGCCCTGAATCCCATGTTATGACTGGGTGAGATCACTGCAGGGCCTTGTCAGGTCAGAGCTGTGGCTGGCCCAGAGAGCGAGCTTTATTACTCACTCAGGCTGCCATCGCAACTGCAAAGTGATGGGATACGAAAACCAGGTGCACAAGGCAGTGAGAAATCCCCAAACCTTTCACTGTGGGTGGTCCCATGGCTGTCGGGCTTCCGCTCCCAGCTGACGTGCCCCTTCCACGCAGCATCCCTCTCACCTGCAGCCTGTGCTGCCCCGATGGACACTGACAAAGAACGACCCACCAGATCCCCGCACAACTGAATCATCTCTGGTGTGTCAGCCCCCTCACACAAACCACTCCACATCCCCCACTACAAAACACACTCCCAGCGTGGCTGTGTCCATCACACTCTCCTGTGGCTCTGGGGCTGCAGTGAGTCAGGCCCCGGAGCAATGCTCCTGCTCTGGCATTGGCTCTGGCTAGGACAATCTCTGTGCCTCAGTGTCCCCATCTCGCAGGGGAGACTCACTGCCCTAATGTTTGCAAAGCACACTGAGCGCGTGGGGAGAAGAGGGGGTTAATAGCGAGCCTTTCTGCCAGGAAAGCGACTGGCTGCTTTACAAAGGGGACATCATCAGACCAGCTAACAGGGAGGAAGTCCCTGGGTGCTGCTAGTGTCACAGAGAAGAGATTGCTCTGGTCTGAGCACAGACTGGCATGACTGACTGTCGCCAGGTCCAGGAAAAAATGCTGACTAACCGGGACAGTTTGCTTTTAAGCAGAGCCAGCCTGACAGCCCTGGTTACCCACAGTTCACAGAGGGGCAGCCAGGCAGAGAGAGGGGCTCGGTCACTCACAGACAGCACAAGTCAGCACAGGGCTGGGGCAGGCCCCAGGTCTGAGACTTGCAGGTCAGTAGTCTCCCCACTGGAGCTGCTGCTTCTCCCACTATACCCTCCTGTTTCTGTGTTTACTGCCCCCTGCTTCAGCACCTGCCTGTCCACCCCAGCCAGAGCCAGCAAGGAACTGCCCTGGACTGACTGATGCAGTCCTGGCCTTCAGAGCTCCCCAGAGCGAGGCAAAGAGCCCACAGAGCAAGGCTCAGCCCACTGACACAGCAGGCCCCAGCCCCTTGCTGTGACCTCTCAGCACCACTCTCTCCTCTTCATACATCTTTCTCCTTCCCCGGCCTCTCCTTATCAATGACACATCAGCTCAAAATAAGCCAGTCCCTCAGGGACAGCTATCACAGAAGAGGCCTTTAGCTGGAGGTCTTGTTCAGTGACCGGTCACTCCACCCTCCCTGCTCCAGGCAGAGGAATAGGGGGTGGAAAAAATAACCCAGGCCCTTTCCTAGCCTCCGCAAATGCCTTACAAATAGTCCCTAGTCAAGTCTCATTATCTGAGATTTCAGCTTCCTCCAGCATACGCGAGAAGAGAAGCAGCCCCAGCGCTCTGTCAGCAGAGCTGGACAACATTCGCTGCGGTACCTGAGCTGAAACGCACGCTGGGCAATGCCCAGTGAGAGAGCAGCAGAAAATAGGAACCAGGGAGGGACTGCACAGAACGCTTCTCATCTGAAGCCTGGCTCGTGCTGAACTCACACACAGGCTGGTACAGCTGCCCCACTGAAATGTGCCAAGTTCACAGCCCTGGACGCTGAAGATCATATAATGCACATGCACAAATGGGCCAAATTAAGGCTGTAGGGCAACCTTTATTTTGGCATTTCCTGTGTTTTCAGTGCTTGGCTTTGCAACCTTTATAATGTTCTTTAACACAGGTGTTTTGATTGCAACTTCCAAGATTGTTTTTAACCCCCAAACTGTCATTCTGTGAACCACACAGACGGGGCGAGAATCTTTAGATCCATGACTTGAGCTAAGGGAGTGACAGATAGCAGGAAAAGGCTGGGACCTGCCTGGAAAAAGCAAATTTACTCAATGTTTGTTTTGCCTCTGTCTTCATGAACAAGGTTAGCTCCCAGACTACTGCACTGGGCAGCACAGCATGGGGAGGAGGTGACCAGCCCTTTGTGGAGAAAGAAGTGGTTCAGGACTATTTAGAAAAGCTGGACAAGCACAAGTCCATGGGGCCGCATGCGCTGCATCCAAGGGTGCTAAAGGAGTTGGTGGATGTGATTGCAGAGCCATTGGCCATTATCTTTGAAAACTCATGACGATTGGGGGATGTCCCGGATGACTGGAAAAAAGCTTAAGTAGTGCCCATCTTTAAAAAAGGAAAGGAGGAGGATCCGGGGAGCTACAGACCCGTCAGCCTCACCTCAGTCCCTGGAAAAGTCATGGAGCAGGCCCTCAAGGAATCAATTATAAAGCATTTAGAGAGGAAAGTGATCAGGAACAGTCAGCATAGATTCACCAAGGGCAAGTCATGCCTGACTAACCTAATAGCCTTCTATGAAGAGATAACTGGCTCTGTGGATGAGGGGAAAGCAGTGGATGTGCTATTCCTTGACTTTAGAAAAGCTTTTGATATGGTCTCCCACAGCATTCTTACCAGCAAGTTAAAGAAGGATGGGCTGGATGAATGGACCATAAGGTGGATAGAAAGCTGGCTGGATCGTTGGGCTCATTGGGTAATGATCAACGGCTCCATGTCTGGTTGGCAGCCTGTATCAAGTGGAGTGACCCAAGGGTCGGTCCTGGGGCCAGTTTTGTTCAATATCTTTATCAGTGATCTGTAGAATGGCGTGGACTACACCCTCAGCAAGTTTGCAGATGATACTAAACTGGGAGGAGTGGTAGATATGCTGGAGGGTAGGGATAGGATACAGAGGGAACTAGACAAAATTAGAGGATTGGGCCAAAAGAAATCTGATGAGGTTTAACAAGGACAAGTGCAGAGTCCTGCACTTGTGATGGAAGAATCCCATGCACTGCTACAGACTAGGGATCGAATAGCTAGGTAGCAGTTCTGCAGAAAAGGACCTAGGGGTTACAGTGGACAAGGAGCAGGACATGAGTCAACAGTGTGCCCTTGTTGCCAAGAAGGCTAATGGCATTTTGGGCTGTATAAGTAGAGGCATTGCCAGCAGACAGAGGGATGTGATCGTTCCCCTCTATTCGACATTGGTGAGGCCTCATCTGGAGTACTGTGTCCAGTTTTGGGGCCCACACCACAAGTAAGATGTGGAAAAATTGGAAACAGTCCAGAGGACGGCAACAAAAAGGATTAGGGGGCTGGAGCACATGACTTATGAAGAGAGGCTGAGGGAACTGAGATTGTTTAGTCTGCAGAAAAGAAGAATAAGGGGGGATATGATAGCCTCTCCCTCTGCTCCTGTCCCTTCACTGCTGCTCTCCCCACTAGCTCATCTCCTGCCCCCCTGCTCCTACCCTTCCGGTTTCCTTCTCCCTGACTCCTGCCTCATCACCAACCTATCCTTCCTCTCTCCCCCTATTCCTATCCTTTCCCTACCCCAAGATCTTGCCCCTCTTCCCCCAACCCTTGTTCCAGCTTTTGCTCCCCTCTGCTTCCCGCACACTCTGTCACCTAACCCATCTCCTCTTCAGGCTCCTATTCCCCCATCCCCTTCATCTTTTCCTCTCCATTTCTCGCCCCTCCACATTCCCATCCAAGCTGTTTCCTCCACCTTCTCCAGGCTGCCTGGGTGCCAGTCCGGAGGGGTGGCAAAGGGCCTCAGAGTACAGGAGACAGACTCCCTGCTGTTAGTTCAACAGTACAGGACAGCAACTGCAGAGTATCCCCACTCAGCCTCTATGCTCCGAGGCTGGAGCATGCTCTGTCCTGACCTGGGGATGGAGCAGACCTGCACAGTCTGATCAGCACTAGGAGCTGGGAGGGGCTACATCATGCTCGGCACAGGCAGAGACTCTTGGGAGAATTTAGCTACCAAACTCTTAACACATTTCTACTGAGCATGTGAAAACAGATTTTTCAAAGGCTTGACTTAGCTTGGCATTTCCCCAAGGGGACAGTTAACGCACATCCCTGACACAAAGGAAACTCCTCCACCAAATTTCAATCCCCTGCTCAACAGCATGGAGATGTCAGAGACCTTCCCTGTGAAAGTTGGAATAATGGTTTTAGCACTGGCAAAACAGCATATTTCCCCCTAATCTTGGTCTCAGAAATGGCTGTACTGTTTGCGCTGAAATTCAGCCATCCTAAATGAGACCCCCGGCTTGGGACATTTCAGCCTGGCTGGTTAAAATCTTGCAAAGGTATAAGCAACTGAAAATAGGGTCTTAGAAAGTGGCAGGCAGCCACCAGGGGGACAGCTAGGAGCACTCATTGCAGCTTCTGACGAAATTCAGTGACAATAATTGATACAATCCAGAATGGGCCCTGTGCTATTTAATCTACTGTTCATTTCAATGAATTTTACACCGGTCCGACATTTCCACTGTTCACTATGCAGCTGATTTTTATCTTGCAGGAGATAACTGCACTGGTGAAGCTGTCGTGGGAGGAGTGAGCAGTTTTGGCAGCTGAGTAAGGGACATTTGTGATGTTTAGCAGGTGGGATTGTGAAATAAGCATATTAGTTGTTGTTTCTGCTAAAATTTTCATCAATAATTAATGTTAGTATTTACAGCATCATTAGAGTTCAGAGTTAACATATTGAGACTGAATGGGGCAATTCCCTCCTTTCAAGCTGCAGATTCATGAAGGTGACATGGGAGCAGTTACACTCAGTTAACAGATCCCAGAAATCAAAGCTGACCTTGTTCTCTGATTTAGCTTTCCCTCACTAACTCCTTTGCACCCCCCACCCCGCAGAGGATTGTCACGCTGTCACCTCTCCAGCCTGGGAACGGGGAGAGACCATTATTCTGATTTTTAAACACAAACTCGTATTTTTCAGGGTCTCCTTTGTGCTAGACATGTAACATTTTTTTTTCAATGAAAGCTTTGATTCAGCTTAGAGGTGGGGAGATGTGGAGTCTGTCTTTATTCATGGGCTAGGGACAGCTTCCGCCCTACCCATGAGCCTCAGCTAGGACTTCAGCCTCCGCGTCCCGGTGAGTCCTTGGCCTCTCTGCTGACACAGGGACACTGAGTGCCTCCTCCACTGACCTCTAAACTATCTCCAGCAATCCCTGTATTGGCCTGCGGTCCGGCCTCCTGCACATCCCCAATGCCCAAAGCCATCCAGGCCTCTGACGGCAGGTGCCCTACATTCAGGCTTCACTGGACTGGCCTGAAACCCATGCCAGCTCAGGCCCTTCTTCCCAGAGCCCTGGCAGGAGCAATGGATGCCCAGAGGCTCCCCTGCTCCCCAGTACTTGGGAGCGGTCATCATGGCAAGGGGAGCACTGTCACCTTCTCAGGGACAGAACAGCCATAAACGGTGAAAAGTGACAGCCAAAGAGGCGCTGCCATTTAAGGAGCTGGGGACCTGCTGGGATAGAATCCTAGAGACCCCACGGCACAGTGCAGCTGGGCACGGCCCCACACAGGCCAGCTGGGCGACTGCCCAGGGGAGGCGCAGTGCAGGGTATGGAGGGTGAGAGAGGAGATTGTCATAAAGGAGACAATGAAAATTGATCTCTAACGGGAAGGGGGGACTAGTGGTTACAGCTGGGGGCGGGGGAAGAGATGGGAGTCAGGACTCCTGGGTTCTGTCCCTAGCTCTGGGAGAGGAGTGGAAAGAGCTGAAATGAGTGAATCAGGAGGCCCAGATTCTATGTGCAGCTCCACCACTAACTCCCTGGGTGATCTTGGGTGAGTCTCTTGCCCACTCAGTGCCTCAGTTTCTCCACCTGTATCATGGTGTTTGTGATTCCATCCTACCTCACCGAGCCAGGAGAAATAATTCATTCCTGTCTGGGAGTCAGGAAATTGGAATAAATCACGATAGGTTTCCATCCTGGGGGTGCTCCACAGGCGGCAGCTCTTCTAAAGGACCCAGATCCTGTTTGGGTCCCAAAATGGTCCATTCTGCAGAGCTCCAGATGCTCCACGTTCACCATTAGGGAGGGGAAATCTGGTCATCCTCTTTGTCAAACGTGGCACATTTACAAAATGTAACACCTGGCAAAGCTCACGGGCCCTGTGCAGACTGTGGCAAAGCCCCACCATCCTCCCTGGGCCCCTGACTGCCTGCCATGAGCACTTCTTCCACCACTCTCTGCTCAGCCCTTTGATTAGGGAGGGCAGCGACTGGCCTGACTCAGAGCACTGCCATCTGACATTTTCCAAACCGCTCCTGCAGCTCCGCTCCCCCTACTCCCGGAGGTAGGGGTGGGGGGAAGGAGGTGAGGTCATGCACTGTCTCACACCCACCCTTCTGAATCTGGAGAGGAAATGGGACTCCAGATTCTGTTCACACACCAGGCCGGGTGATTCACTCCAGAATGGGGGAATGTGTAGGACAGCAAACCACAAACTGTCTTCTCTGTGTCTGCTCTGTAAACCTGGGCTGCTGGACTCTGCACCCACCCCAGTAAGAAGATGGAGGCCAACATGAGGAAAAGTATTTTACTTCTAGGTATTTGAATGGTGCTCCAAACAGTACCATCCTTGTGCTTGACAAACATTAGTCCTCAATGAGCCCTGTGATGTCCCAGCGCATGCTGTATTTTACAGGTGGGGAAACCGAGGCACAAAAAGGCGACGCAACCTGCTGAAGGCCACAAGCAAATCAATATCAGAGCCAGAACTTGAATCTAAGAGCACTTTAACCACAATGCCATCCTCTCCGGGTGCTCACACAGCACAGTGCAGGAATAGAACTCAGCACACCCCTGCCTGCTCCCACCACTGACACTCCCGCTTGGCAGAGAATAGCTGTGAGCCGACCCCACTTTCAGGGATCCGTATGTAAATAAGCAGCCCTGCATAATTTGGGAACTGGAGGCTCTCCCCAGCCCAAGTATTTCCACCAGAGATTGGCCCAGCAAAACCCTAGCTCCAGAGAGCCCCATGTTTGACCTTCAGCCCAGACTTTACTCATGACCCTTATCTCTGTAAATGAGCCAGAGCTGGGGTTGCCAACTGTCACGGAGTCCCCGGCCAATGCTCTGGAACTGCTCCCTATGAAGCCAGTCAGGACTCTGGTGAAGCCTCCTTTCTGTGAGCAGACTGTCTTCAGGGCAAGAAGCTCACACGGCTTCCACCTTCCTGGGTCTGATCTTGGAGCATTCAGCATCCTCTGCCCTTCCGTGCACTTTCCACAGTACATCTGCCCAGGCGGGGTCCTGGAGAAGCCCGTGGGCCCTGCACCCCAACTCCACAGTCAGACGTGACTCTTAGCCAGCCAGGAAAACAGAGGTTTATTTAATGACAGGAACATGGTCTAAAACACAGCTTGTAGGTACAGAGAACAGGAACCCTCAGCTGGGTCTGTTTTGGGGGGCAGTGAGCCAGACCACCACATCTACACTTCACTCCACGTCCCCAGCCAGCTCCCAAACTGAAAAACCCTCCCGGGCTAGGAGTCACCTGATCCCTTTGTTCTCCAACACCTTCAGCTGGCACCTTGCAGGGGAGAAGGGCCCAGGCCATCAGTTGCCAGGAGACAGTGTGTCAGCCATTCATTCACACTGGCCTTCTGCTCTGCAACAATCACACACCCTTATCCCATCACCTAGAGACTTAAGAAATGCACAGGGGAAACGGAGGCGCCCCTACAGTATTCAGAGGAAATATCAAGAACAATCCCACTTCATCACACCAACCCTCCCAGTTTTGCCAAGAGTCTCCCAGAGGATAATAAAGCCAAACTGGGAGATTTTAACCTGCTAAAAGCCTGGCAGTGCAGCGGGGCTAAGGCTCTGACTGCTCTGGCCCCGCTCCCAGAAGCAGCTGGCACGTCCCTGCAGCCCCTGGAGTGGCGGTGAGAAGTATAGGGGGTCTCCGTGCGCTGCCCTCCCCCTGAGCATTGACTCTGCAGCTCTCATTGGCCAGCAACTGCAGCCATTGGGAGTTGCAGGGACAGTGCCTGTGGGCATGGGCAGCACGCGGAGCCTCCCTGACCCCTCCCCCAGGGCCCACAGGAATGTGCCAGCTGCTTCTGGGAGCAGCACGGGGCCAAGGCAGGCAGGAAGCCTGCCTTAGCCCTGCAGTACTGCCAACCGGGAGCCACCTGAGGTATACGCCTCCTGACACCCTGCACCCCATCCTGCACCCCAACCCTCTGCCACAGCCCTGAGCCCCCTCCCAGAGCCAGCACCCCAAGCCCCCTCCCATATCTCAATTTCATGCCACAGCCCTGAGCCCCATCCTGCATCCAAACTCCTTCCCAGAGCGTGCATCCTCTCCTGCACCCCAACCTCCTGCCCCAGCCTGTTGAAAGTGAGTAAGGGTGGGGGAGAGTGAGCGATGGAGGGTGGGGGGATGGAGTGAATAGGGTGGGGTCTCGGAGAAGGAGCAGGGCAGGGGGCGGGGCAAGGGTGTTTGGGTTTGTCTGATTAGACAGTGAGCAACCCTAGCCAGACCCCACCCCCAGACCTGAACACCTTTCAACCACAAGCCTCATGCTGTAGAGCAGAAGCCAGCCACAACCCTACTGGGTTAGCAGGAGATTTGCCCATAGGCAAATTGGTGCACTTTAGCCCAGAACAGGAGTGATGCGCAGTGAAGATGTGCTGCTGGGAGGGGAGCAGGGAACGTTGGTGGCTGTATGGTCTCTGCTCCTTTAAGGAGGAGTGCTGTAGGTAGAATATTAAACAATTAGCAGCTGGAGCTGGTATGGGGCTGAGCCTAGGCAGGGAGTGGGCTGGGCACAGCTTGAGAATGCAACCCCCCACAATACACTAACAAGTTGGGCATTAATTTGCCTGCTGCTCAGATGCGTTAAGAGTCCCTGTAGCTAACTGAAATGCCATGGCTGGCTTATCTGAATCTGGAGCAACAGAGCCAGACCCTGGCTGGGGTGAACTGCCATTGATCCACTGACCTCAGCATATCCCCATGGCTTCACCGCACCCGAGCAGCTGGCCCAGTCAGCCAGTGGCACAGGATCAGGCCCAGCAAGTCTTATGCTCTTGCTGTGTGAAATGGAAGTGGCGTGCAGCCCGAACTAGTACTGCAGCCATTCATCAAATCACCTCACTCAACCCCTTCGAGGGAGCAACGGCCAAAAGCTCCGAGGAGGGGGCCTGATTCTGTCCCACACCCAACCAGAACTGGAATAGTTGGATGCAGGGCTGCTGATGGCACGGCGGCTCACAAGTACCAGGCGAGACCGAGCTGCACACCGAGTATTACCATGCTGTGCCAGTCTCATTCCGAGTGCGAAGGGAGGCTGTGTATGCAGGGAGCTCCCATTTCTTTGTCCCCTGGTTTCTCATCCTCTCCTGTCCCCTTGGCAGGTACCAGGTGTTGCAATCCCCCAAGACAGGAAAGCCAAACCAAGCCACTCATCTCCTGTACCCTCTCCTGCTACCCCCTGGATCCACAGACCTAAGGCTTGAAGGATCACTGGGAAAGGAAACCAATGAGGTCTATGCTGTTTTAGCTTTAGGACTAACCATTTTTCAACCTGGTTTTACATAAGGAAAAACAGGTCTTTGCTGAAGGACCCTGTGGACAACCAGAGAGCGGCAGGATCTCACTGAGCACTGCCAAGGGGGAGTAGTTTTATTCAGGCTGCTTCAAGCTGTTTGTTTTATTATTAGCAGGTTTGTTGCCTAAAACTCTCCACTTTGGAGAAAAGCTCTTTGGGAAAGATTCCAGCCCCCCAGCTCGTGGAAGGCAAGGAAAACACCTTCGCAGATCCGTGATCCTCCAAGGACATCTCCAGCAGAAATAGGCAAGGCAGGACAGGTAACCCTTGGTAACTCCAGCACCAAGCAGCCCCCTTTTCTGTGCACAAGGAAGGTGCCTGTCCCACTGCAGCCAGTCCCTGTACGGGATACAGAACAACCCTTTGCCAAGAGCCACTGGGGAACAACCCCTGGGGGTAGGGGGATAACGTGTCCTCCCAGGTAGCAGTGCACCAGGGGGCTCTAGAGCTTTGTACAAATTACTGGGCAGTGCCAGGCACAGAGCAGCGGTGGGTACCCTGGGGGCACCTCACTGAGCTGCGGCCCATGCTCAGGGCTGGTGGCAGCTCCCACCTGCACAGGCATAGGCAGCCCCATGGCACAGGGCACAGACAGCCCCACTCAGCTCTTGCCACAAACACTGGCAGAGTGAGTGCCATCCAGCCAACAGAAGGCCAGGACCAGGCATGCAGCGAGGGGTGACCCAGGCAAAAGGGCCTGCCTGGGAGCCCCAGGCTCGCCCAGAAAGGGGCTAACCAGTCCCCAGGGTCAGGGTTGGGCCAATGGCAGCGAGGCCAGCTTGCATTCTCACTATCTGACGGCGTTGTCACTTCGCACCCTGCAGCAGCTCTGGAGACTGACTGTATTAGAAACTAAATGGGATAAAAGGGTCAGTCTGCCCCCTGCTCCCCAAGCTCAGGTCCTCACTCTGCCAAGATCAGCCCCGGGAGGAGGTGCAGGGGAACAATTGATTTTATTTATTTAAAACACTGACACCCATACTTCTGGCTGGTTTGGCATCACCAAGAGGTTTCCATCTCTTGCAGGGAACCCAGCGGTCACTGCCCTCTGCCTTCCCTCTCACAGTGGCCTCTGCTGCATCTGTGCGCCGTATGTGCAGTGTCAAACACATTAGGGCCCTGATCCCCCAGAGAGACTTTACCCAACAGAAAGGGAAGCAGGGCCTCTGGGGAAGAGCACACAGAGTTAGCACCCAGTTGTAAGGACAATCGGCTGGAAGCCATCAGCAGTGCCCAGCACTCGGCCATCCAGAGCACCCAGGGCAGACGCTCTACTGCCTACATCTTCCCAGCACCCGCTCCCCACCCAAATAACACAGCCCTGCACTCCCAGCCCAGCCCAGGAAGGGAGCCAGGACACAGGAGATGCAAACCCTGTGCTCTAGGACCCCAGCATTTACCTCCCACGGGCCAGCCAGCGTCTTGAACATATACACCTGTCTGGGAAGCCAGACACCCAACCTAAGACATCCCATTCACAGAACCCACACACCTTGCCAATTGTCCATCACACAAGCACCCCTGCCACTAGTGATCACACAAACTCCTTGCTCAGGCCGTGCACTCCCCAGTGCAGGCTCCATTTACCCAGCGGGAACACGCCTGCCTTTCAGTGACATTTGGGTCTCTTTCATGGAGCCATATTCTCCCTTTTCCTCAGTTTATCATACAAGCTGTTTCAGGGCAGAAGCCCAGAGTCCCGAGAACCTCCTGGCTCACATGCCCGCAATGCCAATAGGGCAGCACCACCCTCCTCTCAGCAGGAGGGAGGCACAATCCCATAGCTATAAAGAACTTCCTTCTCTCGCCTCCCAGTTCCTGATGCTCACAATATGATTTCAGCTCTGGCTCCCACTCCATCCCTTTTGGAGGCTCCATATCCGCTTCCACTCCATAACCCCCTCCTCCTAGTGCCCCACAGACCATGGGTCATGGTGCAGAGACCACCCGGTGCTCCCATTCTTTGGATGCAGGAGTCCCTGAGTCAGTCACTGTTGCTCTCCCGGTCACAGTGCTGCCCCGTACTTTACTGCACATCCAAACAGTACAATGGCAGAAGCCACGAGTGCCGGAGGGAGCCAGTCTCTGATTCAGAGCTCTCGGACACCCGCCTGTGAGCCTGCTGCAAGGCTCAGGAGGAGCGGATGGGTGGAAATGCATGCTCTGCAGGGCTCCATGCCATTTTCACAGCTGCCAGCAGAGTAATTACATCCCAAGGGACTGGGAAACACAAACAAGCGCATGAGGGAGCAGGAAAAACCTCAAGCTCCTGGTCAGGTTCTGCGAGGCAGCACTGAGCTGCAACCCCAGGGTGTGAGGGCAGCACTAGAAAGCAGGGCAAGGACCACAGCAGTGCTGGCCTGCACATCCAGGCACCAGCCCAGTCACCTGGCTGAGACACTCCACAGGCTTGGAGGGCAGCCCAGCTGGAGAACCCTGCACGATCCATCAGTACGAGCCCTGAGTGCCAAATACGTCCCCAAAGCACAATGGACAACCCAGAGGATGCACCACAGCCACTGCGTGAAGCACTAATTGCTGCTCCACGCCCACTGATCTCTCAGCTCCTGCATAGATCAGACCCCTGGTCCATCCACCCTGCACCCCATCAACTGTCACGTCAGACCAGATCCCTTGTCCACATAGCCCAATGTTCTGCCTCTGGCAGGGACCTATAGCAGAACATGAAGGAGCGCCCCATAGAATTCACAGCAGCTGGACCCTAAATATGACCCCTCATTTAGCTGGAACTTCCAAAATCCTGAGCGTCCACAGCACAGTGTCACCCACTGTAACTAAAGCTAACTAACCAGACCAACTGCCCATTGACAGGACAATACTGGCTGGGCTCTGGCAGGTTCAACAATCCCATTTCTAGCTCTGGTTCTAAGCTGTATTATGCCCTGCCCCACCAACCATATGGCCCTGACATTTTCCTATTGCATATGCAAGAGAGGAGCTCTGGGAGCAGCTGCCAGCTCCCAGCCACACAGGACTGCTCACATCACATCCCGGCTCCCTCCCCACCCACTAGGATCAGTGAGACAGAATGAACATAAGTTATGGTGTGTCAGCCTGGCCACAGCCTCCAGTGCAGAGGCTACACTGGAGAGATGGAGGTGAGCCGGCTTCCCGCTCCAGCTACCAGTGAAGTGAGGGCTGCTCACAGAGTCTGGGGCATGATTAGAGGGGCAGGAGGAAGTAGAGTCAGTCTGCACTCTGGGTGTGCAACTCACTCATTGCACCTGGATCCGGGACTCTCTCCACGTCCCCTGACAGAGTAACACCCAAGACAACAGACCATTATTGCTCTGTCTACCCAGCAGCTCTGCAGGATCCCTAGGAGTGGGGGCTTCCAGTTTCTTTTATCTGTTGCCCTGCAGAGGGGTGCGCAGCTGCGGACGAGGATGTTCGTGCCTGGCTCCAGAGCTGCCTCTGCCATCGAGTTCACATCGCTATCCCAGTTACTCGCCACCAGGTGCAGCCTACAGTGAGCACCATCCTGCCCAGGATCCCAGCCCAGTACTGAGCACGCCCCAGAATAGCTTTATAAAAGGGGGCTGGTTTGTGCACACCAATGCCCCCCTCGCCCTGCCAAGGGAACCCCTGGATTAGGACCCAGTGCCATGTCATAAGCACCAAAAACTCTTGGCAAAGGCAGGGAGACAGCTGCCTCCCCGTGCTGCATCCCCACACCGGCGCTCAGAACCAGCCTGATGTCTTCGAAACTGCCTCCAATATGCAGGTCAGGGTCAGTGACCTCTCTCCTGATCCCAGTCCAGACAGGGGGATGCCCCAGCAGATTCAGAGTCTAGCTCAGAATCCTGGGAGGGGCCCCAAGTCCATGCTGCCCCACTGGAGAGCAAGATGCCCCTGTACGTGCCATGTCCAGTGCCAAGCTCATCACTGGCACCTAACCAAACCATCCCCAACTCTCCAGGGTTTCTCTGGTGCCCTGCCCATGCTCCTCACCAAACGCCCTGCTGGCCTCCACCCCACTGACATGAGGCTCACCGCGCTGCCCTCCTACCTGCCCTGTGCCGGGAAAGGACCAGCGACTCGGACCAGTCCATGGCCGCGCAGCCGCTGCCTATGACTCCTCATAAAGTGCCGACTCCCACAGCACAGCAGGGATCATGGGAACATCCGACCCAGCACGACAGAAGAGTCTACGCTGGAGACCCCTGTCTGGGGTCGACTCTGCTTCCAAACAGTGCCTTCGCTCCAGTCAGGCGCGGGGGTGGGAGTGGGGTGGGGAGGGTTCAAGGCTCTTCTGGCTGGAGGTCCTCACAGCTCCGCTCAGAGGGCAGAGGGTGCTTGCCTCTGGTGCCCACTGGGTCCTGTGTCATAAAAACCCCGAGGGGTGAACTTCCTCTGCCTCCCGCCCCTGCTTCAGCGACAGAGGGAGGAAATGGCCAGGAACCGGCTGTTGGAGTCAGTTCCCTGCAGCCCATTGTCCTGGCCCCGTCCCCTCTTCCTTCCCAAGTGCACAGGAGGCTGGGGGAGGGGCCTTGCTTTGCAGTCTTTCCCTCCCTCCCCCAGCCCTCCCTCCTCAGACACATCTGGACCCTGCTTTGGGCTGTTCTCCCCAGGCAGAGAAACCCCTCCCAGGGTCCCTAGCTGGAGCCAACCCCTGCGGGAAGCTGAGCCTGTCCATAGTCCCTGCTGATGGCCAGATGCCCAGCCACTGGGAATCGGGGAAGCTCCACCCAATGCAGTGGAGCTGCCCTTCACCTGCACCCCTGCCACAGCCACATCAACCCCCCCACCCCACCCCAAGCAGCATCAACGGACTAGCCTGACCCACAGCGGAGGATCAGGGATGCAGGTGTGTTGCCTAAAACTCCCCCCTTGGCAATGCTTCCTGGCCTGTGGCTCTCCCCCAAGGAGCCCACTGCCAGCTCCCAGAGACACAGGTTAATGCCAGAATTTGGAACCGGAGCCCTCTCAGTGCCCCAAAATGGACCTGTTGACTCCCAGGAATGTTTCTCTGCACCCAGCTGCCACAGGGATGGGTGCCCCAGGCAGGGGCTCAGCACTCTCAACCCCAAAAGTCAGTGGGAGAGGATGCTGCTCAGCATTGTGTGTACAGGAGGCAAGGTGAGGGGCGGCGGTCAGGTCACAGGTGCAGACCCTACCCCAGGCAGCACCGCGTACCTGGCACAAAGACTGCTGGGCCAATGTGGGGAGTCGCACTGCAGCCCAACCATCCCTCTCCTTCTCAGCAGTTCAGCCCCCTTGGCCACGCCAGTTTGTCCCACCCCATTTGCACATGCCTGACCTCCCTACAGGCTGTTCATGGCGCTGGAGGGAGCAGCGCAGCACTCACTTGGCCAGGCTGACTCAGGGCTCCTGCCCCATGGGGCAGAGTTGCTGGCCAACAGAGCACGAGGCAGCCCTTAGAGCAGTGGTGGGCAAACGTTTTGGCCCGAGGGCCACATTGGGGTTCAAAATTGTGTGGTGGGCCAGGGAGGGAAGGCTGTGCCTCCCCAAACAGCCTGGCCCTGCCCCATCTGGCCCCTCCCACTTCCTGTCCCAACTGCCCCCCCTCAGAATACCTGATCCATCCATCCCGCATATTCCTTGTTCCCTGACTACTCCCCTCCAGAGTCCCCTGCCCCAACCACCCCCACCAAGACCCCACCCCCATCCAACCCATCTGCTCGCTGTCCCCTGACTGCCCCGACCCCTAGCCCCACCCCCATCCCAATAGGCTCCCTGGGACTCCCACGCCCTATCCAACCCCCACATTCCCCATCCCCTGACCACCCTGGTAAGCCCCCTGGCAGGCCGGGCCAGTTTGTTTACCTGCTGCGTCCGCAGGCTCGCCTCTCCAGGCCAATGAGGGCTGTGGAAAGCGGCAGCCAGCACATCTATTGGCCTGTGCCCCTTCGTGGTTCGCCGCTCCAGGCCAATGGGGGCTGCAGGAAGTGGCAGGGACAATGGATGTGCTGGTTGCTGCTTTCCGCAGCCCCCATTGGCTTGGAGTAGCGAACTGCGGCCAGTGGGAGTCACAATCGGCTGAACCTGCAGACGCAGCAGGTAAGCAAACCAGCCCAGCCTGCCAGGGGGCTTACCGCGGGCCAAAGGTTGCCGATCCCTGCTCTAGGTCCTCACATCCAGGCCATGTCTAAGCTACACCTTTCCTAGACATCTGCACAGCTAAAACCCTTGCCCAGGCTCTCATCTTGCATCTCATCCACTGCAACATCCTTCTCTCCAGCCTTGACCAATGACACCTCGTCCCACTCAGGCCCATTCAGAATGCTGGCATCCTTCTCCTAGCCTGCAGCCTTGACCACGTCATCCTCTCTCTGCATCCCTCCACGGGCTCCCCCTTTTCCACTGCATCAGACAGGAGCTACTTGTTTTCACTTCCAAGCCCCTACACAGACTATCCCCACCCGACCTCTCATCACAAGGAGGCTCACCTCCAGCCGAGCCATGAACCCAGCCTCCATCGCTCATGGGTTACATGTTCAAACAAGCCCCTTCACATTCCCCCCTCTGCTGTCCCCACATCTAGGAGGAGCTTGCTGTAAACATCTGCAGAAATGACCCCTTCTCTTCCTTCAGATCCCGCCTCCCAGCTTTCCTTTATCAAAATGCCTACTTGAAGCTCTCTGGGGTAGATACCATCTTTCTGCTCTGTTTGCACAGCACTTAGCTTAATGGGGTCCTGCCCCATCACTGGGGCTCCTAAGTGCTACAGTAATACAAAGAAATACCAGTGTAGTGGCTGAGGTGTGGGGAATATGGGCAGAACCCATTTCTATAGACACAGGTTATCCAGGCCATAGTTTACATGTGACCATCACAGATCAAACAGTTTAGCTAGCTCTGCACCAGTGTGGGACAGGAAGGGGGGCTCTTGTCCTGCAATTCATCTGGAGATAGACTAGGGACTGGAACTGGATTTCCTTGCCCACCTGGAATGGACTCTCAGCACAGACTCTGCTTGCTGCTGACTTGGTGGGGCGGAGCTAGTGTTTGCTGCCATGTCCCCAGCATCCCCGCACAGGTTATGGCAGGCCTGGCGCTCCCCGTAGCTGCAGGACTGAATCTTCCTTGCTGCCCTTTGTTTAGTCTGAACCATCTAACACAACAAGCAAAATGTCAAAAATACAGAGAAGGGAAGCAGCTCCCTGGATACGACCTCTCTGCGAGGCTCACAATGCAGTCGGAATTCCATATCCAATCCTGCACGAGCCGTCATGCTCCACGGCTGCATGGCTTATCTCTTAGAATCGAGCAACCCTGCATCCAAGCAACAGGCGAACTCTGCAGTGCGTCCTCAGACACTCAGGACAGAATACACACATCACCTCCCGGGTGCCACCACCTTCCTTGGTCACTTTTTGGCACATATTTGTGTGAGCAAAACGTTGTCCTCAAGGAAGCCTGTGGAAACTGAAAACATTGGGCACACTTGCACATGAGGGTCTGTGCGTCATTATTCACAATGGCCGTGTTCCCCTGGCCAGCTTAAAAGTTCTTAGCAGATCTGGCAACCCTCAAATTGGGAAGTGGAAACAATACCATGCAACTCTGTGACTAATCTCACCACACAAATATTCAGCAATAGTGGCAATAAAGAGTTCACGAGCATTCCGCAAGCTGAAATAGGTTTGCACAGCCACTTGTGGATTAATCAACACATCCGTGAAAGCCTGTTTGGGGCTAATCCTCAAGCAAGGAGAGGGTAAAATATCACATGTCCGATGAACTGCTCACCGTAAACAGTCTGGGAGAAAGGCAGCTTTCCCTAATCAGCCCCGGCACACACTAGCAAATCCACAAACAAACAGCACCATGACATCAGCCATAGAACCAGGGCACAAGCTCCCAAACCAATGGCTACGCAGTCAGCCGATCTTTGCAGGTCTCCAGCCCCTAGAGCAGGGATCTCCAAACTTTCTGAGACAAGGGCCATATTAGATTTTTGAAAGGGCTTCGTCGGCCGCTACTGCAGCCCTCCCCTTTGCTCCTCCGGCCACTGCTGTGACTTCCCCCTTTGCTCCTCCAACCACACTGCTACTGCAGCCCCCCCCTTTGCTCCTATGGCCGCTGCCACAACCGCCCCCTTGCTCCTCCAGCCGCACCGCCGGGGCACTCACCCCTCCACATATGGGGCCTCACCCTTCCGCATATGGGGCCGCCGGCAGCAGCTCATACAGCGGCAGCTTCTCCACGTGCCTGCTCAGCTGGGGGGCCGGACAAATCGATGCCGCGGGCCACATCTGGCCCCTGGGTCATAGTTTGGAGACCCCTGCCCTAGAGGGAGCCAGTTTCTGCCCAGAGCGAGCAGAGCTGAGTCGAGTGGAGGTCAACGACGCTTGATCAAACCATTTACATGTTTGGGCACACACTGTATAGAGATACACACTGTAATCTCTATTCACTGTAAATTCTCTTCCAGCCTGTCTGCAGAAGCTGTGCCGTCCAGGACCCTGACGCAGGAGAGAAGTTCCTGATTCGTCCAGAAGTGGGAAGGAGAGGGAATCTCCGCAATACATCGGTGTGTGGAACCTCAAAGGGAGGTTCCTGCAGAGCTGATGCAGAGTCAAGCTGATACAAGGACTCCTGTAGATTTCCACAGCATCCCTGGTAACACTAAATCCAATACAAGAACTGTCCTTCGGCTCTCCCACTTCACAGAGCCAGCCTACAAACCATCCAGGCACCACAGAGGAATTTATGAAAAAAACTAAGAAATGTAAGGAGACTTACACGCACACACACACACTTTCTGGTGAAGTGGGGAGGAGTATGGATATACTAGGTCATCAAGCCCTGCGCCAGTCTGTGATGCTTGTTACAGACCTCTCTCTACCAGATACTGAGGACACATGGGGAGATGGAGAAGGGCAGAGTTAAGGTTACCAGAGGGTTCTTGTGAGGCCTATGCTTTACCTTTAGTTAGGATACATATTTAACAACATTAGCTCCACCTTGCGGAGGCTGTGTCTGAGTGCATATTTCTGGCAAAGCCAGCCATTACTAGGGAATAGCTGTAAATGTGAGTGGCAATAGTGTAAAGACTCCTTCCTGCATTGCCCTCTGTCCTGGGGTGAGGCATGCACAGAGGAGCTGTTTGCAGAGTCTGCTGTGCACTTCCACGCCCCCACCCATAAAGGACTGTAAATGTAAGGGATTAAGCCATGGCTAGATGCAGATGGCCTGATTCTGCTCAGTTCCACCAGTGTACCTCCACTTACTGCAGAGGTACAGTTCTGCCCCAGAGTCTATGGGTAGGTCTTCACTACCCGCTGGATCGGCGGGTAGCAATCGATCTTTTGGCGATCGATTTATCGTGTCTCATTAAGACACGATTAATTGATTGTCAGCGGTGCCCCTGTTGACTCTGGAACTCCAGCTCGCCGCAAGCTGTAGTTGACGAGGGAGCGAGCCGCCGCCCACCGCCGCCACGAGAATGGCTGGTAAGTTGGCCGAAAATATGCTCACTTCAGCTACGTTATTCACGTAGCTGAAGTTGTGTATCTGCGGTTGATCCCCCCTCCAGTGTAGACCAACCCTATCATTCAGCCTAGCGCTGATCTCCAGCCTGCTCAGTCAATCAAGGCTGTTTGCAGTGAACCGTGGCCCAGAGTCCAGCTGCAAATGACAGCCTCACAGTCAAAAAATGCCCCTGCTTCACTCGCTCACCCATCAGGGCCAGAGACCTGAGGCTTCCACCCACCACACCAGTCTCCATGGGTCTGTCTCGCTTTGGGGGCTCTCAGGACAGTCACGGCCTGCCTACACAACAGCTGAAGGTGGGATTCCCGGCTTGGGTAGACATACCCGCGACAGCAGCGTGGGCACAGCAGCATGGGTGGTTCAGGCTTGCCACCCAAGTGTGTACCCCACGGATCGGGTGGATTCGATTCCAGTGGCTAGTCCAGGCTGCCACAGCTATACCACTGATTTTTGCGCATGAGAGTGAGGAGGAGAATTACCACATGCATGAATGCCTAAGGTGGGAATTACACTTCCAGCTGCAGTGTAGATGTGCCCTTAAAACCCTAGGTCCCCGAGGTGACACATGGTAACCAGGGTCACTGAGCAGCACTGGATTACACAGACACTGCACACAGGTGCCTGGAGTGTGCAGTCACTGTGCCTGCACACTGTGTCGCTCTGCAATGAGGCCACGGCATATATGCAGGAATGCAGTGTTACAATTCAACCTGAATTGCAGCACTGACCTCTTCAGGGGCGGAGGTCAGACGCCCAGTGCTGGATTCACTGCCATTCATCTCGGCCACTGAAATAACCTGGGGGACTTGTCACCAGCACCTCCCTGCCCTCACACTGGTGGACAGGCAGTCACTGCACAGTACTGGGGGTAGGGGGGAACTGCACATTACTGAGAGTTCTGGAGCTGTGTTTAGTAACTCCCACAGACCATATTACTGCAACCAGTTACAACAGACAGATCGGCTCAATCCAGAGCCTCTCCCTCCCCCCCCCCCAAGCTTTGGCTTTTCCCTGCCAGTCACTTGTCTTAAGGACATAGAAAATTCCACACTGGGTCAGAACATTGGCACAGCCACCTCCGCCGCATCGGGTCAGAGTATCGGCACGGCCACCCCCCACCATACTGGGTCAGACCACATACTTGCTGTTGCCCCTGTGGTCAGTCCCCAGCATGTGACAGTATACTGGGGGTGGGGGGGTGTGTGTTTGGTTCTGACCTGGGTTTCCCCTCAGCCAGCAGGCCTTAGCCCCTTCCTTCCCCACCTCTGCTGGAAAGCAGGCAGGTGACTGACAAGCTCTCTGGGAGCAGAACAGGGCTGCTCCTGATAGAAGAGTCAGAACCAATGCATATTTGATGAGAACAAAGGGCTGTTTAAGGAGAGCACAAGGAGCAAGCACAGCACAGGCTGCCTGTGTGAGCACAGCACTTCACTGGATAGGGGAGGCCAGCCAAGATATTTCCTACCCTTAGCCAGGATTTTCCCTGGGTAGTGGTCAGCTGCAGGTCGAACTCCAGCCATGCATCCTGCCCTGCTGCTCCCCAAATGGATCCTCTCTCCTCTGCTCCCAGGGGCTGGCTTAGGCTTTGCCCACACTGCTGGGAAAACTCCTCCTAGATCAGGAAACATGTCCCCACTCAACAGGTCCATGGAAATCTCTGTGGCTCTTCCAGTCTATCTGAGAATGTTGCAGTCCCAAGATGTTGCAATCACTTGATCTGGTTCTGACCTGTCTGGGGAGGGGACTCACCAAAGGCCTGGTTTCTTCTGGGGATGAGAGGCACTAAGGGCTATCGAGTTTCAATGGCTTCTTAATCAGCAGATAAGGCTGCACCTTCAGCCTAGGTTTTAGGGCGGTACCTTTCTAGGAGGAATGACTGGGCCATCAGAATCCTAACAGCCTTCTAGCTAGCACTCAGAGGAGTGGGTGTGCCTCGGTTGTCCTCATTTTACATATAATGAGTGTGAAAGTTCTCTAGGGCCCAGTAGGCAAATTCACAATTACAATTTAGCTACATCCCACAGCATAGTACATCAACTGGGATTCAAAAGCAGCTTTTCTGTGAGAAGTTATCCCAAAATTAAGCCACAGCACTGGGGAGGGGTCATGTTAGTGGGGGAGACTCCATGGGATATATGTGCTTAGTTAACAAGAGATAAAGGTTTGTTTACTAAATAGCTGGCCCTGCAGCTTCCCAGGGATCTAGGCAAGCCAGGCCCTTCCCTTCTCCTGCATCTAGCCAGACTAGCTTCCAGCTCCCCGTCTCTCAGCTGTGTGGGCTCTGTAGGGCTAACACCAGCCAGGCCTGCTAGGCATGTGGTTCTCCCTGAGCTGTCATATTTCCATTCACTAGGTATCCGTAAGAGACAGGGCAACGTTTCAAGCTCTAAGGATTGGCTGAGCTGAATGCGGAGCAGTCTGAGGAGATCTGCCCAACCTTAGCTCAAGCACTGGGAAACCGGCAACATCTGAGCGTGTGCAGAGCACATCCTCACATCTCCTGGAGCCAGGGATCAGAAAGAGGTGGAGGCAGGATTCCCACGTTGCTGAGGTCAGCCGATGGGAGGGCAGAAGGGTGAATAGACAGGTGCTACTTGTTTCATGAAGGCTAGACAAGGTTGGACTAGTTTGCTAGTCCAGGAGGTCTGCAGTGAATCCTGGTAAGCTGCACACAGGCCTCTTGGGGGTAGGTTCTATCACTGCCTTCTTGCCTGTAGGCCTCTCCAGTGACACACTGAGTCGTAACGCACTCTCTACGGTGCTTGACCCAAGCCCAAGAGTCGACAAGAGACTTGCACCCACACAGTGAGGGGAGAGAACAGACTCCAGGCCCTGTGGCTGGAGTTTCCTTGCAAATGACCAGTGGATGCTGAGATATGGACCCAACGTCACACTGCACATGTGCAAGCAGCCCAAATGCCACAGACGATCCAACTCCTCTCCAAATGGCCACTGCCCCAATGCACAGCAAGTCTTGGCCAGCTGCAAACACATAGGAGAGTTCCCTGAGCTGGCAGCAACAGCAGTGCCTTACCCTCTCTGCAGCCCAGACACCAGAAGGTATCAGCAATGTGTCTCTCTCTCCAACACAGAGCATTACCTCCCTCCACCGGTCTAACATAGCTGGGCTGGTTACGGGGGACCCTGGGGCCACTGAAGCAGGTCACCTATATTCCAGCCAAGCCATCGGCAAGCCAGTACCCGCACACACAAAACCTGGAGCAGAAGTGACATATTCTAGATAGCGGCTGGGCCAAGAGCAGAACCCAAGTGCCCTGGCTCTGACTCACTGCGTGACCTTGGGCAAGTCCCTTAGACCTTTCTTCAAATGTGACACTGCTAGAACAGGGGGTTGCATGCTGCAGGCTCACACCCTACCCAGAGCATCGCTTGACAGCCAGATAGAATGAAAGCTCCCTGGGGAACTGTCAGAGCACACAGCCCAATGTCATTCCTGTTGCTATAGCAAACCCCAGGGCACCTGCAGATACTCAGCATATATTGTCAGCCGCCCCTCATCACTGCAACTCTGAGCACTGCAGGGAACAGCCTGCAGCCCACCTGCCCCTGCCCGGCCTGAGGAGGTGGTAGAGGAGGGGTCTTCAGGGAGAGCATCAAACAAGGGAAGGAAGTGCTCTGCTTGGGACCTGGCAGGAGCATGCGTGAGGTGACAGCAACAGGAGGGCAAGCTGGGTTGCAGGAGGAGGATTAGAGGGCAGAGCAGGGAGCACATGGCAGGCAAGGAGCAGCTGGGCAGGAGCCCTGTGCCCAGGCTGCCAAGGCTGGGGCAGGCTCACCCTACACTGGCAGGGGGCTGGGCAGCACAGTGGTAGTGTCAATACGGGAGATGGATTGTGGTGCTGCCCACCCCCATCCCCAGGCAGGTGCAGGATCCCACCTGCATAGCTCATGCCAGAGGGAGGGGGGAGAGCAGGAGTTTACACTGCACCCGCAGCACCGGGGGGCGGGGGAATAGACTACCGAGTGCTGGGGACGACACAACCAGAGGCCGCGGGGGGGGGGGGGGGGGGGGGGGGCACGGGCCACGGAGCGCGCCCAGGCAAGGCCCCGGGCAGGGAAAGGGGCCCCGCTTCCCCCAGCCCGGGCGCCGCGGTACCTGTTGCCGAGTCCATCTTGCAGGGCCGGGGGCTCCGCGGCAGCTTGCGCTGAGAGTTGCCCATCCCTGGACGCCGGCGGCTCTACCCGGGGGGGGTCACCGCGCCTCGGCGCCGCTGCGCCCCGGCTCCATCATCCCCGCGCTCCGGGGGTCTAATAGCGCCGAGCCAGGCTGAGGGGAGCGGCCCGGGGGGCGGGCGGGAGCCAGGGCGCCGAGTGGGCAGCCGGCCCTCATGCCGCCCCCGGCCAGGCCGGGCCGGGGTGGCCCGCGGCGCGCTCCCCGGGCCCCGCGCCGCGCTCCGACTCGTCGGCGGCCCCGCGCCGGACCCAGGCAGGGGACCCGCCAGGCTGCGGCTCCCCGGCCGCGGCACGCTCACACCATGGGGACCTGCCGCCGAGCCGGACTCGCGCCTGGAGTGGGGGTCTCTGCAGCGCTCACGCCAACCGCGCCGGGGACTCGCCACCTGGCGCTGGAGCAGCCGCTCCGGACTGACACCCCATGGCCACGCTCCGGCCAGGGACACCTAGGAGGCGGGAGGAGCCCCGGGGGAATCAGGTGTGGAACCGGAGTGAGATCGGAATCAGGCCCTGCCCCTCTCCGGGGAGGCAGGCCGGTCACTGCTGAGCCGCGGGGTCTCTGCTGTTCGTGGAGCTGCGAAGCCGGATACCCAGGAGCTGCATCGCTGGCAGCCAATGGCATGGCTCCGTTCAGCAGCCCCATTAGGAATGTAAACGTGTGCGAGTGTGTGCACACCCCCACACCGAGCGCTGCTCCCCCGGGGCCGCTGCGGGCTTTGCAAGCTCTCAGGGAGGGCTGGAAGGTTCAGCTACTGCCTGCCTTGGCAGATCTGCTCAGAGTGGGGGGCAGGTCTCGAGTCTGGGCCGCTCCCCAACACTTCCAGGCTTTGGGCTTGGAGATGCCTGTGTCTCACTGCGGAAAGAGGGCGGGAGAGACCTTGCAGCAAGTCCCATGGCCCCACCTGCTGCTCCCCCCAGGGCAAAGGCACAACTGAATTGAACAGATATCGAGCTGCCTAGCCTCTAGGGACTGAACAGAAAGGGTTTTTTCTCCTGCTGATAATAGCTCATACAAATTAAACAGCTTCTTAGAATTGGTATGGTAATGTTCAACTTTTTTTGCTTTCTGTATGTTTAAATGCATCTTACGTCTGTGTGTTCCATTCTATGCACCTGATGAAGTGGGCTGTAGCCCACAAAATCTTATGCTGAAATAAATTGGTTAATCTCTCAGGTGCCACAAGTATTCCTCATTTTCTTTAGGGATACAGACTAACATGGCTGCTAATCTTAAACCAGTGTATCCAGGTCTATCATTTATCTAGCAGCAGCCAGGTGAGACCAGGGCCCAGCACAGGCACCCAGCCAGGGCTCCTGCCCTAAAGAGCTTCCAGTTTAAGACAGGCCAGGAGACGCCACTTGCCTCTTCAGGGAGTCGGGTCACCTCCTGGGACTCCTATTTGATAGTTCACCCCACAGCCCCCCATCATGGATAGAAGCACCCCCATGCTCAGAGGAACTCTGGAGGCCCATGCAAACATCGTTGTTTTTAACCCTCCCCTGGCCACATCCAATAGCTGTCCGACCACCTAGGCATCAGTTACAGAGTTGAAATACACTAGACAAACCTTTGCCCTCAGCCTTGCCATCTGGAAGGGGTGCGGGAGAGCAGCAGGCAAGACTGAGGAGTACTCATAGAGCTGTGAGGAGGGAAGATCAGCGCTGGGATGGCAGGGCAGGGGACCGCAGATTGGGACTGAGGGGAACTGGCAGAGCTGGGGGGATCCCAGGGCTGGGATAGCAGGGGGCTGTGGTTTGGGACTGAGGGGCATCGACAGAGCTGGGGGCTGCGGGGAGCCCTGCAGGTAAGGACAGAGCCAACTGACAGCTGTGTTGGTGGGGAAGCACCCATTGCCTTGGCCTCTGGAAAGCATGGCACTAATCACTGCTATTAGCCTCCCATCTTCACAATCCCTGAAATGCATCAGCTCCACACAGGCATGCAGGGGAGAAAACTAGACGAACGTCTTCCAGGTGGGTGGTGCAGCAGCCACTGAGCCAGAGTGATCCAAGCTCCCCAGCACTGCCCCACCGGGCAAGGAGATGGGGGGCTCACTGGCAGAGGTTGGACCCATTCCCAGCCTGTGGGGTCTGAGAATTATTATTTGTTAGCAGAGCCCAACTCAACGTGATGAATTTAGTGGAGCCCTTAGACGCCAAATCTCAGTGTCTGTGTAACAACAGAAAGGACCAGAAAGCACCGGGAGGTTGTTATGGAAACAGGAACAAATTGAATCAGTACTTAGCACAAGTTGGCAAAAGAAATTTCCTCTTTGACTGACGTGGGCACGGGTGGGCGTGAATGGCTGCAGGTGTGTGTGGCAGACCTGGCGTGGGCATGGCCGTGTCACCCAGCTCCAGGAAATGCTGCACCAACCCGCTGTCCCTACTGCAATGTGCAGCTAGATTTCAAGAATGATTACCCATCTTTGCAGGAACCTTCCCCCTCCCCTGGAAAGAAGGCAGCACCCGGCCTAGACAGTCATTTAAAATTAAATTAAAATGCAGAGCCCCCCTGACCAGTGGCCAGGACCCGTGCTGTGTGAGTGCCACTGAAAATCAGCTCACGTGCCGCCTTTGGCACCCGTGCCATAGGTTGCCTACCCCTGCCTTACAGCAAGGGACACTCAGCCCTGCTTCCAGTTGAGGGCAGCACAACTCCCTGGGCTGATCCAGTGTCTGGGAGACTCCACCCAGACAAACCTGCACAGATGCTTGCGTGGAGGAGAGGAAGCTGCGTCTGCCTCCCCTATATCATCAGAGTCTGACAACTGTTCTAGGCCACGACTGATCAATCTCCTGGAGCAGCCGCCACTGGAGCTCTCCCTTCTGCTCCGTACCCTTCGTCTGTTACAGGTTTCTACCTCTGAGGGCAATGTACAGGGGAGAGGACACAAGGGAACCCGTTGTGGAGAGTCTACAAGCAAAGAGTGGCACTGTCCTGTGAGGTCATCAGCTGAGTGGACCTTCTGCACGCTGAGGAGTTTGCAGCCACGGTGCAGCGTCCTGTCATTGAAGGTTCACCCCACATAATTGGGCGATTCAGTCTACAGTTCAGGAGGCCCCTGGACTCCTCACTGGTGCTGAGCTCTCAGATAGCAGCACCTGCAAGGAACGCCTTCTGTCACCTCCGGTTGGCTAGGATGCTCCGGCCCATCCTGCTGGATGATGACTCGGCTTCAGTCATTCATGCCTTCATCCCCACTGGGCTGGGCTACAGCAACGTGAGGCACCTGAGCAGGAAGCCATCAGCACGTAGGAAACACCAACTAATACAGAGTGCTGCAGAGCATCTCCTCAGCAGCACAAGCTTCCTCCGAGCTGTCCTCCCATATGTCACGGAGGGTGGAGGAGTTGAGGCCCTGAACCCCCCTTTTTAGGGATTTACAGTGATTTTTAGCCAGCCAGTAGATTAGAAGGTTTATTAGGGATGACAGGAACCCAGTCCAACTCAGAGCTTGTCAGTACAAACAGGACCCCTTAATCAGGCCCTTCTGGGGGGCAGGGAGATAAGACCCTGGATTTTGGGTTCCCTCCTTTTTTTCAGCCAGCTTTTACCCCTCCTCTTCCGAAACTTCTCCTCTTGCCTTCCCCCCTGGCCACTCCCCCAGCCTTTGTTCACATCTACACTCAGGCAGGAAGCTTCCCCTCCCCCGATCTCAGGCAGGGGGCTCGGGTTACTGCCCAGGTGACTTCCCTCCAGACAAACATCCCTGCTCTTCGCACCATAACACTGGCTCCCCATAGAATAGCAAGTCAAGGGCTCGGTCCTGATCTTCAAGGGACTCCTTGACCTAGGCCCAGGGGATCTAAAAGAGCCTCGAGCTCCAGGATGAAGACTATGGTTGCTAACTCCGCTCCTCTGATGGAACTGTCTACAATAACTTTCTTGGGAGTCAGTCCAAGACTGGGAAACAAACTACGCCCCCCGGAAGCGAGGGCCACCCTAAACCTCCCCACCTTCCACTCCAAGAGCCAGGTGCATTGCCTTGACCTTGCCTCCTCTAATCTAAACAGAGCAATATGCGTGTGATGCTCCACATGTGAGAGCCTGTGTGTGGCTCTACATTATAAAAACAAATTCCAAACTGAAACATTCCACGGGGCTGAGGAGGAGAGACCAGCCAGACATTAGTCATATTGCTTAATGCACGTCTGAAAGTGGCTTGGATACTACAGTGATGAGTGCGGTCTGAGAACCTCTGTAGAACAGACGAGGACTCACTGGCCATAGGGACATTGGAAAGTGACTGGGATTAATCAGTCTCCACAGGTGGTGCAGGGAAAACCAAAACTTGGTTGGTCAGTGGAACCCCACAACGTGCTCCGGCTTCAGGAGGATGAGCAACCTGGACACGTCTGGGACAGTTCATTTAGAACCAGGGACCTGAACAGTGTGGAAACTTCTTTCTCCTCCTCCCCTGGCCCCACCAAGCTCTGAGGCACGCGCTGCTCTCTGATAAGCGATTCTATAAATGTCATCCACATGGCCTCCAAGTTTCTCACCTCCCCGTGACTCCAGATCAGACACACTTAGCGTACGGAGGCAAATGCTGCTGGGATCAGAGCCGAGCTGGGTTATTTGGGGCTCAAGCATCAGCTCTAAGAAAGATTCTTTGGTTCAGATGCAGCCCTTGGCCCTTCCTGCCCTGTGACCTAGGTAGACCCAGCACTTTGGTGCTATTTAGCTACATGCTGGTGCTTGCCCAAGACCAGCCCCCTGGGTCCTTCAGGCCATACAGGTTGGAGATCACATACCACATGTGATTAGGGTCTGAGCTCAGCCCCTCCTGCTCCTGAACCCTGACCGTGGGAGGCCTCCCACCTGGAGGAGAATTCTGTGACACAACGCGCTGGCAGGACAGGAACCCGAGGAGCCGTGTCCACCCCTGCACATCGCCCCATGACACCCTTTGGGGCACAAATTTGCATGAATGGATGTGCCTCAGCAGGCCTGAAACAGACCAACCGTCTGTGGGGAACAAGAGGGGAAGGGAATGCTGATGATGCCCACTGCCAGCCCCTGGAGAGCATCCCTGGGGACTGGCAGCAAAGCCCCAGCCAGCCTGCTCTGGTGCAGCAATGCCTAGGGACGGGAGGGAGGCGGGACCCACACCAGAGAGGAACCCACTGTAAGGCCAAGCAATTGGTTTCAAATCCCCAGTGACCAGAACGCAAGACGGGGTGTCGGGAGACTGTGCTTTAACTCCAGCTCTGCTAAGGACCCATGTGGCCTCAGCAGGGATGCTCCACCCATCTGTGCCCATTTCCTAGCCCCACAGGGGGATGGCACTGATCCACCATTTCTACAGAAAATACAGCTCTGTCCATGTTTGGCGGTGCTTGGGAACGCTCCGCAGGGCAGAGCGAGTCCCTCTGTGTGCACCTGCCTTCTAGCGGCTGCAGGAGAATGCAGGATGGTGTCTGGGGGGCAAAGGGCTGCCCACCCACAGCTTTCCAGCCTCGTTCCAGATGGTCACAGGCCATGCAGTGTTCACACAGCTCCTGCCCCCAATGTGCCAAGCTCATGTCTGAGCCCACTGGCTCAGGAAACCCTACTGCCTTCAGCTGGCTGCTTAGCCTGGGGCTGAGAGACCAGTTGCTGGAAGGACAGTCGGATCACCACAGATTGGTGTTTCCTGCCTGCAGGAAGGGGCACCTGCTGCTTATGTGACCCTGATCCAGCCACCTCCCCTGGTGCCCCTGGGGCACTGGTTCTCTGCCAGGAGATGGGCCCTCTGCCGGGATACGTCCACAGAAGGACTGTTTGCTTGATCTGAAAATAGATTTCCTCCCAGCCTCCATCCATCCAGGTGCCCATGTGTCACGGGAGCCAAGAGGCACTGCAGAGAATGAGAAGCAGGCAGCTCCCCTCTGCCCATCCAGCCCAGTCACCTTTACTGTACAGGCTGGCCCCTTGCACCATGACAGGAGTTTGTACCAAGGAAGTGGCCTGGCTGGCAGAAGCTGCTAGGGAGACGCTCTGGGTCAGCATGTCCTCACCCTGTCTCCAGCACCACTGACTCCTGCAGGTTGCCTTGGCCATTTATTGGCAGCAGATGGGGTTGCGGATAAGCCCGTACCGACTTGGGATCGTGGGCGGCCTGAATCTCAGTTTCAGTGTCAGAGGTGAAACAAGGCTGGAGAGCAGGTGGGCAGGAGCATCCTGCCAGGCTCCTGGCAGTGGAGAAGCAATGGGGAGGGCCAGCAGGGAGCCAAAGTGCTGTCGCTGCGTGGGACCAGGAGGCCAGCCCTGGAACGTGCACTGTGAACTCCTGACGAGGGGATCTGACTAGTCCCAGGACATCTCCAGGCTGTTCGGATGTTACATGCACTGCGCATCACACAATCCTTGCACAGAAAAATAAGAGGGGCTGGAGTGAGGGGACATGCGCACGAAGGACTGGGGAGCCCCTCGCCGCTGGCCAGGCTCTTGCCTCTCTGGAAGGCAGACGCCGCTGGGCGAACTCGGCAGCTGGGCGCTCTGAGACAGGTGCAAGCCGGGGGATTCCCACAGCTCGGGAGAGAAATGCTGTCAGGAAGGGGCTGAAGTCGGCTCTTGGACATGTGACCCAGCATCTGGCAGACACCCCTTTCTACTCCAGGTCCTGTCTGGAGGAAGCTGTTCTCTGTCCTGGAAGGACTTGCACGTTGTGAGGGTGAAGCCAACAGGTCAGTGAGCTGCAGGCTGACACTTCAGGGCTTGTCTACACTGGCAATTTACAGCACTTCAACTTTCTCCTCCTCCGCTAGCCTTTCCCTACCCCGTAATGCAGCCTAGCCAACTAAGTGCAAATAAGGTGTTAATGCAGGGGTCAGCAACCTTTCGGAAGTGGGGTGCCGAATCTTCATTTATTCACTCTCATTTAAGGTTTCGTGTGCCGGTGATACATTTTAATGTTTTTAGAAGGTCTCTTTCTATAAGTCTATAATATAGAACTAAACTATTGTCGGACGTAAAGTAAACAGGGTTTTCAGAATGTTTAAGAAACTTAATTTAAAATTGAATAAAAATGCTGATCTTATGCTGCCAGCCTGTGGTGCAGGTGAGAATTGGGGGGAGGGGAGGCAAGAGCTCCCGTTTGGTGCTCTGGGTGGGGATGGGGTTGTGGGGGTGCAAGAGTCAGGGCACAGGGTATGGGGTGCTGGGTATGTGTGGGGGGTACCAGAGTCAGGGCAGAAGGCTGGGTGTGTGAGGGGGCTGCAGGGGTCTGGGGGAGTGCAGGGTCAGGGCAGAGGGCTGAGGGTGTGTGAGGGGGCTGCAGGGGTCAGGACAGAGGGCTGAGGGTGTGGGCTGGTGTCCTGGGGGTGCTCACGGCAGGGGGACGGAGGGAATATGCCCCAATTCCACCCCCTTCCCCCACCTGTTCCCAGGAGCAGCGTTGCAATTCTGTTTCTCCCTCTCCCTCTCCCTCTCCCCTTCCCTCGCATGGGCCATAAGCTGATTCCCCCAGCAGAGAGGAAGAGGAGGAGGGGCAGGAAACCAGCACGCTAGGGAAGAGGCATGGGAGCTGAGGGGGTGGGGGACAGTCCGGGGAGGGAGGAAAAGGGAGAAGAGGACAGGGTGCAAGGAGGAGTGCTCCGGGGCCGGTCGCACTGCAGGACGCAGGGGACAGACTGCAGCGCCCAGGGGGAGAGAGAGGCTGGTTGCAATGGGGAGAGGGGGATCTGGCAGGATCCTACCCAATCCCCGGCTCTCCCGGGGCGCCCTACTGTAGCAAGGCAGGCAGAGGAGGAGCAGCAGGCGGAGGAAGAGCTGCCAGGGCTGCTGTATGGTCCTAAAGAGCTCTGCCCACTGCCCGTATAGCTGCTTAGCTGACTCTGGCTTCCCCGGGACATGGCAGGGCTGCGCTCCCCAGAATTCAGCAGCGTCCGGCGGGGTCTCTCCGCCCCCCTGTCTCTCTGCGCTCTGGAGGGGCGGCTGCTGCTTTCTTGCTCTGCCTGCGCCTCCTCCGCTGAAAATGTGAGAGTTCCAAGCGGGGGCAGCAGCAACTGTTAGGACCATCCTTCTGCCCCGGCAGGGAGGCCGGCGGCGGGTGAAGAAGAGCAGCCCAGGCAGGATTTTTAACAACACGTGTGCCATAGATTGCCGACCCCTGTGTTAATGCAACAGTGAAGTCATGAGATCAGGCGCCCAGAGCACAGGGGAACTCCACTGCCCAATGGCAGCATGCAGGTAGCCAGTGGTGAGGAATGGCAAGCTGCAACAGGCCCAAATGAACACAACTGGAGCGGTGTGGCCTTGCCTGACCTCTGAGCGCTTGATCTTGACCTAAGGTCGTATTAACTCCAGCGCTGCACTGAATGTGCAGAGATCAGCCCCTCTACAGTTCCACCTGGCAGCTAGGAGATATGCAGAGCCCCTCTCCTCTGCAGACAGCTGGATCCCCAGGCTGAGATAGGGCGACAGTGGGTGGGTCTGACCCTGTGTGTCAGAAGGCCCAGAGGAGCCCCCCACCCCACACCTCCGTGCAGAAAGCAGCCTTGCAGGCCCCTGAGCTGATGGAGAAAGCTGTGTCTTTGGCGAAGTCATAAACATCCCCTACGTGCACAAGCAGAATTTTCTGCCAAGAAACGATGTTAAAAATGAACAGAGAGTGAAATGAGCTCATTTGGAGAACAATGGGCTGGGGTGTGAGCCAAGTGCTGCAGAGAAAGAGCCTGGAAAGCAGAATTTCACACACTTGTTCCTGAAAGGGAAAGGACCGCACTTCGGCATGCTCTGGCCTTTGGGGCTGAGGTGGGAGACCCGGTGTCACCCCGGGGGGTGGGGCTGAGGGAGTGGAGATTGGGGAGTGATGGGCAGCCCTGGTCCCTCCAGAATCTGTCTCTCCCAGCCACTGCCCCAGAGCCCACCTCCCTGTGCCGTGACCTGACCTGCTCCCCCAGGCCGTGCCCTGCCACGCCCTGTGATCCCCACCTCTCCGGACAGCACCCACCCGGAGCAGCCTGGTCAAGCCCTGCCCTGTTCCACCAAGCTGCGCTTCACCCCACCTCCCTGAGGCCACCCCATGCCCCACACTACCTCTCAGGGCTGTGCCCCACCCTCCTCCCCTGGGCCTAACCCAGGCCATGTCCACCCCATTCCAGTTAGCCCATCTCAAATATAATCTGTATTAGAGAGGAGGAAACTGAGGCACACAGAGGGGACTGGACTTGCCCAGGGTCAAGCAGTGAATCAGTGGCAGAGTTTTGAATGGAACCAACACTCCAGACCACAGAGCAGCTTCCCCTCCCCCATGCCCCGATGTAGCAGGAACATGCTCCATACAAAGCTGTATATCCATCCTCTCTTGTACCTGCTCTGCAGACAGGGACATCCCTAGACCAAATGGCACCCTCGGCAAGGAGCATCTGTGGTGCCCCCCTTCCATTTGTTAAACTTTTGAATACCTTATTTTTAATTGCATCTGTAGCCCATTTCACAACTTCAATGCACAATTTGCATACATGTCAATTATATATAAGATGATAAATTTAATATAAGATCATCAATTTGCATATTAGGATCTGTACAAAAAAAATAGCACCCCGAGCCTGGTGCCCCTCAGGCCTAGCACCCCCAGACGTCACCTGCCCCTAAATCAGGCCCAATCTGCAGGGGACCAGCTGGGCGAAGGAGCAGACAAAGGCAGAGGCTGCTCTGCCACCTTGTGCTACCTCGGAGTTCTGCACTCCTGGATTATCATAGCATCATAGAATATCAGGGTTCAAAGAGACCTCAGGAGGTCATCTAGTCCAACCCCCTGCTCAAAGCAGGACCAACCCCAACTAAATCATCCCAGCCAGGGCTTTGTCAAGCCTGACCTTAAAAACCTCTAAGGATGGAGATTCCATCACCTCCCTAGGTAACCCATTCCAGTGCTTCACCACCCTCTTAGTGAAATAGTTTTTCTTAATATCCAACCCAGACCTCCCTCACTGCAACTTGAGACCATTACTCCTTGTTCTGTCATCTGCTACCACTGAGAACAGCCTAGATCCATCCTCTTTGGAACCCTCATTCAGGTAATTGAAGGTTGGTATCAAATCCCCCCTCACTCCTCTCTTCTGAAGACTAAATAAGCCCAGTTCCCTCAGCCTCTGTTTGTAACTCACGTGCTCCAGCCCCCTAATCATTTTCATTGCCCTCCACTAGACTCTCTCCAATTTGTCCACATCCTTTCTGTAGTGGGGGACCTAAAACTGGAGACAATATTCCAGATGTGGCCTCATTAGTGCCGAATAGAGGGGAATAATCACTTTCCTCAACCTGCTGGCAATGTTCCTGCTAATGCAGCCCAATATGCCATTAGTCTTCTTGGGAACAAGGGCACACTGCTGACTCTTATCCAGCTTCTTGTCCACTGTAAGCCCCAGGACCTTTTCTGCAGAACTGCTGCTTAGCCAGTCAGTCTCCAGTCCCAGCCTGATTCCACCAGCAGAGCCCCAATTGCTGGCAAGGTTCAACAGAGACCGTGGGATTCCCAGGGGACAAGAGTGGGCAAAGAGCAGGTTGTCAGGGGCACCCTGAGCTGCAGCTGGGTCTGCATACTTTTGGGGACACAGCAACTGAAGCATTTGTTTCCCAGGCTGTCCCCAGGCATCTATCTCTCGCCTTGGTGTCAGAACGGGGGAGGGGCGTCACAGGGTTCGCACCACTCCCTGCCGTGGCACATCTGCGTATTAGCTCACCACTTGGACACTGCCTCGTGCATTTCTCTGCCCCTTGTCTCCCTGGGCACATCTCTTCTGCTCACGAGTCGCAGCACTTCCTCTCTAGGGCTTAGCCCCATGGTGGGTCACTAGAGTTTCTCCCCTGTGGGATATCAAAGTCTCTCTAAATAAACCGCCTCAACAGGCAGCCTGTGTCATGGAGTCCCACGGGCGATGCTCTAGAACTGCTCCCTATGAAGCCAGTGAGGACTCCAGGGGTGGGGGAAACTTCCTCTCCGTAAACAGCCTGTCTCCAGGGCTAGGAGCTTCACAGGTAACAGCTTCCACCTTCCTGGGTCTGACCTTGGAGCATTCAGCACCTTCTGCCCCTCCGTGCGCTTCCCCCAGCGAGCCCACCTAGGCAGGGTCCTGGGGAAGCCCATGGGTCTGCACCCCAACTTCACAGTCAGACGTAACTCTCAGCCAGCCAGTAAAACAGGTTTATTAGATGACAGGCACATGGTCTAACACAGACCATACAGCGAACGTGAACCCTCAGCTGGATCCATTTTGGGGTCCAGAGAGCCAGATAGTTCCTCTGCCCTTCCCTGCCTGACTCCAGCCAGCTTCAGACTGAAACTCACCCTCCAGCCCCTCCTCTTTTTTCCTTTGTCTCTTTCCTGGGCCAGGTCAGGTGACCTCTCTCCCCCAGCTGGAGTCAAGTTACAGCTTCAGGTATGGACACCTTCACACAATAGTCAGAGGAACCATTAAGAGCATTCCTACTCTGTCACAGCCTGCAAAGTCCACTGGCCTGTCCCGTGCCAGCCCTCACGGCTGGGGGGATCTCAGACCTGTCCCCTGCACTGGGGACCCTACAATCAGTAGCTAAGGCGCCTGCAGCCTCACCTTTGCTGCTGTTTTTCCTCAGCTCCTTCCTAGTGAGAGTGAAGGCTGACGCTCTCCCGCCCCACCCCCTTATGCTCTCCTCTGCCTGGCTCCTAACTGCCCTGCTGGGGCTGAATACCCAGCCCACACCTCACCCAGGGGCAGTCCATCCTGTTAAGTCACTGCTCCTGAACCATTTAAACCACTCTAGGGTATGTGCGGGGTGAACACCTCATTATAGGGTGTCTCAGAAGTGCTCTCATTGACGCTGGGTGTCTCAGGAGCTTGGGCTGCTCCGGTTGACGCCGGGTGTCTCAGGAACTGGGGCGCCCTGGTTGACGCTGAGCGTCTCAGGAACGTCGATGGGAGGGGAAAGAAAGCTCCATAGACTTGGTGCTGAAGTAAGGGAAGCAGTAGCAGCACTACCTTGCTAGGTGTTGACACAGTGACCCCTCCCCTGACAGCACCCCCACTGCCCTAATCCTGCAAATGTCAGCACCATGCAGCTCTGCTGATGCCTGTTAGTCCAAACTCACAGCCCCACTGTACTATCCCAGCGCTGGGCTTCCCGAACCCAGAGCTCTGCTGATGCCCATCATTCCTGACAGCATCTAATAGCTGTTATTCCAGTCCAGGGCCTCTCTTGATCAGAGAGCTCTAATCATACCAGATGGCATCAGGGGTGAAAGTAAAAATAAGGGCTTACCAGTACAGGGCTGGGTTGGTGCCAGCTCCGGCCCCTGGAAGGGGCAGGGCCTCGGGTGGAAGGGGCGGGGCTAGGGGGATGTCAGAGCTGGCACAAACCCAGCCCCGTATGTAAGTACCCTCCTCCTCCCACCAGCTGCGGTAGCAGTGGCAGCCAGGGGCTCCAGAAGTGGTTTAAATGGCCCAGGGCTCGGCCGCTGCTACCGCCAGGGCCCTTTAAATAGTTGCTGGAGTGGCAGTGGGGCTCTGGTGGCTATTTAAAGGGCCGGGGCCATAGAGGCAGCAGGAGCCCTGGGCCCTTTAAATGGCCCCCAGAGCCCCGCTGCTACTCCAGGGGCTATTTAAAGGGCCCAGGCTCCCTTGTTTCTACCGCCCCAGCCCCTCCAGGGTTCCAGCGGCAATTTAAAGGGCTTGGCCAGGCCCTTTAAATTGCCGCAAGGGGAAGCTGGTCCACCCCAGTACGGCATACTGGCTCTTGCTGGTACGCCATACTGGAGTGTACCGGCTTACTTTCACCTCTGGATAGCGTGCTGCTTTAGTGACATGGACACGGTTCCACTAGCGACTAGACCGAGACTGCCAAACTTGCTTCACTTGTGACCTGAGATGGAATCTCACCTCACGTTTCTGAGGCCACTCCTCCATGTGCCCTCTCCGGCCAGCCCCTTGATCCCTGCCCCTACACCGGTCCTGCTATAAGCATCTCCAAAGCAGTTTGTAAACTGCAGCTGTTTCCAATTTGTTTCGGTTTTACTAGACAAGATCTTAGCAAGAGGAAGAAAATATCCGTGTTCTAAACACGCGGCTATGGCTGCGTTCATTTCAGGAACAGCCTCATTGAATTATCACATGACAGAATATTTATTACAGGGGAAAACTCAGGTTTCAGGCCAGAAATCTGGAGGCTGTTTCTCAGGAATGAGCCATTCTCCTGCCTTTTTTTGCTTGTCTGTGATATGGACCGAGCCACTGACCCAGCTGGCAAATGCTCTGGAATTTTACGATCGTCAGTAATAAGGATGTTGATGACGACAAGATGAGTTTCACTGGCCAGCCCCTGTCTGAGAGAGTCTACAGGCATATCCTCTGAGGTTTCCTGCAGTTGAATTAGGGGTCTGAAACTTCAGAGACCACTGGGTATCACAGTGGCCATTTATACTTGTGTTCAAGACCCCACGACCCAGCAGACAGCATACACAGCTGGAGCCGGGACCAGGGATCAGTAAGGAGAGGAGAGAACTCCAGGTTCAGCACTTCTGCTGCCGCAATCTGATCACCAGTCAAGCTGGGGTTTATGGGCCCGTTGCATGGTGAGCGGTGTCTGTAACCGCGGAAGGGGACCTGGTGTTAGCTCGCTGGGTATTTGCGATAAAAGGAAATGTAGACTCACCCCAGAGCAGTCCAGACTCATCCACACTGACAGTGGCCAGTGTCTGATGCTGTCAGCTTCCCATAGTTCGTGACTATTTAACCCTGTGATTGATTTCATTATTTTTTTGTTTGTGGCCTTTCAATCGCTAAGGCCTCTGCTGTCTGCAGACAGGCAGCGCCACTGCATTGAGTTCAGTGCAGATTGTTCCCGAGTTGATGCACACACTGTGTTCCCTCTCTCATCCAAACCTGACTGACATTCTTTCAATGTAAAATAAAAGTCATTCATGCTGAATCAGCCGGCTGCTCTTGTGTATGGAGAAGCCCCACATATGTGCAGTATAGAAGGAGGGGTTCCTCCCTGGCCGTCTGTTTACACCCCAAAGCCAGACTCCTGTATTGTTATATGAGTCAGAAACCTGGATCCTTCTACAGGCAGAATTGGCGCGGCTAGAGGAGCTATCAGCACCAAATCCTGAACAAAAAGTGGTTTGACTTTGTGCAAAATGCTACAGGCTCTGGCCTTCCTTTAATCGCTCACCATATTCAAAAGCGACTTTGCACACCAGCACACCATGCTTTCAAACATCCCATCAGCACGCAAAAGGGCCCATACCCTGACTCCGCCGGGGGCCACCTGCAGCACCACCCCAGAGAAGGTAGTCACAGGGTTGGGCCAGAGCTGGGAACTTTTCTACACGATTCCCGTTGCAGCGCCATCAGCCGCGGTCACTCTGGCTAGCACAATTGTCCATGGACTATGACATTTGATGATGACGCATGAGGCTCCAGAGCCCCTGTAGCCTGTCTCCTAGCTAGTGTACCTGGAGGCTCCTTACTCATGTAAATAAAGCATGGCTAAGACTAGGCACAGGCAGAGTTGTCAATTGTCTCTGCTATGCCAGGTTGCTAATAGCCCTGCATCTGATCCAACCATTCAGCTAAAGCTGCCCCTTGGCAGGGAATAATGATTGTACCTTGAAATCTGAGGCAAATCAAATAAATGCAGACACCGACACCCACAGCTTCCCACGATCTGATCACCAGTCAGGCGGGGGTTTCTGGGCCCATTGCATGGTGAGCAGTGTCTGTAACCGCGGAAGGGGGCTGTATATATGGGAGGCACAGACCCAGTCAGCTGTTGCAGGGCGTGACGCTAATTGGAATCCCAGCTTATTTTGATGGCAGTGACAGCTGCGCCTGTTCCGCCCCCAGGCTTCCCAGCCCAGTGACAAAGGCTGGCACTGGGAATCACCACTGGACTCGCAGCTACAGGGCCGTGCCATACCCAGCTACCCACACCCAGAGACAGCTGCCCACCGCCCCCATTGGGGGATGGAGGCACTCAGCCCCTCAGGCATAGAATTGTGATAATGCGATCCCCTCCCTGCACTGAGACCCACTCTACATGCCCCTCTCTGGTGGGGTAGCGCTTAGATCCCCTGAGCTGCTGACTGGGTGCAGTCGTTCCTTCCCCACCTGGGGAGGGGCGCACCTCAGATGGCCGTTGGGATGTGAGGAAGGCAGTACCTCACCCCTCACCCAAGACAGCACCAGCGCCGGCAGCACAGGTCGCCTGCATCCAGCGACTGAACAGCAGGAAACAGCCTGATTCCACTAACCTGGAGGGCTGGAAGAGGGCAACTGGAACTCCAGCCCGGGAGTCCAGCCACTCCCAACCACCAAGAGTCGGGCCCTCTGTCCACCAGCTTCCTCCAAGTGTCCCCTGCCAACGAGCCTCAGCCCTGATCTGCAGAGCATGCACCAGGAGGCCAGTGCCCACGGCCAAGCCTGTCCTGCTGCAGGTGCCAGGGCAGGCCAGGTACATGCCAGTTCTGTGACTGGTGTTAGTGCCTGAGCCCCCTGGATTCCCAGGATGCCGGCCCCCGGGACTCACAAAGGGCCCCGCTGCAGAGAGGGAGAAATGCAGCAATGTGCCGCATTCTTGGTGGAAGCCCAGCAGCGTTGAAAGGCCCCAGTGAAAAGCATCTGAAAACAGGGAGGAGGCATGCCAGGAGCTAGCCTCACACATGCTGAAGCCATGGGGAGGGGAGGCAACAAGGCCAGTAGCTGTGCTAAGGGGCTTCCTGTCCCCTCCCAGGATCCCCAACGAGGACAGAGCATGGGGGGACAGCCCAGATTGAATCGCAGAGGATTCACGAGAGTCGCTTATTACAGACTAGTGTCTGCAAAGCAGCATGGCACAAACCCGTTACAGGCCTGAGGGTACCAGGGGATGTTACAGTGAAAGTGCCATGGGAACGCAGAGGATCCCCACCTCCCCTCACAGAAGTTGGATCCACTGGTTAGACCAGCGACCTGGGAGTCAGGACTCCTGGGTTCTGCTCCCATCTTTGCCGGTGACCTGGGGCAAGTCCCTTCCCTCCTGGGGGTCACATCGGTGCAACAGGCTGATGTTGCTACCTGTGGCAACTGAGCGCGTGAGACAGGAACGTGCCACGCAGGCTGCTCCCCCTGACATATGTGGCAGTGGGGCTGATCTCTGGCACGCACGGCTTGCCCAGAGCAGCAGCAGCTGAGTTTACATGAGGGGCCTGACCTCTCAATGGTCACTCCCAAGCCCCACTTCACTTAGATCCCTGCGTAGCCCAGCCCAGCCTCGGAGCCTCTGCTGTACGGAGATTCCAGCTGCCACAGCAGCTAAGTAAGAATCCTCCACTGTCGACAACCAGCTACTTCTCTCCAGCCCAGGGCTTTATGACAGCTCCTCCAACTGCACCCCATGTGAGCCCCAACACTGCCAGAGTCGAGCACAGCCCGTCGATGCCAGCCTCTGTCCCCACCCATCCAAGTACTCAGCTCCCTCACGCATGCCAGTTCTGCGAGGAACACACGAGAGCAAGCAGCTCCACAGATCCTGCCACGGAGCCACAAAGCCAGAGCGTGGCATCCCCTCCCCTCTGTAAAGGGTGACCGGCTGACAGGTCTCACCCCTGGGCCCATAGGTGTGAGGCACAGCCATTCTGCCCCATGCACGTGCCAGCGGTTCTGTCCTGTCTGTTCACAGCTCTGGAGGACCAAGTCTCAGAAGGCAGAGGAGGAGAAAACTTGTACATACCCAGCTCCCGGAGCTCATTCCCCTCCACGAACCCGGCACAGGCAGCGAGTGGCAGCAGGGGGAACAGGCTGTCCTGTGCCCAGCTGGTTCACATAACCCACCATCTGACCCCGGGCCATGTACTGAGCCTATACACAGAAGCAGCGGGCTGCTGCTCACCATGCCTGAGCGCAGGGCGGGGGAACAGCCGCAGCGCCTCTAGCCCCTCTGCTTGCTTCCTAAACTCAATCCAGATTTGATTCAGGGAAACTGCATGAAATTGATTCCCCTAGCCCGGGCCCTTCTTAAAGATATAGCCTCTGCATTTCCGCCAGGACAGACACACACTGCCAGAGACAGCACCGGGCCCTGCCCTGTCACAACGGCCCGCTCCACGCACCGTGCTACAGGCCTGCATGGGCCATACGAGCACCATGAGCCATGCCCAGAGCTGGAGGGGATCTGCTGAGGTGAAACGGACACTGCTGCAGGGGGCAGCCAGCTCATAGACGTTTGTCCTTTGCCGGTCTCCAGCCTGCGGCTGGTGAGCATGTCCCCAGTGGGCGCCGCTCCGAACTCAGAAATGTATTTCTGCACTCGCTGCATGCAGAAAATACACCTCAATCTTCTTGGACAAGCGCGACTGGGGAAATGCTTTGGCCATGGCCCCCACGCTGCTCCCAGTGATGTCCCTGGGACCTTTTCCATGGATTTTATACCAAGCGTGCTCAGGGCCTAGTAGGGCCAAAATGTCTAAAGCCAAACAGGGAGAGCAGAATGTGCCTGCTGACGCGGCAAAACACTCTCAAGAGCTTGGAGCCCTTGTTCTCAGCCTTTTGATACTATTCCAATAGATTCGAAGGCCAGAAGGGACCACTGTGATCAAAATAATCCCTACAGGAGGTATTTTAGAAAAAACATCCAAGCTTGATTTAAAACATTGTCAATGATGGAGAATCTACCATGACCCTTGGTAAGTTGTTCCAATGGTTAATTATTCTCACTGTTACAAATGTACTGCTTATTTCCAGCCTGAATTTGTCTAATTTCAACTTCCAGCTGACAGGTCTATAATAATCGGGGTCATCCTGTTTACTCATTATAAATATTGGCACAACATTTGTTTTCTTCCAGCCTTCTGAAACTTCCCCAGTGCTCCAAGACTTATTGAAAATCAACATCAATGATCTGGCAAGCACCTCAGGAAGCTCTTTTAAAACTCTTGGATGCACGTTTTTTGAACCTGCTGATATACAAATGTTCGACTTTAGCAGCTTCTGTTTAACACCCTGCAGAGATAGTGAAATGGAAAAAATGGGTGAATAGTTGAATGTTGTGCCTTGGCAACGTCCTGTGGGGTTTGATAGGCCTGTGCTCAGGACAGAGAGGAGGGGAGGGGATGAGGGCAAGTAGACGGTGGACAGAGATGGCACAGACCAATACCATGCCAGTCTGAGGAGCGTCATACTGCACCCCTCCCACCCCCCTCTGGGAGCATGAAGTACCCCTCCAGCATCGCCTTTAATAAACTGCGATCAGGGAGCAGGATCCAGTTATTTGCTTGGGACTTTGCCCAGCTGCCTGTGACTGAAGCCTGGAGGCAGCATCTCTATGAGAGCTGCATGCTCATCCGTCCCTGACCTCCATGTGGGAGGAGACCTGAGGAAGCCTGCAAGCCCGGCACCCTGTTGAGGGTTTGGCCTAGCATCCCAGGAAACCAGATCCAGTAACAGGACCAGAGAGAACCTCTCCCTGGCAGGGCCGGATGCCGGGCTCCATATCCAGCCAGGAGGCTGAGCTAGCCCCCTGCAACACACCCCCATGCAGCTCATGTCAAACTGCGGCATCGTCTCTCCCCTGCCAGCCCCGCTTCCCATACTCAGGTGGTCCCTGCTGGCATCTGTGGCTGGGGATGCCAGAGGGGGAAGAGCCAGCACCGTTCAGTCTGTCATTACAGCCCCCTGAGTCTGCCTCCCCACAAGGCAGAGCACCCGACCTCAGCAGGAGCCAGTAGGCCAACGGCAGTCAGCCATGGTCCACAACTCTCAGCCACGCAGCCCAGAAAGGGGGCTGACAGGGCCCAGCCCTTCCTGCAAGAGACCCTGGGGGCAGGGATGTCCCCCTTCCCCTTGACCAGCCAGTTCAGTGCTGCTGATGGCTTCTCTCTTCCGCACAGGGTAGCAACTTGGCCACAGAGGGATGAGAGCAGCTCAGGTTCCATGGCCCATTCCCGCCTAGGCCTCTCCCTGGGCCAGTGCTGCAGGTCAGGGGGCCAGTCAGAGAGAGTGGGCCTATGGCCATGTGGACGCCTCTCAGCCAGACTGACTGCAGGGGCAGCTTCCAAAGCTCAGACACAGCCCCAGTCCGTGCTGGCATGGGAGGGTGGGGGAGGAGCAGGCAGGGCTCTGATTTTTGGTCCCAGGCCCCACCCGGGAACACAGCCCCTTGCCCCACACTTGGGGGAGGGGTCAGAAGGACACTCTCCAGAACTGATCCAATGGCCTCTAGAGCCTTGCTCTGAGGAGCAGGGGACCATCCTGCCTTCTCCCCCTTCCCGTATCCCTGCCAATCAGAGCACATGCTGCTGTTTGAACACTGCTCTTCTGGAGATGACCAGAGGCCTCCAGCTGTCTGGCACTTTTCACCAGCACAACAGCAGCTGCTGAGACTGCATCCAGCTAGCCCAGGGCCCCATGTAAACAGGAAAGGAGCAATTTCCTTGCACAGAATTGTTGTGTTTACTATCCTGCCCATCTGAGCTATAATGACCTGGATGGAATGGGCTGCAAATTCCATGCAGTGTGTGTCCCAGCCCAGCCCAGCCCAGCCCAGCCATGCACGATGGTAGAGGCACATGGCACATCCACACATCTCATCAGCAGTGCAGTGATCTGGGTTCACGGGAGGCTTAGGAAGCAGTGCAGTCTAAAGAGCATCACCCGCCCTTACAAAACACACAACCCAGGTATGTAAGCAGTGCCGGTTTCGGGGCATGCTGCCCTTACTCCCTCCCTAGATTTCGTGGGGCAATGCTGGCATCTCCCCTCCACCGCACACTGACCACCAGGCTGCACCACCTGGTTGTTAGCACACGCCTGCTCGCGTCCACAGGAAGCATCACAGGCTGCTGCAGTGCCCAGGGCCGCACCTCAGCATCAGCAATGGGGGCAGCCCGTAGGGCCTGCTGTGATCCAGCTGGGCTGGCCACTGCTGGGGTGCTCACTGTCTGCAGCTGCAAAGCCACCTCATTACTCCTTCAACTCCCTCCTGGAAAGTCTCCTTTGCCGTGAGAGCTGCTCACGGCTAGGCGGCTGCTGTGCAGACGCTGCCAATATTGCCTCATTGTTTCCTTGTACTCCCACAACCGTCTGTCTGTCTCCATCTGTTGTCTCTGGTCTCACATACTTGGATTGTAAACTCTGGGCCAGGGCCCGTCTTTTAGTTCTGTGTTTGTACAGCGCCTGGCACAGCAGGGTCCTGGCCCATGACCTAGGCGCTATGGTAATATACATAATAATAACAATCAGCCATTTATTTAGCATCTGCTATTGGCCAGCAGTGTGGCATTCCCCAGTGAAGGCAGAGGCTTTCTGAGGGGTCACTGTTCTCTCTTATAATGCTGATCACTGAGCTAGGACCAACCTCCGGTCTCTGCTCCTCCAAAGGGACCATAGGCGTGCCCACAGGGTGTGCCCAGGCACACCCTAATGTCTCAAAAAGAAAGTGGCTTTCAATGCAGAGTGCGGCGCCTTGAAAATAAATGAAATTCCCTGGGTGCCCACCTTAATGAAATGTGCTGCGCACGCCTATGAAAGAGACCAGCTGGGACCAGTCAGGAAAGGTCATTAACACCCCAGCCTGAAGATCAGTTCCCAAACATACACATTTGGCTTACAGACCAAAATCAGCCTTTACATTGAGAGAGAGGGAACAGATGGGAAGATTTTAAATACATGCTTGGCTATTTCAGTTATTTTGAATGCAAATACCAACTCCCCTGCCAGCTGAGCTGGAAAAGCCCGCACTGCTAGTCTGCTAGAGGCTCCCCACGGCAAGTTCCGATCTGGGCGGACATTTTAGCCCAACCTCCAAATCTGCCTGGCTCAGAAGTCCCCAATGTGGGTGGCCTGGCTGGGAGGAACCATTTCCACAATCACTGGTTTGATCCTTCTCCCTTTAATCTGATCACAACTGCAGGCCCGAGTAATTTGTACTACAAACACCACCAGGTGTGCCCTTTGCCCCAATCCTGGTGGATCCCCTGGGCAGATTTCATCGGACAATTTCACTGGAGACTAGAGACACCTGACAGGTGATCAGTGAGATGGAGGCAAAATTGTGAATGAGTCAGAAGAGCCCCAGGAAAGTGCATGTGATGATAAAGGCCACTGACCCCAGCTGGCTCTGTTATCCAGACACTGGCAGTGATGTTTGGAAACGTTTGAGAAATACGAAGCCCAGTTCTGAATGGGGGTGGGAGGAAGGAGGTGAATGCAAGATGGCATTGTATGGACAAACTCCCTGATGCCTCAGCAGTCATCTGCACACGCATAATCTTGTTGCACATGCAGGGTGTGCGTAGCCTTTTGCACACGTTTTGCACGTGGCCTTCCAGCTGCTAATTTTAACCATCTACAAGGACAACCCTGTGCTCTGCAAACTGTAACATTCACCAGCCTGATGGGAACATGGAGAACAGGAGCCCTCCCTTACTCCAATCAAAGAGCTAGGGACAGAGGTGACCAAGATAAGGGGAAGAATCAATAGCTCACTTGAAACCATCTCTAAGCCCTTCTGCTGATGTGCTTATAACATCCAGCATAAGAATGGCTATACTGGGTCACACCAATGGTTCAGCTAGCCCTGTGTCCTATGTCTGACAGTGACCCAGTGCCAGGTGCTTCTGGCAGTGCCACAGAGATTTCGGGACATCCATAGCAGGGTGGTGTGCATCCCTGATCATCTTGGACAACAGCCATTGATGGTCCCCTCATCCATGAACTTATCTCATTCTTTTTTTTGAGCACAGTTAGACTTTTGGCCTTCACAGCATACCCTGGCAATGAGTTCCACAGGTTGACTGTGCTTTGTATGAAGAAACACTTCCATTTGTTTGTTTGAAACCTGTTGCCTGTTAATTTCATGGGGTGGCCATGAGTTTGAAGGGGTAAATTACACCTCCCTATTGACTTTCTCCACATCAGTCATAATTTTATAGACCTCTTATCCCAGTGCTTAATTAGGCACCTCTGGGCATGGCCGTTCAGAGCCCCAGCACATCTGGGCTTGCTGCACCAGTTACAAATGTACAAAAATTGCTTGAGCAGCAGCACCTGTTTTACTACAACTTAAGCACTGCTCTATCATCTCCCCACCCCCCTCAGTCATCTCTTTTCCAAGCTAGGCAGTCCCAGCCTTTTTAATCTCTCCTCAGATAGAAGAGGATAGTACAGGAACTGCATTCCAGCTCCACCACGCCACTGGTAAATCCCCCTTCCTCAACGGCATGGATGGGATGAGGGCTGCACTACTGTGTCCCAGAAAGTCTCGTCTATGCACCTCTCTCTCTTTGCTCCCCTAGCTCAGCCACTCTGCTCTGAAGAGCCCGGACTGCGTCTCGGAGGGCCAAGAGTTTCTTGCACCTATGCACATGTAGGCCTACTTCCTGTAAGTCTTTTCTCAGAAAGACTTTACCCAAGGGAAACTCCAGAGCAGTGACTCCTAATATACATCAGTGTCACTGAGAGGAGATCAGGCTGGTGCGAAGGTCTGGGCGTGGCAGGATGAACAATGCCCAGGTAGATAAAAGGATAGATTCTAAGACAGAAAATATCTGTGCCACTATACAAATCCATATTATGCCCACACCTTGAATAGTGTGTGTAGTTCTGGTCACCCTATCTCAAAAAAGGTATGTTAGAATTGGAAAAGGTGCAGAGAAGGGCAACAAATATGATCAGGGGTACGGAACAGCCTCCATAGAAGGAGAGATTAAAGAGACTGACTGTTCAGCTTAGAAAAGAGATGAGTAAGGGGGAAATGACAGAGATCTACAAAATCATAACTGGTGTGGAGAAAACAATTAAGGAAGTGTTATTTACTCCTTCACCTAAAACAGGAATCAAGGCTCACCCAAGGAAAACAACAGGCAGCAGGTTTAAAACAAAGGAAAAGAAGTACTTCTTCACACAATGCACAGTCAACCTGCAGAACTTGTTGGCAGGGGATGTTGTGAAGGCCAAAAATATAACTGAATTGAAAAAAGAATTAGTAAGTCCATGGAGGATATGTCTATCAACAGCTATTAACCAGGATGGTCAGGGATGCAACCTCATATACTGGGTGTCCCTAAATACTCTGACTGCTAGAAGCTGGGATGGGGAATGGATCATTCAATAACTGCCCTGTTCTGTTCACTCCCTCTGAAGCTCCTGGCACTGGCCACTGTCAGAAGGCAGGACACTGGGCTAGATGGACCATTGGTCTGATCCATTCTCATGTTCTTAGACAGGAACTCCAGCAAGTGATCAGCTGGAGAGAATAGTTTTGTTTTACCCTTGCTCATTGGCTCCCCTGGGTCTTCTCTTTAGACCAGGCCTTCCCTCCCAGGGGATGTGTGCTTCTCCAGGAGATCAGGCAGCCTCTTTTGCCCTGAGTTGCACCCATGGGGGGTGAGGAGTCCTCTTGCCCAGATAAGCAACACCAATCCCGTGAGGCATGGCCCGAGCTGATGGGAATGTGTCCTGCCTTCTGTGCTAAGAAAGTCTAGCTTGGGCTCCCCCACAAACCAAGCACAGTCAAGGTATGTGTGTGCATCTAACAGCACAGTTCCTCAAGCCAGTACCCTCCTGTGCCCGCCTCCCAGCAATCTGTCATGCCCTCCATGCAAGACAAAGGTCAGCGAATGCCAAGGAATGGAACTGTCCCCACAAAAGACAGTTATCTTTCGTAATTGGTGTTCTTCGAAATGTGTTGCTCATGTCTATTCCACAGTAGGTGTGCATGCTCGCCACGTGCACCGGTGCTGGAAGTGTTTTCTCTTACAGTACCTGTAGGGAGAGCACCCGCTCTGGAGCGGCGCTGCCCTGGCGTGCTATAAGGGGCGCTGTGTGCTCCGCTACCCTCAGTTCCTTCCTGTCAGACCACTCCGACAGAGGGGAAGGAGGGCGGGATGTGGAATAGACACGAGCAACACATCTGGAAGAACACCAGTTACGAAAAGCAGCTGTCTTTTCTTCTTCGAGTGATTGCTTATGTCTATTCAACAGTAGGTGATTCCAAGCTATGTCTGTTGGAGGTGGGTAGCAGATCACAAGTTCCCAGGATGGAGGACCGCCCTGCCAAACCCGGTGCCATCCCTGGCTTGGAAGACAATCGCGTAGTGCGAGGTTAATGTGTGAATCGAAGACCATGTAGAGGCTCCACAAACATCCTAGATTTCAATGTCCCATATGGTCTAGCGATTAGGATTCCTGGTTTTCACCCAGGCGGCCCGCGTTCAACTCCCGGTATGGGAAATTTCACTTTTGGGGGTGAGGGATAGCTCAGTAGTTGGGGATTGGTCCTGCTTTGAGCAGTGGGTTGGACTAGATGACCTCCTGAGGTCCCTTCCAACCCTGATATTCTATGATTCTATGATGTGGGCCAAGAAGGCTGCCGACGAGGCCTGTGCCCGGGACAAGTGTACCTTCACAATCGGCAGCTGGGGAACACCCACCAGGACATAACAGGTATGGATGCCCAACGTGATCCAGTTGGAGTGTCGCTGCATGGAGATCAGCCAGCCCCTCATGCACTCGGCTGAGGCTACAAACGCTGTGAGGACTTTCTGAAAGGATTGGTCCACTTGAGGTAGAAAGCCCGACCCCTGCGCACATCAAGCATGTGGAGACGAGGCTCCTCAGATGGACACGTGTGGCTTGAGGCAGAGGACTGGCAGGAAGATGTCCTGGCCCATATGGAAGGCAGAGACCACTTTGGGACAAAAGCAGGGTGTGGCGGAGCTGGACCGTGTCCTTATGGAAAACCGTGGATGGAGGCTCAGACATCAGGGCCCGAAGCTCTGAGACCCGCCTAGCTGACATGATCACCCCCAGGAAGTCCACCTTCCACGAGAGGTGGGACCACGAGCATGTGGCCAGGAGCTCAGATGGGGGACCTGCGAGGCGGGACAATACCAGGTTCAGGTCCCATTGCGGAACCGGGAGCCTAGCATATGGGAAGAGATGGTCTAGTCCTTCGAGGAACTGGCCCGTCAGGGCATGGGAAAACACCATGTGGCCCGGTACTAGAGGGTGGAAGGCCAAGGTGGCCACAAGGTGCACCCCGATGGACATGGGCGCCAGGCCCTGGGTTCTAAGGTGCAGGAGGTTGTCCAGGATCTGCTGGATCGGGGTGGCCACCGGGGAGATCCCCTTCTCAGTTGCCCATGAAGAGAACCGTGCCCACTTTGCCAAGTAGGCACAGTGCGTGGAGAGCCGTCTGCTCTCCAGGAGGACACACTGGACCCCTTCCAAGCATGTTCTTTCTTCCCTACCTGACCACTGAGCAGCCATGCCGTGAGGTGGAGGGCTGCCAGGCTGGGGTGGAGGAGGCATCCCTAGTCCTGTGAGAGCAGGTCCGGGCAAGGCAGCAACGGCTGCAGCCGGGCTATCTTCAGGCTCATGAGGGTCCCATATCAATGCTGTCTGGGCCACGTTGGGGTGATCAGCAGGACCTGGGCCATGTCCGTCTTTATCTTTTGCTGATCAGAGGAAACTGGGGGAAAGAACAGAGAAATCGGCCCGACCATGACAGGAGGAAGGCATCTGAGATGGAGCCCCTCCCCAGGCTCCCCCTGGGGCAGAAGCGGGAGCAACGTCGGTTCTGCTGGGTCACGAACAGGTTCACCTGGGGAGTCCCCCACACTTGAAAAGCTGGTGAACCACTTCCGGGTGGAGGGACCACTTGTGCTGGGAGGAGAAATCCCTGCTCAGGCGGTCTGCCTGCTCGTTGCAAGCGTCTGGAAGGTGAAAGGCCCTTAGGGAGATGTTGTGGGCTATACAGAAGTCCCACAGTCTGAGGGCTTCGTGGCAGAGGGCAGAGGACCAGGCCTTGCCTTGACTGTTGATATAGAACATCAAGGCCATGTTGTCTGTTAGGACGTGGACCACTTTTCCCTTCTATTGTGCCCAGAATGCAACGCATGCCAGGTGTACCGCCCGCAGCTCCTTGATGCTTATGCGTAGGGTCAAGTCCTGCGCCAACCACAGAACCTGGGTCTGAATGCTTCCCACATGGGCCCCCAACCCAGGTCCGAGGTGTCGGACACCAGCTCCAGAGACAGAGCCCTGTCTCTGAATGGGACATTCCATCCCTGGCCTGAGAAAATTTTAAGGTCAGCCAGAGCTGAAGAGGCTGCATTTGGAGCCTGGCGTGGCAAACCACATAAGTGCATGTCGACATGTGGCCCAGGAGCTGTAGGCACGCCACGGCCGTAGTGGTCAGGAACCTTGTGACCATGGCGATGAGCCTGGTCTCGAACCTGCCCCTTGGGAGGAAGCTGTGGCCAACAAGGAGTCCAGGAGGGCCCCAATAAACTCTATGCGTTGTACGGGACTAATGTTAAGGACGAGATGCAGCAAAGCTGGAGCTCCAAAGTTCCGATGCACCTTCACCAGTGGCAAGAAGGAACTGAGGTTAGGGGAGCCCCTTATAGCACACCAGGGCGGCGCCACTCCAGGGATCGCAGGGGGATGTTCCCCTTATGGTTACCGCTAAGGGAAAAAACTTCTGACACCAGTGCATGTGGCAAGCACGCATACCTACTGTGGAAACCGGAATACACATGAGCAATCACTCAAAGAAGAACAGAACAGCTGGTGCCAAAGATCGCACTTCATATCCTCTCCTGTAGATGGCAGCAACTGACCACACTCAAGGCAAGGGTGTGTCACTGGGTGCGATGGGGCCAGACAGGACCAGGCCAGCTGCAGCCCTGGGGTCTGTCTCTGCCCAGCCCGGAGTTCAGAGGGGTTGGACTGGAGCTCTGGACTCAAGCGGGGCCGACTGGCGGTGGTCTGAAATTCAGCGAGCCTCCCTGGCGAAGTGCGGAGCAAAGCCCGAAGCGGGACGTGTGACCCGTGCAATGTGCACTCCGCAGCCAGCAAAGCGAATCAGTGACAGAAATGGCTGCCCTTACCAGGGTCCTGTCAGGTTCCATTTCCCAGCCCGGGAGCAATAGCCCCAACCACCCACTTTGGACATAAAAGTTCCCAGTCCCCAACCTAGCAAGAGACTCCCTTTTCCCACCTGAGCAGGGACCACCCCTCATGCACCATGAGACAACTGCCAGCCAAGTGCCCCCACATCCCAGCGAGCAGAGGTGCCAGTTGGGAGGTGCGATGCCAGGCTGAGCCCAGCAAGGAGCCTGCAGGACAGAGGAGACTGAGAGGGGCCCTCTGCAGAGTTTCTCTCTTATACCCTCAGCCAGCACTCGTGTGCTGCCGACGACACCTCAGGGAGCTGATCTGGAAGCTCCCTGTTCCTGGGATATAGAAGTGGGGACTCAGCTGCTGCCCTCCTGCCCTGGACTCACTCTGCACGGCCCCGTCTCCTGCAGAAGGATGCTCAGGCTGGGGGTATTTTCTAAGGTGGGGCCGGAGGGACTGATACCCTGCAGCCCTCTATGCGCTGGGTGGTGCCAGCTGGTGTTGGGCCCTAGGGGGGAGCGTACCCAGTTAGCACAGTGCTCCAGCTGCCCACCAGCCTTGTCCTGGAGGGAGGATTCCTGCATGGAGAGCTGCAGCCCAGCTGGGAGCTAAGCTGTCCCAGCCCTGGCATCAGGTGCCTGCTGCGGAGAGGCAGTCGGGGGCAGCTCAGATTCACCCCTTCCCAGCCAGACCCTGTCCAGGGCTCACAGGGAGCTTCTGTTCACTGACTGTTAAATGAGACAGCAGCTTCTCTTTGGGATGGCGCCAGGCGGGTTACTATGGAGCTGCAAGACACCCCTGACGCTACTGCATAGGCCTTCCCACTCCCACATCTCCCGCGAAGGGGCGAGGGGGAAGGAGGAGGGCAAAGGCAGCAGGACCTGAGACAAATCTCCAGTGAGGACTGAGCTGAGCACTGGATATTCTCCTTGCTGACCCCCTGCCCTGGCCCAGAGAGCTCAGCCTTGCCTGGGGTGGGACGCAGAACCCCTGGCAAACAAACCCTCCCCGCGCTATCAGCCTGATCCAATTGCATGGCAGATGTTTGCTAGCACAGGCACGCGGATTTCACACACCGGGAGCTGCCGGCTCCCTCCCTCCCTGCTTTTGCACTGGGGCTCTAATCAGCGAGGCATCTGCCTGTATCCCTGCAGCAGCCTTGGTCCCAGTGCCGCGCGGCCAAGAGCAGGGAACTAGACACACTGTTGCACATGGCCTGGGAAGGCTCCAAGCCAGTTTACAATAAACGCCGGCTGCATATCAGCAGCACAGCAAGCCCAGCTCCAACCCATCTCACACTACGGACAGACCCAGACCAGCCAGACATTTCAACAGATCTCAGCAACATGCAACATTTCCCAGGCAAAGAGGAAGTCTAAAGCCCACTGGGTGTCCCTCCTCAGCGCCCCCTGCTGGACCCACAACCCACTCGCCTGAGCTGTGCCTTGCGCATATTGTCCAACCCTCAGGCTCTGGTACACACCTGCGGTGCTGTACACATGATGCCCGCCATGCCCATCAGCCAGTGCTGCGATTGGGCTGGCCGTGCATGTATCACTGTCACATGTCTTTGCACAACGGACTGGACCTAATTCATGAGGCAGCTGTTCCTGGTGGGCACTGGTGTAAGCAGGCACACGTCTATGGGGCGGGGCTGATTTACATGAGCTGGAGGCTAGGCCCCAGGAGTGGGAGTTAACCATCCAGGTCTCTCAGTATGGGCTGGGGATATGTGATCAGGGCTAGGTTCACCTGCCAGCCCTGAGACAGGGGAACACAAATCCTTCCTCTAACCTCCCCGAGGGAACAAAGCAGTGGGCTGTGTCACCCCAGTTCAAACCTGGGAGCCGCCACACACACATGGCATCAGACACTGGCTCACTGAGTCCAGAATCAAGAGTTAACTGCCTCAGTTCCTTCCTGATCCCTGCTGCAATTACCCTATTGCCCTGAAGCATGAGATCTGTTCAGCTACAAAAGCCATGAATAATCACACGATTATCCAACCCCTTTTCAAAGCCAGCTGAGAGGAAATGAAATTGCTCCAGTGGAGTCCTTTGACTTGATCCCCGCCGCAGCAGTAAGTTCCACAGCTCCAACTATGGTCCCTGTGCAAAACGGCCCTTCTTTTGATCTGGTCTAAAGGTTCCCACCATTCACTTCATCCTACATCCTCTTGTTCTCATGGGCAGGGGATGATGGGGAGGAGACACTGAGCAGCACTTGTTCTGCCAGCTCATAACACTGAACCCCCCTTGAGCTACCCTGCACTGGCCAAGCAGCCTTGAATTGTCCCTGTCTCCTTCTGCTTGCCAAATAACTCTGGGTCAGAGGTCGGAGCAGTCGGCTGGCCCTTCTCAGGCTCAGCAATCCCAAATATTTCTTAAGCTGAGGTGCCCCACAACAGATGCAATGCTGGGGAAACCCATGGTTTGCTATCTAGGCATGGTACAGAGTGATGTGCATTATCTATGCCCCCAGCCCAAATAGCCCAGCCCTTGGGGATGGTCTCTTGGACCTCCAGGACTCTCCCTGAGATCCACGGCAGGGTAGTGTGGCAAGCGGCCAACACATGGAGTGACACCAGCGCATCAAGACCTGGCCCTATGAGTCCCTTGCAAATGCACTAAACCAACTCAACTGCTTGTCCTAGGTGCCTGTCCATCAGGCTCAGCCCCACGTGTTCAGCCTGGTCCCTCTCCCACTTGGTGCACTGCCCTGCCGCTGCCCTTGGAGAGCCCCGTGATGCACGGTCCCTCTGTTCCCAGGCCGGGGGAGAGGCAGCGCTGGCTTCCGGCCCGCTAACAAGGAGAAGCTGATTCACTCTCAGCACTTTGCAGCCTTTGGAAGGAGAACTACTAACTTCCTGCCTGGCCTCAAACAGAAAACACTCCAAACTCAGCTCCTCCAGGGACCCTGCTGAGGGGAGCCTGGGGTGCAGTCATGCGACAGTTCCTACTTGCTACACACGGCTCCCCAGTCCCATGGCACTGGCCTTTGGCCACGGCACCTACCTGCAGGTGCTGCCCTTTCTCCAGCCCTAGGGCAGCATAGTCCCAGGGACAACATCATCTACCCTTTTCTTAGCACCTGCCACCCCCCAGCACTCTTGGAGGGTCTGGGATCACGGCACGCACCACTAAAATGCAGCTGCCTCTGAGGCACGACACGGCAGCTGTTCAGCAGCGCACTGTAACACTGCACCAGTTTGAGACTGTACCCAGCTGATGGTGCAGCCGATTTCAGGGGCACAGAACATAATGACCAGAGCTGGGGTTTGCCGAGGACCACGGGGTTCACAGCCCCAGCTCTTGGGCAAGTGCCATGGGATCTTTAACAATCATGGGCGGACAGGCCCTTGACTCCACCTCTCACCTGATGCCCGGCATCTCCCACAGCAGAGCACCCCCAGCACCAGCATGGGGCAGCACCGAGGTGGAGAAACGCTCCCTGTTGGACACCAACCCCACTGCCTGCCCTTGGGCATGAACAAGGCCCAAACCCCACGTAGCTGGTGAGATCTGATCCCGCCAGCATGATGTGAGAGCTGCGACCCGATCAGAGCACCTGACTTCGCCCAAAGCAACCTCTCCCTGTCTGCCTGCCACAAGGAAAAGCCGCCACTGCCCTGCGTGGGGCCAGTCTCAGTCCTAGCGGGGTCTGTGGGAGCCACCCCACGGCAGCTGTTCCCAGTGGCTGCAGGTGCAGCTGAGCTGAGGTCAGAGCTCCCCGCTGCACAAGACTGCCTGGACGCTCCTGCAGGGGGGCCTTTGTCACTGAAAACAAGCGTCAGGGATATACAGGGAGAATGGGCAGAACCCAGAGGCTGGGCTGGGGAAGGGACCCGAGGGAGAGTGTGTGCAGCATTGTGTCTGAGACACAGGGGGCCAGTCAGTACCTGCTCCCCCCAGGTTTGCTCCCAGCCCCTTCCCTGGACTGCAGTGTGCACAGGAGCAAGGGGATCCATCAAGGCGAAAGGGGAACAAAGCTTGTGTGCACCCCACACACAGCACCACAAGGAGTACACAACTGTGTACACACCCAGCACAGAACTACTCCACTCTGCACTCCTGTGCACACAACCTCACACCCCAGTACACACACACACACACTCTGCTGCTCCCACTCCCTTACGCACACAGAGTCACAGAAACACGGCGCCAGGAGGTATCTTGACAAATCCCCAAGTCCAGCCCCCTGCATAGAGACAGGACATAGTGACCCTCCCTAGCGCCACACAGATCACAGGGGTCACCACAACTCTCCCCTCCCAGACTTCGAGGCTGGGAGAGTCTCCCGTCCTGTGGCACGAACACAGGGTGTGTGCGTGTGTGTTTGTCTGCGTGCATGCGTGTGCAGAGTCTGCATTCAATTCACAAATCAGGAGCATGACTTTGGCATGGCTCCGTTACACTCATCATGCCCGATGCCCCTGGTTGGGTGCCTTTACCCTGAGCATACTGGACAGACGCACAGACTTCTGCATTTCTCCCGGCAATCGGCCCTGACGCGCATTTGCAAAGACAGCCCCAGGTGCAGGGAGGGGAGAAGAACTGCCCGACAGTGGCTATTACAAAAACCCTTTCTGCTTCCTGGGGTGGGAAATAACATTTGCTAACCGGTTACCATTTATGAATTATGGAAACTCGGCCTTTGGCCTCCTGCCATCGTTGGCCATGTCCCAGCAGGCTACACCCCTGCTGACCTGCTGCAGTGGTCTCCTGATTTCAGTATCCCCCCAGGGTGCCTCCAGCAGTCTGGATCTCCTAGTCCCAGGGCAGTCAGCAGATGCGTTTGCCCTGGACCCTGCTAGTGCCATGTAAAGCAATTCAATAATTCGGTGTCTCATGGAGTTGTGAGACCAGCAGCTGCGTCGCTGGGTTACCTGGGGGAGTTTAGCTCATTCCTGCTAGCGGTTCTCTTCCACCTTCGTTAGACTCATCTCACCACTCACCCGGCCATGTGGCCAGGCCTGCTTGTGCAATCCCCTTATTGTTCACGTTTCTCACAGTTACCAGGCTGCTGAGGGGCTGCTCTGCTCACACTTACACTCAACAGAGCAGGGGACTCTCACCTGGCACCACAAAGCAATGGGCCGGGTTTGTACCCACAACAGGCTCTTGAGTTAAAGCCTCTTGGCAATGCACACATACACACAGAGAGATCTGCCCACAAACCCACACCCACACCCGCACCTGTGCTTGCACGCACACATATCTGCACACAAACACACGCAGATCTGAACACACACACACACACACAGACCCATGCATGCACGTACACACACACACACACACGGGTACACACAGATCTGCACATTCACACACAGAATAGAGTGACCAGACAGCAAAAGTGAAAAATCGGGACGGGGGTGGGGGGTAAAAGGAGCCTATTAAAAAAAAGACTCCAAAAATCAGGACTGTCCCCGTAACATCTGGGCATCTGGTCACCCTGAGACAGACCCGTGCATGTGCTTGTACATACACAGCGATCTGCACACAAAGACAAGTACCTTTAGTCCAGGATCCACCTGCGCGCACATGGCCAGTCTGCTCCCCTGACACATGCATCCCAGGCTGGCCTGGTAGACCGGTAGGGCAGCGAGCCTGGTAGAGCTATGCAGACCGGTGTCCTCTCTCTCACCCCATGTGTTGTGTCTTGGCTCGATCGGGTCTCCCGTGGCCAGGCTGCTCTGTCTGACAACCACCCATTCAGTCCCCCCGGAGCCGCTCTGGAGGAGGGGACCCAACCCTGACACACACACACATGCGAAAAGAAGAGCCAATTCTTCTGGAGCGCATACTCGCCCCCATTCAGCATGTTGCTGCTGGCGCAGCCTGCCAGCCAACTCCTGCTTAATCCCCACTTTGTGCCACCAGCCAATGCCCTCTGTATGCACACCCGAGCCAGGCCTGCTGCCTGGCACAGGGCCAGCGGGCGCACTGTGCTTGGTACTCTGTGGAGAGAGGCCCGTTGCTTCAGGACACTGGTAAATAGAGTCAGGTCAGAGTCCTGAAGCTTTGAATTGAGTCATTATTAACTCTGTCCCCTGGGAGCATCCCGGTGCCGCACAAACCATGTCCAGGTTGTAGCACCCCTAGGTGGGCTGGGCTGGCTCCAGACGGGAGCATCTCTGCCTCACTTGCTGGCTCCCTCGGAGAGGACATTGCCAAGAGGGCCCATTGTAATCCTGCTGCCCCTGTAATCCCCTACAGATCTTGCAGAAAGAAAGCTGAGCTGGACTGAACCATCGTCAGTGCTGGAGCACCCCCGCCACATCTGGGTACACTGTTCTCACCACTGATTATGCACCCCCCCGGGTTCCAGCCTTGGCCCTGCCTGCCCCTGGGGAGACTGGCACAGGCAGCATGGTGAGCTGGTGACTGCAGTGCCTGCTGTAGCATGCGGGGGAGGCTGCCGAGTGGTCTGGTGAGCCTGGTGCCATGCCAAGCGCTGCCAACCTACTGTGTGCTCAGTAGGTGCTCGGAGGTGGAGGGGGCTTTGCTCATCTCTTCCCACCCAGCCCCAGAATCCCAACCACAGGCCAGCCTGGCTCCCCTCCAGCCAGGTGCATTGGGAAGCCTGTGCCCGGCTGACAGCGCCATGGCCCTGACAATCAGCCAGGCAAGATCCTCACGCCTCCCTCCACTCCAGGAGCCAGGCAGGGGGAGAGAGAGACACCCGGGGGAGAGACAGACCACCCAGCTGGAGCCCTCTCCAGCAGACAGTTGGATTGGAAGCAGCGTCTGGCAGGGCCCTTTGCCTCCCAGCACTGCCTGATCCACATGGCATGTGTCTCTCACACACACAGGGGATAGCTAAACCCTCACACACAATCACATTCAGAATACACTCACACACATACACACTCTCTCTCTCCCCCCCGCCCCTCTCCACATCCAGAATAGCTCTAGACACACACATGGAATAGCTATACTCACACACACAGCCGCATCCGGAATATACACACACACATACACGCACCCCTCCACTTCCTGAATAGCTACACACACATCTCACTTCGCATCTGCTATCTCCCACCCAGCAGGCTGGGGTCTCCTGTAGAACATTTGGACAGGGACCCAGGGGCCTGCTGGGAACGGCAGCACCATTCGACTAGCACAAGAACCGCTGCATTCATGGTTATCCCTGACAATCCCAGGACTACATGCAAAACTGGCCAAACCGCAGTGGAGTTTCACCTGAGTAAGGGCTGCACTGCATACTCTCAGCGTGAGTGAAACGCAGCCACTTCTGGGGAGGAGGACAGCAATCGCACACAACGACACCACACCTGTAGGGGCTGGGGGAAGGAGGTTTTGGGAGTGAATCAGAGCACTTTTGTGACTGAGTGGGAATATTCATAATGTTTCCTCTGGATATTGTGTGAGTGCCTCAGTTTTCCCTCTGCATTGTTTGAGTATGTATGTGGAGGGATAAGGGTGTGTAACTGGTGCAGAGCAAAGGGCCAGTGTAAATAAGTAGCCGACGCCCTGTCTTAGGCCTGGGCCCTTCCCTCTCTCTGCAAGGGGTCAGCTGAAACTGTTGGAGGGAGGTCAGCTGGCCTCCTAACCTGTCCAAGAGACAAAGGAAAAGCAGAGGAGGGGTTACGGAGTGGGTTTTCAGTCTGGATCTGGCTGGGAACAGGCAGAGAACTCCAGGCAGGGCCTGGCATTTTGGCCCCCAAAAAGGACCCAGCTGAGGGGTTGCGTTCGCTGCACCTACAAGCTCTGTTTTAGATCATGTTCCTGTCATCTAATAAACCTCTGTTTTACTGGCTGGCTGAGAGTCACGTCTGACTGTGGAGTTGGGGTGCAGCGCCTATGGGCTTCCCCAGGACCCTGTCTGGGCGCGCTCGCTGGGGAAAGCGCACGGAGGGGCAGAAGGTGCTGAATGCTCCGAGGTCAGACCCAGGAAGGTGGAAGCTGTAAGCTGTGAACTCCTAGCCCTGGAGAAAGGCTGTTCACAGAGAGGAAGCTTCCCCCAGAGTCCTGACTGGCTTTGTAAGGAGCAGTTCCAGAGCATCACCCTGGAGACTTGGTGACAATTTTATTGTTACATTATTTATTAGCCGCAGGAGGGCAAGGTGGGTCAGGAAGGAACAGTGAGGAGGGATTAGCTGGTGGGGGGAAAAGGGCATTTGTTCCTTTTTTAAAAAGGGCTGAGACCAGAGGCAAGAGCAAGTTTGAGACGAGAGATTTGATGTAATTGGTTTGTCCTCTAACCCCGCAGAGTGTGATGGTATATGGTGGGCCCAGTCCTGCCCTACCAGACACTCCGTGTCGCCATTCACACCTGTGCAGAGCAGACAAGCGACACGCCCACAGTGGGGGTGGAGGGCACTGGCTGGGCATCATTTCACACCATCTTTGCAGAGGTGGCACTGACAACACTAGGCCCCTAGGGGTGGGGGATCCTCTGCTGCAGTGCTCACCCTGCCAGCTGACTGCTCTGGCCATGATGCATCCTTCCTCCACTCCCTCGGGGCCCCCTTCCCCATTCACTGGCCAATACCTCTGGGCACTCCTACTCCCTCCCACCATGGTCTTGCGTGCCCTGCAAAATCCAGCAAAACCACTGCCTTGTCGCCATCCTCATGCCCTCTGCTGCGCTGCTGCCTCAGCACTGGCTGGGCAGCTGGTGTGCTGGGACTGCTGCCATGACGCTACCTGGCGCCATCCCCCAACCCAGGCCTTCAAGTGCTCCCTCGAGACAAAGTACTGCAACTGTGGCATGGTCTTTTAAAGGCACAGCAGAGTGTGTATACGGGGAGTGTGAGTGCGCACACACGCGCTAGGGCGATACCAGAGCTTTATGCATGGCACAGGACTGGCACAGTCTTCAGAGCGAAGGATGAATGAGAGAGAAATGTCCCCGGGAGTGAGCTCAGTTTCTGCGAGCGCCCTCAGGAATTCACCCCCAGAGCAGAGACCAGCTCCTGCTTCATGGCTGTGCCAATGCTCAGGCCAGCATGGGCCCTGAGAGGGTAGACAATGTGCCCCAAAGGGCACTGCACAGCTGCCTGACTGTCAGGGCTATGGCATGTCCTGGCAATGCACCCTCCCGCTCCGTCCCACCCCAGGGTGCCAGAGGAACCGGTAACTCTGGCCTGACACCTTCCTGGGAGCCCCCTCCATTTGAAGCACTTCTAGAGGCAGGGCTTACAGCAGGTGGGAGCCCCCAGGTGCCCCTGGCAAAGGGGCTGGAAGGCCCTAGTCCAGATACTGGGCACCATCCATTGTTAATACAAAGCGCAATGGCAGAGACCATCTTGGTATCTGCCTGAGTCCCAGATGGCCAGATGCCTTGTCAGGGGTGAAAGTGAGCTGGTATGGGCCGGTATGGTGTATTGGAAAGAAGCCAATACTGGCCCGTATGCAGCCCACATTAAAGTGCTGCTGTGGCAGCCCTTTAACATTCCTGCCACTTTTGCCTCTCCTCACCCCTGGCCACTGTTCCCCATCACCCAGGGGAACAGGCCCATATAATCTATGTGCTACAATGGAAGGTAACCCCACAGCCGTTCACTGCACAGGAACAGACGGTTTACTCAATGAAATCAAAATTTTGCCCTTGGAGTCCATGACAGGCAAATCCTTTGGCTTCCCATTTCTGGGTGCATGCCAGTCCCTACCACCTGTGACACCCACAGAGCGGAGTTGGCTTTCACCTCCCCCAGTACGACCATCACTGGCAGCGTCAAGCCTCCTGATTGCACCCATAGGAGGGAGCAGAGCCAGGTCTCGTCTCCCAGAGTGTCTCCTTTGCTAGTTGGCCAATTCAAACCCTGCACTGCTCAGCGGGATGAAGCTGAAATTGATGGTCTGCGCTGGAGATCCTCTTGGACCCGGCTAGCACCTTCTCATACCAGCCCAAAGTGCCGGTTAGCGAGGCCACCCAGCTGCTCGAGGCATAGGAAGTTACTCTAACTCTCCTGCCAGAGCCTCCGCAGGGCATACACCTTGTTCTGTGCCTCTCTCACATGGTGTCTTTATTCTAAAGGTCTGGATGGCAAATGTCACGCTCCTGAATGGTAAAGGTGTGACGGAATGGAAATGTTCTTAATGGTTCCTCTGAATGTTGTGTGGGGATGGGAGACTCCCCTTTCTGGATGATACCTGAGGCTGTAACCTGAGCCCAAGAGGGGGATGGAGGCGGTGACACTTTCTGCCTTGGAAAGAGACAAAGGAAAAGAGGAGGGGGTGGAGAGGGAGTTTCAGTCTGAATCTGACTGGGGACATGGAGTGAGCTACAGACGGGCTGTCTGGCTCACTGCCCCCCAAACTGGACACAGTGGAGGGGTCGTGTTCTCTGTACCTACAAGCTCTGTTTTAGATCATGTTCCTGTCAACTAATAAACCTCTGTTTTACTGGCTGGATGAGAGTCACGTCTGACTGCGGAATTGGGGTGCAGGACCCACTGGCTTCCCCAGGAATCCCGCCTGGGCGGGCTCTCTAGGGGAAGCGCACAGTGGGGCAGAAGGTGCTGAATGCTCCAAGGTCAGACCCAGGAAGGTGGAAGCTGTACATTGTGAAGCTCTTAGACCTGGAGACAGGCTGTTCACAGAGAGGAAGCTGCCCCCAAAGTCCTGACTGGCTTTGTAAGGAGCAGTTCCAGAGCATCACCCCAGGGATTCCGTGACAAGAGGCCAGGGCACGCATCCTGTCAGAGCACAGTGACCATCCAGGAGATTCAACTGGGGTCAACACCTTGGCCCGAATCCTCAGCAACTGTCCTGAAGAGACTTTACAAAGCCACCATGTCTACCCACACCAGCTCTCATACCGGTCAGAGAGCTCAGCTGGGGGCCTGGCTGTGGAGAGCGAGTACCCAGGGCTTGTCTCAAAGAGTCGAGCCACCACGATGCCCCAGTCCAGCATCCCCATGATTCCACTGCAGAGATACTCCTCCACCTTGGCCTGCTCCCCATAACAAACGGCACAGAGGGCTTCTCACACTGAGCCCTGCCTGAGGAGGAGCAGGGCCAGTGCTACCTGCTGGGCTGCTGTAGCGCACCTGGCACTGAGCGCCCAGGTACGACACCACTGGGTGCTGCTGACACAGACAGGAACCGCACAGAGCTCCCGGCTTCGCCAACACTGCATTGGGATCCTGTTCTACCAGTACCATGTGCCCTTCTGCCCCCGACAGGTGAGCGGCACCCAGCGAACTGCAGATCACCGCAGCAAGAGAGCCCAGAGATACGTCTGCCAGGGAGGAAAGGGACTAGCCAGTATACAGGTGCCCACTGAATCCCTGTGGCTAGAGTGGTGTGTGCCAGAGGTGGCATGTGTCCTCCCAGCATGGCCCCACAGCCTGGCTGCCAGCCCCAGGCCCATGGTGTTACCTTTGATCCGGCGCATGGATCCGGTTCCCGGTTCCGCGCTGTTGCTTGGGGGATTGGCAGGGAAAGGAAGGAGCAGCTTGGCTCAGCGTTGCGGCTCCATTCACCTGCTGCTCACAGCACAGACGAGCGAGCCTGCCTCCGCACGCAAAGAGGAGACAAGGGGGTGGTGAGACGGGAAAGCTGGGGGTGGCGTCGGGGGTGGCTGCAGTGGCTCGACTGCCGGAGCCCCTGGCAAACACATGCTGCGCTTCCCCAGCGCTGCACAGTGGGAACTGCAGACGCCCACACGAGGAGCAGGAAATAACGGCAGGTGAAGAAACATTCTGCCCAGGGATGGAGACATTTCATTCTGCAGCACTACAAGGAGACTGAGTGACAACAGGGGCCTTTGCCCTGCCCAGGGCTGGCAGTATGAACAGGAGCGGGGAGGGATCGGGCAGGGAGCTGTCTCTGTGCTGGAGGGAGAGATCTGGTTAGCCACGGAATGGGGAGAGCCAGGCCTCAACCAGTCACCTTTGCTGCTGGTGCGTATCCCAGCCCTGGTTGCGGGGCTGCAGCTCAGCTGTGAATGGCTGTGGAGGACAGCGTCTGGTGTGCGGGGTTGGTCAGGTGGGTGGCACAAGCCTGGGCTCAGAGGCTGGTGTCACCAGTAATACCAGGGTGATGAGCTCGCTGTGAGTTTTAGAAATCCTTTATCCACATCGAAAAACAAACATGCAGCTCAGCACAGATGTGTGTCTGCTCTGAAGCATGAAGGGGATTAGGGGTCAGGACTGAGGGGCACCCGAGGGGCAGAGCCGGGGCAGGAGAGCATGGGGTCAGGGGGACGAGGGGTCAGGACTGAGGGGCAGAGCCGGGCAAGACGGGGGAGGGCTGGTTCAGACCCCTTGTCACCCCATCCTTGTGCCAGGTGGCTCTGTTTACCTCAGCCCAGCATCAATACCACCAGAGCCTGTCACCCTGCGAGCATCAGCTGTGGGTGGCACCTCTTTGCCTCCTGCCCATCCCACCCGGCAGTGCCCTCAGTCCCGGGGGGCGAGCAGCGGGTGGAAGCGAGAGGCAGGGCTACACAGCTCCAGCCCCTTCCACTCTCCCGTGTTTACCCACCCAGCCTCAGCACGGTGGGGCCCACAGGCCGGGTGTCATGGCAACCTGCTGCCAGCTCTTCCCAAGGCTGCTCCAAACAGCCGGCTCCTTGGCAGAGGGAGGGGGCAGCACCACGGCCTGCGGGAACAGGACTCTGCCCAGGGTCACCCTACCAAGCCCAGACAACCCACGGGGACCCTGGGTAGTGGAAATGAGGGTGTGCACAGGTCCACCTAGCTCAGTGATGAAATGCTCCTTTTTCTGGCTAGTTCATGACATCAACAGGCACAGCTTCTGATGTGCCACAGCCCAGCCCAGCCCAGACTGTGTGTCCCTGTCCATCCCCTCTGGCACTGCCCAGACCGCATGGTCCAGCTCATCCCCCCCCCGCCACTGCCCAGACCGTTTGTCCCTGCCCATCCTCACCTGGAACCGCCTAGACTGCGTGGCCCTGCCCATCCCCACCAGTACCACGCAGCCCAAGTGTGCCCACACCCAGCACCGCCTAAACCATGTGCCCCTGCCCATCCCCCCCAGCACCGCTCAGACCGCATGTGCTTACCTATCCCCCCTGGCACCGCCCAGACCGCATGTCCCTGCCCATCCCCCCCAGCACCACATGTCGTTGCCAATCCCTCTGGCACCACCCAGACCGTATGGAGAATCATAGAACAAGAGGGTTGGAAGACTTGCAGGGATCATCTAGTCTAACCCCCGTCGAGACGCAGGATTTGTTGTGTCTAAACCACCGCGACAGATGACTCCAGGTTCCTCTCGAAAACCTCCAGGGAAGGCATCTACACAATTGCTCACATGCCCACCCTTGGCATTTCCCAGACTGTGTCTCTCTGCCCATCTCCTGCCTCAGCGCTGCCCAGACCACACCCGCCAGTCCATTCTCATAGCACTGGCCAGACCACATGTGCCATTTCTCCTGGCACTGGCCTGACCATGCATCTCTGCCCATACCCCCAGTGCTGCCCAGACTGCACATGCCCACCCCATGTGTGCCAACGCCTCTGCTCTTCGCACAAAATAAACCCTGCCTGGCTCTCCCCATTCCAGACGTGTCTGCTGCAAACACTGCCCTGAACTCTGCCCCACACTCATCTTCCTGCCCTCGCCCAGCGGAGCCCCTGGAGTGCCCCAGCCACATGTCCCTCCCTGGGCAGCAGAGGCTGTATTGCAGTCATAGCTCCGCGGTTACCGCCTTGTCCCTGAACGCAAACCCTGCTAGGCTCAGCCCTCGCTGCAGCCTGCCTGTTCGGGCACCCTTGCCCTCTCCATGCCATGCAGGGCTCTGTGTCAGTTACCCCCATGCCTCATGGGCTCTGGGCTGGGACATTGAGCATCACAGACAGGAAGGACCAAGCAGGAGCTCGGATGCACCCTTGGGGTCATGCCCAGGGCTCTGCCCAGCCCTAAGCAATGGGACTCCCAGCCCTCCCCTGAGGACACTGCTCCCCAGATCTCACCGCTGGACACTCGCCTTGCTGGCAGCCTGCATTTTGCCCAGCAGTTTAACCCCCTTTCTGCCTAATCCTGCCCCCTTCCTTGCGCCACTTCCCACGGATCCTTGTGGGTCTGGTGACCCCACCCCTTGTTCGCCTTCCCTCGCAACTCTCCCACTGCAGGCTTGGGAGGAGGAGCTTGTCACAGTTTCAGGGTTCACTGAACCTTTGACCCCTTCCCCCGGTCTCCTTTGAGGGCACCTGCTTGAGGCTTCCCAGCCTCGCTCCCTTTAGATTTGCAGCGCCTCTGCGCATCACAGTAACTTGCCAGCAGGTTGGAGAAGGGTCCAGCCCCGTGGTTAACTCTTTTACCAGGCCCAGGGGCTACCACAGTGCACACCAGCTACCAACCAGCCTTCACAGAGCACACTGTCTTCATTTTCAGGGCAAAAGCATTAAAGAGACAACATTTGAAAACAAGAAGAGAACCTCCGTGCATGCTAAAAGCTTACCAGAAATATCATTGTGACGGAGTGGGAACGTTCTCTTAATGGTTCCTCTGAATATTGTGTGGGAATGGGCGACTCCCCTTTCTGGAATCAGAGGGGTAGCCATGTTAGTCTGGAATTGCAGAAGTGACAGAGAGTCCTGTGGCACCTTAAAGACTAACTAAAATTTTAGAGCATAAGCTTTCGTGGGCTAATACCCACTTCATCGGATGCATGCAGTGGAAGAACTCCAACGTCACCACAGGGCTCTGGTATGTGCCAGTCTTTCAAAAGGGTTTACCTCATTGGTAACAAGTTTACATCAACTTATAGATCAGGAACAATCTGACCTGGACAATACAGCTGGTTCTTTATCCAGCTTGGCTCTTTGATCTCTAGGCTCTTGGCACAGGTAATCACCAGTCAGTGGCTCTCTCCTCAGGGCATAGCTTCAAAAGGCTGGGGCTTTGCATAATTGGGGTTGTCTAATTTGCATTAACCACTCCCCACGGATTCCCCAGGAAACCCACTTGGCAGGGATCTTCCCAAAGTTCAGGCATGTCCGGCCCATTTCAGTCTCGTAGCTTGAACAGTTAACACTTGCCAGTTCTCACATCTGCTCTTCTTCAACTTCCTTACTTTGTATGCTTGCTGGGATTACAGGTCTGAATCATTTAAAAAACAGAATAAACAGAGTTCAACACAAGTAGAGTAGCTGTTTAACTGCCTGTCAGTGATAATTCTCTAGGAGGCATTATCTGCAACACTGTATGTAGGTACTTGTTTGATATCATCATCTGATCTTTGCCCTGACTGCTTGCCTTTAAGGTATGTCTACACTGCAGCTGGGATTGGGCTTCCTTGAACTTGTGTGTGCAGAAAGGCACCTGAGATTGCCCTTCACTGTTCCCTGTGAGAGGACAGGAACAGAAGGACATCAAAAGCAGGCAGGGTCCTGGCCCAGGGACAATCAGTGATAGCAACAGCAGGGCAGACTTGGCTGGGGCCGGCTCAGCAAAGCAGCTGGAGCAGCCAAGGCTCTGCTCACAGTTCCTTCGCTCTTCTCTGAGCACGCTGAGCTTGCAGCCCACTGACTCAACTCCACATGGGACTGGGCTGGACAGCCGCGTTCAGGGCCCCCCCACCTCCCTCGCTGGCCTCTCCCTCACAGCACCAGAGGACAGGCTTTGGCCTTCCCATAATGGAAAGGCAGGGAAAGTTAACCTTGTGAGGCCGGGGCCCGGGAACATTCCTCCCACAGAGGGGCGGGAAGCACTTTCCATCAAGGAACCGGCTTTTTGTCAAAACAACTGGGTTCACATAAAAGTGGCCGCTTCTTCCAAAGGCCTCGGTGTTTGCAGAGCTTCTCCTGCCGTTTTCACCAAGAACATTGACCCTGGGCAAGTCTGTTAGCTTATCAGAGCCTTCGCTTCCCCGCCTGTAAAGTGGGTAGATTGACAAGGTGGCTGAGATAACAAATGTCTGTAAAGTGCCTTGAGATCATTGGGTAAGCAGTGTGAAGTCTCATTACCAAGCAACAGGAACCAGTCACCTGCCTTTTCTGAGTCTTTGGTTCTGATTAAATGTTTGGCCCTCAGCAGCACAATTCTTTCCTCTTGCACCCAGGAATCTATTCTGTCATTCAGTCTCTTATCTAGTGGGCTGAATTCAAGCTCTGCAGCAGATCCTTGCTCTTTCGTTCTGTGTTGAACAGTCCTGATGGAGTAGGGGGATTAGACAGCAAATGTGAAAAATCGGGACAGGGAGTGGTGGGGAAGAGGGGAATAATAGGAGCCTATATAAGAAAAAGACTCAAAAATCGGAACTGTCCCTATAAAATAGGGACATCTGGTCACCCTATGATGGAGTGAAAATTGAGACACACAAATGAAATGTTAATTGCCGTTTCAGAAACACACACATGCACTTTCATTCTGGACTAGGGTAACAAGAGGACTGGATCCCATGGCTAAGAACATGAAATTGGCCGATTGCTGGAAACGACCTCTGGAATCTCTCTGATCTGCCGTATATGGCTGCTAATGGGGAAACCGAATTATGAGAAAGACCCAGAGAGCCAAGCAGTCACACAGGAAAGGGATGGAAATAGCTTTAGGGGAAGTGAAGAAGATAAAGTTTAGTATGAAACTGCTCAAGTGGAAAAGAGAGGGAGCCCCATTGTTAAATCTCTGAATGGCTGATGAACAACCTGCTTTTTCACAAGTACTGGTGACTGTTGTTTTACAGTTAGAGTTCTGCGGCATCTGGATCGAAACATGCACAGTATAACACCACAGAAATGTCTGATTATTCCCATAGGGATCAGCTAAGAACCAGAGGATGTGACGAAAACTGACCACTAGAGATCTCTGGAGATTCTCCCAGAAACCAGAAGTGGAGCAAATGCTTGACTAAGCCCAGAACTGAGTGTATGCAGGGCAAGCTGTATGAACTCCCCTGTCTCTCCTAAAGGTGGTTCCTTCCTGAACCAAGTGAGTGGGAGTGTACACGTGCTGGGAATGTGGCCAGGAAGCTTAGTGGGCTGCCTGGCTTATTGTATCTACATAGTGCATGGAGGACTTCGTTCACCACAGCCGTCAATCAGCGGCTCACACCAGCACACCCTTCATGCCCGCAGTCCATGCAGGACAGGGCACATACAATGAGCCTCTAAACTCATTTCCCAAATATTCCCCCTTTTGGGAATAGTGCACAGGCAGGGCAGAGTGCACATTGGTGCATCATATGCAAAGGTAAAAAGCCAGCTATTTCGGTCTTCAGTGCATAAAGCCTTCGGTGAGTCAGGGTGCAGAGAACAAAGCTCTCCTCAAACTCCTGTCTGTTGGAGCTGTGGGGCCGAGTCACTGACGGTGCAACGGGGGGCAGAATCAGCTCTTTATAGACTCATAGACTTTAAGGTCAGAAGGGACCATTATGACCATCTAGTCCAGGCCTGCACTCGGAAAGCAGCAAGGGCCACATTACTGCAAAAAAACAGCTGCAGGCTGAAAAGCCCCGCCCTCACCCTGCCCCCATCCACTTCCCCCCACCTCACCGCTTGGCTTGCCCCTCCCCTACTCACCCCCCGCAGGCCGCACGTTGTACAGGCCTGATCTAGTCTGACCTCCTGCACAACACAGGCCACAGAATCTCACCCACCCATTCCTGCAATAAATCTTTCACCTATGTCTGAGGTATTGAAGTCTACCAATCATGGTTGAGAGACTTCAAGGTGCAGAGAATCCTCCAGCAAGTGACCCGTGCCCTATGCTGCAGAGGAAGGCGAAAAACCTTCAGGGCCTCTGCCAATCTGCCCTGGAGGAAAATTCCTTCCTGACCCCAAATATGGCGATCAGCTGAACCCTGAGCATGTGGGCAAGACTCACCAGCCAGACTCCCAGGAAAGAATTCTCCTCAGTAACTCAGATCCCATCCCATCCAACATCCCATCACAGTCCACCGGGCCCATCTACCACGAACAGTCAAGGATCAAATAATTGCCAAAATTATGTTATCCCATCACACCATCTCCTCCATAAAC
>ML677377.1:1107911-1133744 GCA_007922305.1 Dermatemys mawii | reverse complement strand
GAACTTCACTCCTCTGATGGTTAGAAACCTTTGTCTAATTTCAAGTCCAAACTTCCTGATGGACAGTTTATATCCATTTGTTCTTGTGTCCACATTGGTACTGAGCTTAAATAATTCCTCTTCCTCCATGGTATTTATCACTCTGATATATTTATAGAGAGCATTCATATCTCCCCTCTGCCTTCTTTTGGTTAGGCTAAACCAACCACACTCCTTGAGTCTCCTTTCATAAGACAGGTTTTCCATTCCTCGGATCATCCTAGTAGCCCTTCTCTGTACCTGTTCCAGTTTGAATTCATCCTTCTTAAACAGAGGAGACCAGAACTGCACACAATATTCCAGATGAGGTGTGGAGCAAAAGTTGAAGGGCATGTTCCTTAGCTGGAAGGCTCCTGCTTCCTAAGAGAGTTCCAGGAAAATGACTTATCAGATAGATTATGCGTCCATCGTACATGCCTTGGCATAGTCCTGCTGAAATCCCTGGTGCTATTCAAGTGTATCAGAACGTGGCCTAGGGAGATTGTTTCCTGTGTTTTTTGGAAGCAGCACATGTTCTTTCTACTCTGTTCTGAAAAGAGAACCCCTCGCTTCCGACGCAGCAGTTCCTCCTCAAGATGGGACAGTGGGGTATAAAAGCAAGAGGCACACTTTGAAGATGGAAGGTTTTGCATTGCAATCAAACTTCTTGGCCCGTGGGCTCATTACTAATTTAGGCAACTTACAGACAGCAACACTGTCTTGTGTACAGCATTTCTGGCCATGCTGGAGCTCTCGCCTGTTCCTACTACACTGCTGGGATGCTAGCAGAGTTACAGGCGTCCTTCCTGCTCTCTGGAAAGCATCCAGCAGCTAGATACCAAACGCTTGAGCTTTAGAAAAACAAAACTGTCCAAACCAACATCAATAGAATTTTTTTCACGATTTAAGGGTTGTTACTGAAATAAATCTAGTGGGAGAGAGACTGGGATTTCAGTGCTCCCTTAGGGTGACATAAATTCCCAGATATCTCAGCATCCTTCCAGAGAGTAGCAAGGAGTTACCCCAGGAACAGCCAGAGAAACTTGCCAGTCAGATTCCCTCTCAGGGCTGAGTGAATTACAAAAACCAAGCAAACAGCCTCAGTGGGGAAAGTGATGGAGAAATTGTGAATGGAGATCAGGGAATGTGCAGGGTGACCCAGACCCTTCTGTGTGAACAGTCTGAGTTAGTAACAATGGCACGGAGACTGGATTAGTTCAGATCTATACTCTGTATCTTGATTGTCAGCCTTAAGAAAGCAATTACTTCACATCTGCAGACAAGGGATATTAACCCCACCCTAAAGAACAGCAGATGCCTAGGCCCCACGGTACTTGCTGATTACATCACACACAGGACGTACACAGGGCTCTTATATTACAAGTTTGTTCCAAAAGAAACTCCACCCCAGCACCCTGTCTCACGCCCTGGGCTCCGGGACACCACATCTAAAACCACAACAAGGAAGGAGTTAGAGCATAAACCCTGTAAAGCAGTAGCATTCTCCTCCTGCCCCCTCGCTCCGCTCCTCCCCAGCTATGTGACTTATACCTCCAGCACACTCCACCTTCCCACCCAAAACCCACCTTCCCTGCCCCCTCCCCCATCAACACCTGCTCAAAAGATGGGCTTGGCAGTGAGTCTGCCAGACCTACAGACTGAGGCTATTTCAGATCCTGGGAGCCGGAGAACTCCAAAGCTCTCTGCCTGCAGACCGTGCCTGTTACAACAACGGGATCGAGTTCAACGACTTCTGCTGTTGAAAGCATGGCTTGGACCACTAAGCAGGTCCCAGGCCACCTAAGGATTCAGAGTGAATCCTTATTTCAAACCCAGCAACTTAATCTCCAGCCAGAAGCCAGCCCAATGAGGATCACGGAGTATTGTAACACATGCAGCCCTAAAAGGTGCCACATAGCATGAAGGTGCTGCATTCCACACCAGTTCAAGGTTGCTGGATTGACCACAAATGCAGCCCCACCCAGAGGCATGAGGAGAGATTAATAAAACTGGGACTTTTCAGCTTGGAAAAGAGACGACTAAGAGGGGATATGATTGAGGTCTATAAAATCAAGACTGGTGTGGAGAAAGTAAATAAGGAAGTGTTATTTACTCCTTCCCACAACACAATAACTAGGGATCACCAAATGAAATTAACAGGCAGCAGGTTTAAAACAAACAAAAGGAAGTATTTTTTCACACAGCGCACAGTCAACCTGTGGAACTCCTTGCCAGAGGATGTTGTGAAGGCCATACTATAACAGGGTTCAAAAAAAGACTTAGATACATTCATGGAGGATAGGTCCATCAACGGCTACTATCCAGGATGGGTAGGAATGGTGTCCCTAGCCTCTGTTTGCTAGAAGCTGGGAATGGGCAACAGGGGATGGATCACTTGATGATAACCTGTTTTCTTCATTCCCTCTGGGGCACTGGCCATTGGCCACTGTTGGAGGACAGGACACTGGACTAGATGGACCTTTGGTCTGATCCAGTATGGCCGTTCTTATGTTCTTAAGCATAGCACTAAACCCTCTCCAGGTGATAAAGGCCTGGGTCATGGGAGCAAGCCTCATCCATGAGAAACGGTTGCAACCTCTTGGCAGGACACAGGTGGTATAAGCTGAAGTGGTTATGGCAGCAATGTGATCATCCGTCAGCAGGAGAGGATCCACCACTATGCACACATGCATGCAGAAAGTGGCATCGCGCCTATGCTTGCAAGTGGTTTGGCCTCATGACTGACACGCTGTGCGATTCTGACATGGAGCGGCGCTGACTTGATGCTCACTGCAAAGCCAAGTGCGGGTGACCAGAGCCAATCCAGAGACAGCTCGGTCACGACTCCACCACTGAATATTCACCCTTCGAACGAGTGAGGGACAGAGTCACACATGTGCAACTGCCAGCCCTCCTCTCTCTCCCGTTTCCCACAGCCCTGCCTGCTTCCTTGCTCCTTGCCCCAATGAATGAGAGCCCAGCCTGGTCCTCATGAAGGCAGGGACACAGCAGCAGGTGCATGCTCCCAGGTGCCTTCCCTCCCGCGCCAGGCATCTCTCCAGTGGGGCACTGGCAATCTCCGCACCCAGCTCCTCCGCCCCGAGTCGCTGAGGCTGCTCCCAAGCTGGTCACCTGCCCTTATAGGAAGAAATTTAAAAAAGAATCTTTTGGCCAGGATGTGGCTGTCTCATGCCAATGCTGACAGGTTCCAATACCACAGTCTGAAGCTGCTCAGGCCCAAGCTGGGTTAGACTGCTAAACCCACAGGGCACCCTCTGCTCACCCTCGCTGGCTGGGGTCAATTTCACCTCATGGGCTGGAATTAAATGCAGCACATCACAGTTTTGATGCAAGAAATACTCAGGGAAATTCCTGACCTGTACTATGCAGGACAACAGACTAGATGACCATGATGGCCCTTAGCCTTAACAATCTATTAATCTATCCACCCTTTGCCTCAGAGTTTATACCTGAGATGCAGGATTTTTGGCCTTTGTCTCTGCTTGCCCTGGTAGCTTTTTTAATGATCACACTAGTGTCTGCAACACAAACGTGTCTAAAAGGCTAACTCTGAAAACTTTGGTTTGCTCTCTGCATACAGGAAACAAGCTGCAGGATCTTGGCAGCTACTTCCCCTGGCTCCATGCAGAGTGGACGGAGCAACAAACAGCACATGCAAGAGAATGCGGAAAACACAAAATGCACAACCTTTGCCAAAGGGCCTGACGAAAGTGCAGAGTCTGCAGAGGGTATGTGCTGGACACAAGTTTAAGTATTTTCAAAGAAACCTTTACAAGCAAATCTTATATGAGCGTATTTAATCTCCTCCAAAACACACTGCCCAGTTCTTCCTCAATTTGTGCCAAAACTTAGCATTTGAAAGTGAAAATAAAAGCACGACAAAAACAAACCAGCCGGTACAGCTCCAGTGCAAAAGGAGATCAGACAGGGATCACAGGACAATTAGGGTACAACTTGTCATTTTAAGCAGCAGCACAAGATTCAGTAAAAATACGTCCTCCATAGTAGAAGAGAGCCCTTAACTAAAGGTTGACTACCTAAAGAGGAACACACCTTAGGGAGTCGTTTTAAACAGAGTGATTTAGATTAGGCTTTGTCTATGGGACAAGTTTACCTCCATGTCCCACAGCAGGGCTTTGGGATAACCCGGAAAGTAACCAGCCCCACAAAATCCAGCCCAGGTTTTAAGTTGCACCTGGTGCATGGCAGGACAGGGCTGCATGGATCCCAGCAGTGCGGACAGAGCATTAATGCTCAGAGCTATAGTACACACTTTGCTGTGGAGTCACTAGCAGAGCTTTGATCTAAGGAGCTCCCTGTACTGCGTTCATTTGGCCAGCAACCTGGGAAATGCCCAGTGTTTGGACAACTATCAAGGAAAGGCAGGATTCAGGCTGCTGCTGTTGCTCTGTCCTCAACCCACCCCCACTAGGTCTTGCTACTGAACCGGGCGAGAGGTGCCCAGGGTCCTACGTACGTTTTGGGGCAGGACAGGCATCGGATAGTGGTGGAACGCCTATGTGTCTCCCTCTTCCATGTAGTGAGACACTTGACATCCCGTAAAGGCAGGCTGGGGACTGGAATAGGCTGGTGTAAGCCAAGCCGCAAATCGGAGTTGTCAGCGTAAGGGTATCTGTCGTCCACTGAGATGGCGTTGCCAGCATGATGGATGGGTGCCAGGTGCTAGCGTGAGAGGCAGGCACAAAGTCTGAGCATAGTATGTACCTGTGCAAGGCCCAACACAGCTCCACTGCTGCTGGGGAAAGAGCAGATGGGGCTTTGCAGGCCCTGTCCCTCCTGAAGATGAGCAGCGGGTGTCCTGCCAATCTCCCAGAACAGGGGGCATGGGTGTTCGGGGCATGTGCCAGCGTGACAGAGCACATAGTGGATCTAAATGGCCACCAACACACTAACAAACACTGGGCTGTACCCACTGCTCACCCTGCTCCAGGCACCAGCAGCTTTGCCTGATTGCCCGAACTAATATGGCCCACAGCTGCCACTGTACTTGGATTTTACTAGGGCAACGCTTGAGACCTCAGGCGATTTCCTACTGGCGTGGCTGAGCCCGAGGCTAAGGGTCCAGTCCTGCCCCCACATAAATCATGGGGAGTTTTGCCACCTCCAGCACTCCACTTCCTCTGCTAAAAAAAACCCCATCAACACTCTCTCGTAAACAAGTCCCCCAGTAGAGCTTTCACTACAAAAAGAGGAAGGGTGAGAGACACAATTAAGCCTATTTGAGGCTTTGCTACTGTTACTGGTGACACACAGAAGGCACTCAGGTACTACAGCAGGGGTGGGCAAACTACGGCCTAGGGGCCGCATCCAGCCCTTCAGATGTTTTAGTCTGGCCCTTGAGCTCCTGCCAAGGAGTGGGGTCTGGGGCTAGCCCTACTCCAGTGCTCCACCCAGAGGGCAGGCTCAGGTGCTTGCCCTACCTACTATGTGAGTGCCATGGCTCTGCACAGCTCCCGGAAACAGCGGCACGTCCTCTCTCAGGCTCCTATACGTAGGAGCAGCCAGGGGGCTCCACACGCTGCCCCTGCCCCAAGCATCATCCCTGCAGCTCCCATTGGCTGAGAACTGAGGCCAATGGGAGCTGCGGGGGTGGCGCCTGTGGATGGGGCAGCCCACAGAGCCACCTGGCCACGTGCCTATATAGGAGCTGGAGTGGGGACCTGTTGCTGCTTCCAGGAACTGCTTGAGGTAAGCACCACTCAGAGCCTGTACCCCGACCCCTTCCCATGCCCCAACCCTGATCCCCCTCTGAACACCTCGATCCCAGCTAGGAGCAACCTCCTGAACCCCAACCCCATCCCAGAGCCCTCACCCCCTCCTGCACCCCAACCCCCAATGTTGTGAGCATTCATGGCCCACCATACAATTTCCATACCCAGATGTGGCCCGAGGGCCAAAAAGTTTGCCCACCCCTGTACTACAGCCACAACAGGTGATAGGATAACTTCTTAGGATAAACAGAGACTTCAAGCAGCCCAGTTCCCACAGGATAGCTGCCTATGGCAGCTCAAGGGGGATCTGGTTACTATACAGAAATAATCATAAAACCAATCCAGGATGGAGGCGACACCGGGAGCAGCCCGTTCCCGGAGACCAATAACTGGACTGTGCAGTTGCTTTTAGCCACACCAGAGACAGTTCCAGTTTTTACATTAATCCCTTTACAGATGAAGCTGGTTATAAAATCTCAAAGCCACTGGAACGTGGCAGCTTTGCTCCATCAGAGACTGTGGGTGAAGCCACGACCAGCCCAGGAAGCCTCACAAAGGGCCAGGTGCCAAGGCCCTGAGTCTAGGGGAGAAATGACAACTAGCCCTCCCCAGGAGGCCACAGGTGTCCCCGCCATGCTGCATGCAGCCGTACCCCTTCAGCCCCAGGCACACCCCTGTGCCACCTCCTACCCCCTGCTCAGCACTACTGGGACTCAGCCATGCTCCCCAGTCCTGCGTTCAGGGCAGCCCGGGGAACCTTCGGGGAATGGCCCCTTGGCTGGGGCCGTGTGGATCCAGCAGGGTCCCGCACTCCATGGGCCAGAGAGGAGCAGAGCTGGGACACGAGCGGGCGGCAGCTCTGCCCGGCCTAGCTGGAAGAGAGACTCATTCCCCGGCTGGGCAGGGGCGGCGGACGCGGGGGATGGGGAGAGAGGGAGCGGGGAGGGAAAGTTGCTTTTAAAGGGAAACAGCTCCTGAAAGAGGAGGAATGACGAGGAGAGCTCGGGGCCGGGGCTCCCCACGGGCGCAGTGGCCAGGGAGGGGCCGTCGGAGGGCTTGGGCCTCTCCCCTCCCCGCCCCGCCGCCGGTCTCTTACCTGGCGCTCGGGGGTGAGGGCGCCCGTGCAGAAGCCCCTGCAGGCGCCTCATGCGGTGGCGCAGCCGGCCGGCGCGGCGCCCCAGCGCCAGCAGGTGCCCCTCGATCTCGCCGAGCAGCGCCAGCGAGTGGCCGCACAGGTCGGCGAGCTGGCGGAGCAGGGTGAGCGAGGCCAGGCTGCAGACGTCCCTCAGCTCGGCCAGCGGCAGCGCGGCGCGGCGGGGGCAGAGCCCCCGGGGCAGCACCGTGCGCCGGTAGAACGGCATGGCCGGAGCCCCGCGCGGCGAAGCGCAGCGCCCTGCCTGGCCCGGCCTCTGCGCGGCGCCCTGCGCTGCCTGCGAGCGCAGCGCAGCGCGGCGTCCGGGCTGCTCCGGCCGGCGGGGCTTCCCCGAGCCAACCCCGCGGCGAGGGAGGGATGTGGGCTGGCTGTAGCGCCGGGCCTGCCGGGCCGCTCCCTCCCCCGGCGCCGGGCACGGGGACACTGGGGGGCGCGGCGCCAGGGATCCCGGGTGCCCGGTGGGGAAGGGGGGTGGGTAGTGTTTGTGCGGAGACATGAGTGCTGCGCGCCGGCCGAGCCCGGGGGTGGGTGAGGCGCTTCCCAGCCTGGGACGGAGGCAAATGCCCGATCCCGCGAGCCCCTGCCGCAGCCACACTCGCTCCCCGGCTGTGCAAGGGCCTTCAGGATCGGGCCCTCAATAACTATCCTGCCCGGCCGCAGCAGGCAATGGCCCAGCTTGCAGGGCGGTTTGTTTCGCCAGGGCTTGCCCCAGATGGCTGTCCCAGCCCCCTCCTCCAGCCTGCTCTCTCTGCAGAGCCCCCCTGTACCCTCCTTCTAACGTTGCTTTGGGGCTGTGCCAGATGCTCTATGCAGCCAGTCCCTCAGTGAAATTATAGGGGCCTGATCCTGTGATACGTCCGGTCATAGTGCTTATTGTTGTGTTGAGTCCCATTGATTTTGCTTGGTGGTGGGTGCAGGATCGGGCCCTACTAGAAGACCACACAGGAGGGTGACATTTATTGCCTTGAGAGCCTCAGAGAAGAGTAGCTGGACACTTGCCACAGGTGGTAACTGGACACCAGGTGCTGGAAGGGAGAGGAATCAGATTTCTGTAACCTTGACTATCTAGGAGTTATGTGTACAGGACCACATGCTGCCAGCCTTCCTCACACTGCCCTGAGCTCACTCTGGGGACAGACCCTCAGGGAGTAGGGCCCCAAGGGAGCAGGGTCAGGCCCGGAGCTATAAGAAAGAGGGATTGGTGCAGAATCAGAGTGCTTCCGTCATGGTATCCATGTGATTCCCTCCTTGGCGGTGATTTCCGCCTCCTAGGGCTGTTTCCTTTCCAAGTGTGGCTGTGTTTTGCGATGATACCAAAGAATCTGAAACAATACAAATAACATTAACTACACCCACCCTCCACCCCCGCAACACCCCGCTCCTCCCTTCCACATCCTACAGTCCTCCTGGACTCCTTAGTGCATGTCCTGTCAGGACAGCCTGATCCTCCAGACATGCCTGGCCTTCACCTTTAGCCTCCCTCACGTGTTATAAATCCTTTTCCCTCACTCTGCTCTGGAAGCCATGTGCTAAGTGTGCTCCTGAATCCCTGGGCAGCCCTGCTTGGGTAACCAGCGCTAAGCTGACCCCACCCAGTTCCCTTTCCCAAATGGCTCCTTTCTCTTCTTTCTGCCCATCTCAAGTTCTCTGTCGCTATCCTCCATTTCTGTAGGGCTCACCCTGCTCCCTACAAATGCACCTCCGTTGGGGCTGTGGAGGGGGCGGGGAGAAGGCAAGCGGAGAACCCAGGCTTCAGTTGTCCAAAAGGGAGCCACTGAAGAGGGAGAAGTCAGGGGCCTTGTCCACTCTGAGGGACTATGCTGAGGATGTGGCTGTTTGGCTTGTTGAGGGATGAGCTGCCCCATTACATGGAGTGCGAGCAAACTCAGGAGCAATGAAACGTGTCGGGCTCCCTCCAGCACCCTTAATTCCCATCCAAACTAGTGAAAACTCGGGCTTGGATGCCTTCACTAGCCAGGTGCCTGCAATCATGTCTCCCTCTAGTGGCCACTGTGGTGACTCTGCAGCTCATGACTAACATGGGCAGGAGAGAGCTCTGGGGGTGAGAGCTTTTAACACTGAAGGCCTCAGGTTTGCTCCTGCTGACCACTGGGGTGTCACCAACTAGCCAAGTCACAGCGCGGGCTGCCTGGAATCATCGGAAAACATCTTTTCTGCTGCACTGGCCTGGGTGGGTCATCTGGCCCCCAGTGAACAGGCTCTTCTCTGGCTGTGGCCAAGCCCAGGGGCAGGGGGGGCGTTTCTGGTTCTTTCCCATCACCTATTTTCTGCTTCTGAGGGACAGAGTCAGGACCAGTCTTGCACCAGTGTGATAGGAGAAGAACAGCAGGCTTTGAAAGCAGGCCAAAGGGATGGAAAGGCCACAGGTTCTGGAACTAGGAGTGTTGGGCGGGAGCTGCCGCATGCCCTGGCTTGAAATGGTTTCCCTCACACGCAGGGTTTGCAGTTTGGTTCAGTGGTTCTCAGCCCCCCCACTGTACACATTGTTCCAGCGCCCCTAGAAGGACACAGGAGGGTCACATGCTGGCCCCCCTGCTGCAGCCTGGCACTGATGCGCGGAGATGTGACCAGGTGTGTGGAATGACAAGACGGTACTGCTGGGCAGGCCAGGCCCCACAGCCTGGCTCAGTGGCTGTTTGTTTATTCTCAGCTGTCGCTGTGGCTCTTCAGTCCTTGTCCTGCCCCTGTACTGGCTAGCTGGCGTGTGTTGTGAATGGGAGGCCAAGGCATGGGCAGCAGCCCAGGGCAGCCGCACATCTTGGGTTGCCAGTGCTGTGTGGGAGCCGCCCACCAGCCCTGGCTGGCAGGATGTCTGTGGCACTGAGGCCTGGCTTTCCCATGGCCCTGTTCTCCCTGGAATTGGGGTGGGAGAGCCAGGGGGGCCTGACGGGCATTTGTTGCTCACTCTGACCCAGGACGGGAACATGGGGGCCCAAAGCCTGCAACGGGGAAAACATGGTGAGCTGTTCTGCTTGCATTCTTTTGGCATTCCTCTCCTGTGAGTGTTCCTGGCCCCCCCAGCGGCTGCGTGCCTCTGCCCTCCCCTCTCCGCTCAGTGTACGCTAAAGTAAATGTTTATGCTGGACCTGCCGCAAACATTCGCCTCTTTGGAAGCCTCCCTCCTGCCCAGTGATCCCACTGGCATAAGAAGACGGTGGAAAAGAGATATAACATCCTGGCTTTCTCTGAGCCTGGACATGCACTATGAGCATCTGCCCCTGCATGAAGGTAGGTCCTGCTGGGGCATCACACACCTGCCGTAATGAGGAGGTGCCAGTTTGGGCTGGCCTGAGCCAGGGGAAAAGGATCAGGGTCACTCCTTCCCAAACTGAGACTAAGAAGAGAGATGTTGGATGCTGGGATTCAGACATCACTAGAGACTCGGGAACTTCCACGGGTCTTTCAGCTTTCTCCGTTTCCAAAACCTCCCAAATATTTTGGGGGTGACAATGGTACAGTCCATTACTGGGGTGAGCCCTCCGATTATCACTCATTGAGGGGACTGAGCGAAACCCAGGACATCACCCCAATGAGTGACTAATCTCTTGCATTTCTACAGAAGGAGCCCCCAGCATTTTGCAAGCTATAAAAAAGATCGCTTAAGCCACCGCTGAAGTGCAGCCACCTCTGGGGTGGAGCATGGTGAGGTTTTGATGATGTTGAGCAACACCGGAAGTGAAGAAGGAGTCCTGTGTCCAGCAGACACTGTAGTGCTGATTTGGTGAGGCAGAATAGAATTAACAGAATTGGAAACTAGCCAAGAAACCGGAGTTCAAACTCCTGTTTCTCCAATACAGGCCTTAGGAGCTTTAATAGCAATGTGACGGAGTAGGAATATCCTTAATGATTCCTCTGACTATTGTGTGGGGATGTCCATACCTAAGGCTGTAATTTGACCCCTGATGGGGGAGGGAGGCAGTGACACCTTCTGCCCAAGAGACAAAGGAAAAACAGGGGAGGGAGGGCTGGAGAAGGAGTTTCAGTCTGGATCTGGCTGGGGGCAGGCAAAGAGCTACAGGCAGGCTACCTGGCTCTTTGGCCCCCAAAAATGGATCCAGCGGAGGGGTCGCGTTTGCTCTACCTACAAGCTCTGTCTTAGATCACCTGTCATCTAATAAACCTCTGTTTTACTGGCCGGCTGAGAGTCACGTCTGACTGTGGAGTTGGGGTGCAGCGCCTATGGGCTTCCCCGGGACCCTGTCTGGGCGCGCTCGCTGGGGAAAGAGCACGGAGGGGCAGAAGGTGCTGAATGCTCCGAGGTCAGACCCAGGAAGGTGGAAGCTGTATGCTGTGAAGCTCCTAGCCTTGGGACAGTCTGTTCACAGAGAGGAAGCTTCCCCCCAGAGTCCTGACTGGCTTCGTAGGGAGCAGTTCCAGACCATCGCTCCAGGGACTCCATGACAGCAACATGAGGTCAAGATCTGGGCTTTATATCTCCTCCCTCAAGCAGCACTGGATGGGGGAAGACTCAGCTCCCCCCAATCAGTAGCAGACTTAATGTTCCTTGGAAGTCACCCATTCAAGTAGTGACCAAACCCCGACCCCGCTTAGCTTCAGGAGGCAGAAAGGCTCACAGCACATGGCATCTCAAAGAGAAATAAACAAATGCAGCGGTGAGGCTGGGCTGGATAATCACAGTTTCTGCAGGGTTTGGCCACAGACCAGTGGGCTTCTCTGATGTGGACTCTGTTCAGCAGGCAGCAGCCAGGGCAGTGGTGGAGGACCTTGGTCGCCTTGCGGCCTTGCTATCTCTGTAGCAGGGAGCTTGCAGCGAGGCCCTGTCTGGGAGCAGATGGTTCAAGTTCGAGGTTTGTAGCACTCTCCCTACAGGGCTTTGGGAAACTTTATCCCCTGCCCAACACAGGCTAATTTTAACATATTTTTTATTTGATCTTCTCTTCTTGCCAAGATTTAAATAAAAGCCCTTTGGCAGCAAATTCTTATGTCCGCTTGGCCTTCCCCCCCGCCCACTCCCAGTGCTCTGCAAGCTGCGCTGGGGTTCCCACAGGAAGCTGCAGAGGAACATTCACTGTCCAAGAAGTTTGAGCAACCTCCTGCATTCGTGAAACCCTGAGATCCTCTGCTGTAGCTAGTGGAGAAAATCAAGTTCCAGGCACCGTCTAAGGCAGACAAGCTACTGCTCTCCTGATCCTTCCTCCTCATAAAAACATGCAGCGGTCAGGAGCCCCACCGGTAGGGGAGAAAAGGGGGAGGAAAAAGAACGAGCGAGCCATGCGCCTGTTCTGCCAAAAGCAGCACTCAGAACTGAGGGTGTATAGACACGGGAAGCTCCTGGAGCTCAACGGCCCATTGTGCTTATGGAACTCTAGAGAAGGGCAGTGAACGGGATTTGCCCCGTTAACAAACCCAAGGTTAAGGGGTGCAGGCAGAGCAGAATTCTGTACCATGTGTCCAGCCTGCAAACGGGGGTGTGGTAAAAAGAGAGGTGTGGCCAGAACTCCTACATCAGCACTCATGTGGGTGAGGCTGCAAAATGAGCAGGAATGAGGCGGCTTTAGCACATCCTGGATGGCACAACCACCGCCTCACGCATGTACATGGGAGCAGAGAGGTATGGAGCTCCTGTGCACACCCCCGCAACTGCAGTGTCCTAAACCCCAGAAGTAACCATACTTTGCACTTACAAAGGGCTGCTCTGCCATCAGTCTCAAGGTAATTCACAGAGTTCTTTCCACTCCACTGCATAGATGGGGAAACTGAGGCAAAGATCAGTGACATGACTTACCTAAGTTAATGCAGCCGGTCGGTGTCAGAGCAATCCTGTGTCCAGCCATCCTGAGCCTGGCTATCCATCAAGTGTGAGTTTGAGCCCTTTGCTCTCAGTACAGCTGGATGAGATTTTTTTGTGCAAAACCCTTTTTCTCCCAAAAATGCAGATTCAGTTCAACCAAAACAATGCTTGAATTTAGGCTGAATTTGCCAAATTGTTTTAAAAAAAGATTTTTTTTAGTCTACACGGTTTATTTATGACATTTTCAAAATGAAACATTTCAATTTGAAATGCCTTTTCGAATGTTACTGCAATTTTATGAACCCCCTGAAAATGAAACATTTTGTATGCCCCTCATTTTTGTTTTTACTTTTTCAGTCTGCAGAAAATTTCATGTCGATCTGAAACATTTTTTTTCAACATTTTTTGGCTTGGCCACCAAATTGAAAAATCAGCTATTCACCCAGCTCTAATGCCAGTGATAAATGCGTTGCAAATAGCTGCCTCAGGATGATGATGGATCTCGTGTCAATCCTGGGTCTGCACTTCTCCAGCCACACCCTGCTGCATGCTGCTTCCTCTAGATTTTCACGGATTACTTTCTAGCCTCTCTGCCTATGTGTCAGACCCATGGGGTGTTCCCCTCTGATATGTCTTGTGCCATTCACCAGCCTCCCCCATCTGTAGCAGTGCTTTGAGGGCATGTGGGTTCATACCTTGCCTTCTGTTTTGAGCTGGCGGGGCCCTGATATTCTGCCCTTTGTCCAGACAGATTCTTCCGTAATGAATAGACATTGCTGACAGCAATCCTGAGGCTCCCAGCTCTAAATCCAGTGGAAGCCATTCTCATATCAGATCCCCCTGCATGGCAAGGGCTGTGATGCCACCCCATGTCACACACAGTGGGCTAGATGCTGTTGTCAAATAAATACCTGCACCTGAAGTCAGTGAGTCACATGCATGGATCCAAAGGGAGAATTTCTCCCAGCATGCACTGCATGACAGGATGTACGTTGTACACCCCAGAGGGGTCAAAGGGTTAAGCAATTGCACTGAAGCAGAGGGTAGGGCTATGAAAGGCAATCCGTAGCCAATGGTAAAGGCCTTCATGGCAGGTCATGTTCAAATGGGCTTTTGAATGGAGTTTGCCATCCCATTGCAATTTCCAGTAGATACTTTTCCAACACACAGCAAGGTTCAGGTTGGCAGGACAGCTGGTGTTGTCTTAGGAGAAGCTCAGGGCTGAAATAGCAGAGACTGCAGGTCAGGATAGAGGAGTTGCAGCAAACTTTGCATCACCATTTAGTGCATTCATTCGACAAGAATGTGTAGTGTAGCTGCATGCTGGGATTTCACTTTCTGGGTCCCCCCTGAACCAAATTCCTAAGCAGAAGGCGAGAGCTTTAGAACTACCATGCAATAACAAACAACTAGAAAGCCCTGGCAGCAGAGCGGTCAGGAGATGTTCCTCCTCTGGACTGTTAAATGGAGAGGCAACCAAAGGGCCTTGTCCCAGCCAGCAGCCCCCTATGCAGCAGCAACATCAGCAGCATGGGCTTGGCTGTGCAGAAGTGAGTTGCCAGGCAGGGGCAGAGGAACGGGGCTTGGTAACGGAGGAGGTGACCCACTTCAGGTTAAGGGGAGAGTGGGCTGGGGAGACTTGTTCTCTAACAATGACTGAGGCCGGGCGAAGGTGCCACAATGCACACATGGGTGGTGCATGTGTTCACTGTATGTCCCACAGCTTCGCTAAGGGAAAGGAGGGAGGCGAAGCCTAAGGGGGAAGGAGTGAGGGACAAGCGGTAAAAACCTCCCCTTTTGCCTGCTAGAGAGGGAGAAAAAAGGACTGAATAGAATGACTACAAGTGGCAACACTGACTGTCCAGGCCATGAGTAATAGTGATCACTGCAGCCATTAAACGCTGCCACTAGCTGAGGGGACCATTCTCTGGTGCAGTGGAAGGAGAAAAGCACATCTCTGCAGGTCAGTGCCCGGTGCAGCAGGGACCCCCTGCGTGACTCTTCTTGTGTCTCCACCCCTTTGGCCTGATTTCAAAGCCTACTGTTCTTACTCCATCGCACCTGGGAGAGATTCCGATCCTGGCTCTGTCCCTCAAAGCAGAGAATGAGGTGTGGGAAGGAACCAGAAATGCCGCTTGCTGCCCTGGGCCTGGGCACTGAATGGCATGCCTCAGAGAGCCCCACAGGGCAAACCTCTTCCTTGGTGAGGGATCTGAGCCAGGCAGCCAGTCACCATGGCTCCAGGTGGAACCCCGTGGCACTTGGGATCCAGAGCACACCTGACATACCCAGAGCAGAGCAGCAGGAAACGTGGTCTCAGTGACACCCGGGCCGTGCAGACCTGTCCATCTGAGGGGTCAGGGGGAATGCGATGGTTGGCTGGCTGATGTGGCTTCAAGACAAGCAGAGCAATTATTAGTGGATCAGGCCTTTCTACAAGGCCTGGCTAGGAGTAACTGTTCCCAGCTCCTCTCACTGCCTGCTCATGTCCCTTTTGCCACACAGCCCAGGTGTACACAGCCATCTTGCAGAGAGGACAGAGGTGTCCATGGGAGAGATGTTCCCAGGCAGCTAGCTTTCCCCACAGTCCAGCTCCCATGACATGCAGGGAGTTCGCCTTTGTGATAGACGGCAGATGGAGGCCTGAAGTACTGAGACTCCCCCGTGAGGGACCAAAGTGCAACCCACAGGTATGAGATCAGAACAGAAGGATATTTTAACTGCGAATTGAACTACTTTACTCCAGCCGCCATGCAGCACTGACACCTCCCCTGGGGTGGCTGCTAGCCGATCAGTGTGCTGTCCAGAGGGGACCACCCACTCTCTGCCTAACGTGACTTTGGCTTTAGATGAAGGAAAACTCCAAGAAGAAAGACCAGCAGTAAAATCCCCTTGAGAGAGCGCAGTGTGTGAACCTTTTCTGTAATGAGCTGAGAAACCTGGGGCAAGTGCTTAAGAATGCAGAGGTGCCATGGGCACACAGAAAAGGTATCACCGCTTCATCTACCAAGAATCTGTTCTTAGAGCAGGGTCTGATCTGTGTCTCACGCACCCTGCTGCGGATCAGAAAGAGGTGCTGGTGCACAGCTGAGGCTGAGACACGCAGTGCAATTACTGATCTCAGTTACACCAATGGTTGTTTTCATGCCGCTTTACTATTAACCATCCTTTACTATTTGTTGCCAGTTAGTCTGTTGCTATGGTTTTCCAGTTGTTTGGGTCATTATACTGCAATTTTCATTTGTAAGCTTCTGTAAGCAGGAGAGAGCAAAGTTAATATGTCAGTGCAGTAATAAAACCGAGACACATGGCAATAGCACAAAAGTGAGAGAACCCTTCGGACACAATGGCTGTAACAACACTGGGCATTTGTCTAACACTGTCCATACAAGCATCTCCCAGTGCTTTGAAAGTATTAATGAATGGACAACTCTCTGGAGAGGTAGCTAGCATTGCCTCCATTTCGCAGATGGGGAAACTGAGCCCCAGAGAGATTAAGTGACATGCCCAAAGTCTCAGAGGAGTCAGTGGTTGAGCCAAGATAAGAACCCAGGAGTCCTCACTTCCGGGCTCACACTACACTGTATTGTGATGTAAACCGAACACTTGGATGACTCCAGAGCAAAATTCGCTACCCATATTGAGTCCTGTGATTGCAGCTGGCACTTCCCATAGCGACAATCAGGATGTGATCAGAATTAGTCTAATAGCTTTTGCTAGAGGGAACTAACTGTACTGGTCCCCGGAGAGAGCTCAGTTCCTTTCCCCAACCGACCTCAACATTACCCTCGAACTCCTGCCAAAGAACCAAAATATGCGCATACAATGGGCCTGTTTGTGCTTTTCAAAACCAGAGATCTCATTATCTTGTGATTTCCTGGTAGACCAGAACGCCTCTATTGCAAAAGATTTGGTTTAAATTTCCCCCAGTTCTTTCAGTTGTTTTCTGGGATCTAAGCTGGAAGAAGGCAGGTAAGTCCTGGTTGTCAGACTTATATTTTTCTTGCAGCCACATGACAGATTGTTCTCCCGCTTTAAGGCGAACCAGATTCCCACTTACACCCGTGTCTTCCGGTGACTTGAAGGGTGCACAGTATTTGTGAAATTTGGATTAGTACATAAGCTGTTTTAAATGATCATCAGCTTTAGAAGTCCACCCCCTGGCACACTTTGGGTGGTGAAAACAGGGAAATAAAGAAAACATTGAAAATGTAACAGTGCGAACTGATTGCCAGGCTGAATGGAAGAAGCAGCAGAAACTGGCGGGGGGGAGAAACCTAATTACACACATGTACACACGTGTACACATCCATTCACACACTCACAGATGCACATATGCGTGCACATTCACACATACATGCACACACTCACACACACTGTAAAATGAGTCTGTGAGGTGTGTCCCTCAGAGCCATCTCACTGCCCTTCAGAGTGCTCAGGTCAGCCTTGTTCATGGGAGGGTGATGCCGGCGTGTAAGGACTGTGGGTGCACGGAATTGTTTAGCAGGCCCAACCCAAAACACCAAGGCCTCTGTGTCTGGGTCAGAGGTAAGGTTACATTCTGGTGAAATATGTATTTCTTTGTTCTAGAGAAGCATGCACTTCTGTTTTTATGTTGGCAATGGGAGTTTTATGATGCTCTTAACAACTTATTTCCTTGCTTTTAAGTGGCTGGACTGGTAAATGAAATCACAGGTAGCCCATTTTGCATTATGGCTAACCCCAAACATTCAAAGATAATGCATCAGACCCCCCAAAATCCCGAGATTGGTTTAAAAATCATGAGATTTTTTTTTTAAAAAAAATTACATTTTAGGTTCTTTGTCTTGTGGTTTCTGAGGCTTTAGGTTACACACAGATCATGTTTTCAAGCTTTTCTCTGCAACTAAGAGGGGTAGGAACATATCTTTGTGCAATGCAAGCTGAAATTCTCAGGTAATTACCTGACTCCAGGAGTTGAAGTGTTCATAAAAACATCAAATAGCACAAGTCTCTCGATAAAATCGGGAGGATTAGTTACCCTTTTTTTGTTGCCTAGCAACTTAATTGGTTTTAAAATGAAGTTTTTGGAGTCCCCCCAAATGATGGTTCCATTTGTAAAATGTTAGATAACTAGCAAGACAGGATTATCACCATATTATTATATGAAAAGTGTCAGTAGAGCCAGCCAGGCTCATAATGGTGGAAAGCCACATTCCCATTCTCAAAATAGTTTTGGAAAGGACCCGCCAGGGGAAATGCTTTGTGTACAAGCAATGCATGACAGGATACCGTGCACACAACACCCCAGCCAGGAATAGGTGCCCCATACAGTACCCCGCACAATGGGGCACAATTGTAAACGGGGCCTGTGAGAGCCATCCCACGTCAGATGGCTCCGTTCACCAGCTTGCAGGCCCTGGACTGCCACACAGCATGACACCCCTGGCATGATAATGGCAATGCAGTACACACCTGAAGGCACTAGGGGGACCCTGTGTGGAAGTCGGGCCTGGCTCATGGCAAAGCCAACCAGGTGAGGGTGGTTATCCTTTGTAAGTGATCTGAACACAGAACGCATGCAGTTCTGCCAGCAGCCAGCTCCCTTCAGTCAGCATGCAGCAGTACTGACTGCATCGCAGATTGCATGGTTTCACAACAGTGGGAGTGAACCTCCCCTCTACGTGGATAAGGGGTACTCCCCACTGTGTTCCTGGCACCGGGGTCTCTGCAGGAGGAGACCTCCCCTGGCTCAGACCTGGATGAATGGGAGTGGGCCAGGGCTCAGGCCTGTTCACTGGATGCAGCTGGTCACAAAAGCCCAGCACACGGAGCCATGTTTTAGGAGCCTGGGGGAGACATCTCATTTGGCTCCTGGCCGGAAAGGAGCTTAGCGAGAGCTATAAACACTGATTGCAACCAGATGGTGCCGTGGGAGTTTTCCTGCTGTCCGCCTGCCTCTTGGGAGCAGTGCCCAGGAGGCGTAGGAGGAGGTGTGATGAGCTCTCAAGGGCAGCAGTGACCCCTCTGGCTAAGGGGGTGTCTGGGTTGTGCAGGAGTCTGGCAGGGGGGAGGGCACTAGGGCTTGGCGGAGATGTGATGGGAGGCATGGTCAGGATTCCAAGAGGGACGGTCAGCAGGGAGCCTTCAGGGGCACTGCCCTTCCCCCTCTTCCCCAATTGCCCCATCTGCAGGCTCCTGCTGCTGGATGCTAGATGGGTAGCTTGACCCCTGCAGCAGCAGCTCCCACTAGTGACTGCCCCATGATGCTCTAGGAAGCACTAGCCGGGGGCTCTGTGCACAGCTGACTGGTCACACAGTTCTGGCTCCTCCTCGTTTCCAGTTGAGGGAGAAGGACAGATGGGAGAGGGGCCGGGCTGAAGAGGAAAAGGAGACAGTGAGCAGAGCTCAGTTCACAAAGGACACCACGCTCAATGCGCTAGAGATAGCGATGACCCACCCCCCACTCCTGTGCCACATCCACGCCCACTATAGTTCTGGGGGGATGGTCCAGGACTGCCACGTGACAATCTCTTTGCTAAGATGTAGTCTGCACTGGATGGGGTAGGAGAAGCCTGCACTGGAAGGAGCTGTGCTGGCCTTGGGAGGATTCAGAGAGGACGTCAGGCTTAACACACTCACCAGCAGGGTTGCACGGGCACCCTCCCCAGGCCACCAGCGGGAGTGTGTGCTTGTTCCCAGAGTGGAAAGGCACTGCAGAGAAGTGGGAGGTGGAAGGAGGTAATGGCTGTAGGAAAGCAGGATGTATCCACTGCCTCTGACGTTATAAACCACTAAGGACAATGAGCATGGAACAGATTGCTCTTCATAGGAAGCAGTGGGGTGGGGACATCAGACCTTCCTACCTGCTGATGGGCCAGCGGGTGCCATGACTCCTTGGCCTAGCTCAGAACTAGAGCAAGTCATGAAATTTCTAACAAAACAGGTTGTCCTTGGAAAATAGCAAAGTTTTTCATGGGAATGTACCAGTTTGGACTAAACTCTTTCCAGGAAAGGTTTCCTCAAGTCCTGGACAGAATTTTGGTGGGGTGTGCAGGGCATTCATTTGGGGAGAGACAGGTTACAGTCCCTGATCTGAATCAAGCAGATTAGGGACTTGAACCTGGGTCTCCCACATCCTCCATATGTGCTTTAAACACCAACCTATTAGCTAGTCGGGAGTGCAGAAGAGGGGCGCTCCCACATTTTTGTCAAAAATCTTCAAAAAGCCCCAGTTTCACCTCAATGCTGAATGGGAACATTTTCAAAATCTTGAAAAGTTTCACGATACAGCTCTATTCAGATCCTGAAAAATCAACCCAGCTGGCTAAAAACTCTGGAAGGATTGAGTTAGTTATTGTTGAGAACTCATGGAGGGTGGATGAGATCCCAGAGGACTAGGGAGGGCAAACATATACCTATCTTTAAAACAGGGAACAAAGAGGACTTGGGGAATTATAAATGAGCCAGTGTAACGTCAGCACCTGGAAAAATGCGGGAACAAATGATTAAATAATCAATTTGTGAGCACCTAAAAGATATGGGGGGGGGTGTGTGTTAAGGAATAGGCAGCATAGATTTGTCAAGCACAAATCATGCCAAACCAACCCAATTTCTTTCCTTGACCGGTTACTGGCCTAGTAGATGGGTAGAACCAGAAGACATGATATATCTTAATTTTTAATAAGGCTTTTGACACAGTCCACTTGGCAGTCTCATAAACAAACTAGGGAAATGTGGTCTAGATGAAATTATTACAAATTACATACACAATGGCTTGAAAGACTGTATCTAAAGAATTCAGTGGTTTGCTGTCAAACTGGGAGGGTGTATCTGGTGGAGTCCCACATGGGTGTTTTACCAGTTCCTAGAAACATGGCATTATGGTGGTTCTGTTTCCTGGACTATATTGGGATACAGTATCAGAGGGGTGGCCGTGTTAGTCTGGATCTGCAAAAATGACAAAGAGTCCTATGGCACCTTATGGACTAACAGATGCATGTATTCTATGAAGTGGGTATTCACCCACAAAAGCTTATGCTCTAATACATCTGTTAGTCTATAAGGTGCCACAGGACTCTTGTCACTTATACTGGGATAGGATTTCAGAGAGTTTCATTGAGTTTAAGGCCAGAGGGGACCATTAAGTCATCTTGTCTGAAAAAAAATCCAGAATACATCTGGTCAAATGTGCATTATATCAGGGGGAAAAAATCCTTCCTGGCACCTGCAGGTGACTGGCTGGAGCCCTGAAGCATGAGACTTTTATATAGCCATTTTCTTAATGCAGAGCTGCATGCATAAGAGTATGCTGAGAGCAGAGCAGGCTATCGTTGCATTCCTGTGGCTTGTGAAGGAAGGTAATGAGCAGGGGGATTAACAGATTCCAAAGACAGAAGGCACCACCATGACCATCCAGCCTGATCCCTGTGCACAAAGGCTCTAGAATGTCTCCCAAAAACTGGATTAAAGCATACCTTTTAGAAAGGCATCTAATGTTCTCTTTAAGAAACCAAGTGATGGTGATAGGGAAGGGCTCCTTCCCAGGGGAGCTGCTCTAAGTAGAACTGTGCCCCTGCTAGAAACTTCCTGGCTCATTGATTTATTCCATTAACAATTACATTAACAACTACATTTTGGGATCTGGCTGTCATTCAGTTTTTATTCCATCTAATATGTGCCCTGTTAGTTCATGGAATGCAAGTTTTTAATTAAAAAGTAATATGGTACTTGGTCAAATGCCTTGGAGAAATCCAAATATTGTATATCAACATAACTGCCTTTGCCAGCTAGACCCATAATCTTTTTTTAAAAAAGACAACAGATTTATTTGACAAGACCTACTTTCCATAAAACCATGTGGACTGGCATTCATTATATTTTTAGCCTCTAATTTTAGCCAGAGTAACTGTTCCATTATTTTACTTGGGATCAGAGTCAGGCTAAATAGCCTGTAGTTGCCTGGTTCATCCCGTTTACCTTTTAGAAATCTTGGAACTACTACGCTGGCAGCTCTCCAGTCCTGTGGGATTTTCCATGGTGCTGAATCTTTAAGGGAGAGTTTTTCTCACATTAATCTCAGCTGAATAGGTGTTAACGAAACCAAACAAAATCCAGAGTTTTAAACAGTGTGACTAAAGGTCACTTTGCCTCTCATTTCAGCTTTCACTTGCATGGCATCTTTGATGGTCTAATCCTGCAGTTCTCCAGACTTCCATAAAGTCCTCCAGAATAAAAAGGGTTAATGTGGCCTGAATTTTTGTAAAAAACCAAAACAAAACAGAAAAAAAACCTTAAAATAAGATCAAAACAAACCCTCTTAGGCCCGCTTTCTCCCTAAGAAACAAGCAAAGGAGGGACAAACACCATGTCTTTTTTTCTGCAGGTCATGTTTATCCGTGGCCTCTCCGGGACTTTAGAAACAGAAGTATATCAGAGATAAGCCAATGCCAGAGAGATGATTCATCAAACACTGAGCCTGGAAATGTGCAAAAGTGCAAAAACTCTGGGAAATTCTACAGCCAGACAGTGACTGGATTGTTGGAACAGGCTGACTCTTCTCTCTTGCCTCTAGAGACAGGTCCCTGAGGGATCCCTTCTGAAGATATCTCCATCCCTTCTCACAGACATCTCTGCATATTCTCTTTTCTTGTGCAGTTTTCTGTATCACATGGCACTGGGAATCTGCAAAGGTCCTGTTGGCAGACAAATGCATCTATAGAAGTCACATGGTCAGCCAACAATGAAGAGCTGGGTTATGGTCTATGAGAAATAACAACAAAAATAGAATCCTTGTCTAGCTATGATGGTATAAAATAGACTATCACTTTCATTACGCCTTCCATTGGTCCTACACCGTTTCCTGGTGGCCTAGTGTCCAGTTCAGCAAAGATCCCCATTGCCTTAGTGCCCACTGGGCTTGTTTTTCCCTTCAGTTTCCCATCGCGGTGACCACCAATTCAGAGCCCCTTGTGGTAGCAATGGTGAGAGCTAGAGTTGACAGGATTCCGTGCAGCTGCAGGTGTTTTAAGCTCCATGTAGTCTAACTCTGCTCAGAGCAGGTCCATATGACATGACTGCCTGGAGCCGTGTCTAGTTGCCACTGTTGCTACCACCCTGGCAGCTGACTTAGTGTTAGCAACAGGGGCAATGTTTGGAGAAATAAGCTGGTGCAGACAAGGCCAGTGGGAATCTCATAGGAGCCAGCACTATGTTCAGTACTCAGTATTTGCAGGATCACTCCCCTTGCCAGTAAGAGATACTGGGTGGTGGGGACAAGAGTGAGTTCTGTGTGTCCAGCACCAGATGCTGGTGACAAAAATGTTCAGATAAATCCAGGCCCCACATTACTTGATGCAAATGAATGTACAGTCTATAGCTACACCTGACACCTAGAAGACTTGACACTGCACAGTACCCCCTCCATTCCCCTCAACACCCCCAGAAAGTGGGGGTCTCCAGCACGAGTCCAGCACCATGGGAGAGCGGGTCCTTTAGTGACCATGCACATTTGTGTCCCCTCCAACAGCCTTTGGCTGGGCTGGCTCCTACTCCAATGGACACACCCAGCATGTTCCTTGCTCCCTGCACTGTTCAGTAGCGGAGCTCACCCTCCCATTGGTGCTGGTTGTGCGATTCATGACAGAGATGAAAGTTCTATGCAACAGGAGTATTTAGTGGTACCCCGGTGGTGATCATACTGATTCCTCCAGCATGTGCAGGGACTGTACAGGGCTGCACCATGCTACCCGTCTGGAGAGGCAAGGTGACTTAACTCATTCCTGCTCTCGCTGCTCTCTGAAGTCAGGCAGTCATGTCCACTGGTCCATGGAAGAAGGCCAGCGACATGACTGTCACATGCAGGGAGTCAACTGGTGCCATGGGTACCCTAACTGTGAGCTCGGATTGTTCAAAAAGTGTCCTTCCAGAAACCACTCACGATAAATGGTGGTGAGAAATGGTGCAAAAGAAAGACAATACAACTGAATTAATCCACACAGAAAGGCTATTGAGATAACTCAACGATTGTGTTAAGATCGTGGCTGGTAAACAAGAGAAGTATGGGACTGGAAATTAATGGACCAAAATTACTGGGTTGGCAATTAGGCCTTACTGGTAAATAAAAATAATGAGGGGATGTATTATTCCGCCCATCACACCTTTTTTGGGTCCACAAATACTGTGGGAAGCAGCTGGCTGCCATGATGCTGGTTGACTGAAAGAAGGGGAGGAGTGAGCTCACCATTACAGCTGCCACTCCCACCGTCTCTTGGGACCAGGGGATCCTTTGTCATCATGACCCTGAGAGACATCCTGACCAGACTAGGCCAGGGAGAGGGACCCCAATGGCATCACCATCTCCACTGGCTAAATCCCAAATACCACCTGGGATGTGAGCCTGTGTCTCCCCTACACCCTTTTCCGTGTGTCCTTTTCCTGCCTGACTTTATTTCTTCTCTTTCCTATCTCTCTCCATTCCCCTGCTGTTTCAGGACAGTCTGGCTTAGCTGGCCGAGACTGCATATTCTGCCACCCTGCTGCAGGCCTGTGACCAGAGAGGTCGTGAAAAGCAAAGCCCTGAACAGCCTAACGCCCGTACATGTTTGGCAGGCCTCAGAGCAGCTGATCAGACTGTGGACTGCGCCTCTGTTTCTCCAGCAGTGAGGTTGCAAATGAGAGTCAACACCAGAAACAGAAGATGGATTTTCTATCATTGATGTTATTTTCTATTCCCATTTTCTTCGTGTTTTATCTTAAAGGCAGCAGGATCAGATTTTAACAAGAACTCCAGTCCATTTCAACTAGCTTCTCTTTTCCCCAAGAGCAGTTATTACCATCTTTGATATGTAGCTAAGAGATTGTCATCAGAATGGCCATGCTGGGTCAGACCAAAGATCCATGCAGCCCAGTATCCTAACTTCCAACAGTGGCCCAGTGCCAGGTGTTTCAGAGGGAATGAACAGAGCAGGTTATCTGCAAGTGATCCATTCCCCGTCGCCCATTCATAGATTCTGCCAAACAGAGGCTAGGGACACTACTGTGGATAATAGCCATTGATGGATTTGTCCTCTATGAATTTATCCAATTCTTTTCTGAACCCTGTTATAGTCTTGGCCTTCACAACATCCTCTGGCAAAGAGTTCCATGGCTGATTGCATGTTGTATGCAGAAATACTTCCTTTGTTTGTTTTAAACCTGCTGCCTATTGATTTCATTTGGTGACCCCTTACTCCTGTGTTAAGAGAAGGAGTATTTACTTTTTCCAGATCAGACGTGATTTTATAGACTTCTTTCATAGCCTATGATGGGCGGGAAGGGGAGGAGCAGGGACAGGAAGAGATCGGGGGAAGAGGCAGAACGTGGTAGGGCCGGAATAGGTGGGGTGGGGAGTGAGGGTTTGGGGAAAGGGATGAAGTGGGGATGGGGTCTGGGGCAGAGAGGGGGTCGAGCACCCCCTGGGAACTGGGGAAGTTGTTGCCTCATCACACACGGACAGTTATTGCCTGGCGACTGATGGTTCCCATTTCAGCCACACTTTAATAACTCCTCCTGCTTCTGTCCTTTCAAAGCAAATATCCTCATGACAGTGCAAGCTGGCAAGATGGCTATTTAACAGGGTGGACTTCGGCAGCCATCTGCTGGGTACCACCTGAAACTGCAGCTCCGGCAACACCCCGAAATTGTGTGAAGAGTCGCTGAACTTTGTTCAGAGGACAGTGTTAGAATAAAGATGAAGGGCTGGATTAAAGTGTGGGGTCACGTGTGCAGAGAAGGGAGGCTTAGCGGTAGCTGGAGTGCTCACTAGCATCTTTGGGGTGTTCACAGTCTAACAAGGAGGTGCTCACCCAACACACACACATGGGGGTGGTGGTGTTTCTTGTCATGTAGGAATCAGGTGCTTTTACTTTAAAGTTGCTGATATGAAAAATGAAAGGCTCTAGAGGGCTACCGGTAGCATCACAGTGGAGCTGTAGTCAAAAGCCACTGCTCAAGAGGAATGTGTGGCCCACGGAAATAGCCTAGAGTGTCTGACAATAGGAGATCATGTGTATCTCAGTTTTAATGGCATATTTTGATCTGTATCCAAAATGAGATGTATGGGTGTTAGACTTGCAAAGGGGAGTGTGTGTGTGTGTGTGTGTGTGTGTGTGTGTGTG
>ML677377.1:1069591-1107901 GCA_007922305.1 Dermatemys mawii | reverse complement strand
GCACGTGCGGGGGTGGGGCTTGCTCACAGAGTTCCAGTGGCTTCCCACCAGCAAGACACAGAAATCAGGCCAATAGCGGCAGCTCAGTAAGGCCAACCTGGTTCAACCACCCAAACAACGGAGCAGCTGCTATGGAGGCATCCTCTTGGTCAGGCCCTCTGGATGCGCTGGCCCAGGGGGAAAATCATCAGGAGACTTCACACCTGGTCCTGTAAACAAAAACAACAAACATACCAAAAACGGATTGAGCCCCTAAGGCAGGGGTAATCAATTATTTTTTGTCAAGACCCAAATTTCTTGGTCAAGGTATTGTCAAGGACCAGATTCCAGAGAAACTACTACAAAAACAATAATAATGATAACAAGTAAATAAAAAGATGTTGCAGTCCATTCAAAAGTGTCTGGCGGTCTGGATTTGGTCAATGGTCCACCTATTGACTATCCATGCCCTAGGATAATGGAATCGCTTGGGGGCAGCAGGGCCTCTCCTCTACTTCTACTTCAGAGAGATTCGGGCCTTGTCTTTGCTGCTAAAAATAGTGTTCTTTACCTAATGTGAGTGAACTGCATGGATGTAAAAACTGTGTGAAGTCAAGGCACTTTAGTGGTAAATAAGATGCACTGACCCCCAGATAGAGGTAGAGAACTCAGCTGCCCTTGCCTGGTAGCAAACTCAAAATGCCTTGCCTTCACACCACAGTGTAGCTCCCAGCTGCTGGTTACCCTGAGGTACAACTACTTTTAACAGTGAAGACAAGGCCGCAGACGAAGAGCAGCAGGGCTGCTGTCAGCTGGGACCAGCGTGCGTCACTGGGCTGCCATCTTCGCTTTCTAAGAGAATGCGAGTTGGGTCAGTTCTGTTCCTGTCGCTGCAGAAGAAGCCTGTCTCCCTTAGCTCAGAGGGAAGCATAAGACTGGATGAGGCTAAATTTGCATGTTGGGTGTTCGTGGTTTTAAAATTCTTGTTCTCTAATGCTTTGTTCCACCTGGTAAGTAAACAGACTTTCACAAAAGTCATGATCACGGTCACAGTTCCCTGAAGGGAGGGCCAAGCAGGGTCCCAGCTGAGACAGGCCTGCAGAGTGATAAGCAGTGAGTATGCACAGGGCAGTATACCTGGGTCCTGCTCTGAGAGTGGGGGAATCATGAGATCCTGCCATGAGACAGGTAAGGGCGAGACAAGACCGAACATCTGAGAGGGGGCATTCAGAGAGACCAGAAAGGAGGCAGAGATGTGGCTGGCCTGTTACTGTGACAGTCTTTCTGTCAGACTGAATACAGCCCCCCTTCACACTCAGGCGGGTCAGTAGCATCAAGCGTCACGGTGTTAACCTGATGGCTATCGGTGTCTGTCAGTGGCATGAGCGGGTATGTCACAGCCTTTCCCAAATGGCTCCAGGTGCTCATGAGATGGAAAATTGTAGCAGAGCAGCAGCAGCTGCTGCTGGACCAGAACCTGCCCTTAATTGCCATTTTCTTGTGGCTCTGGTGCCAGCGGCCTAACATTTCCTGCTCAACATCTGAAGGGCCAGAGCCATCCTTGGAGAAACTGCATGGACTTCAGTGATTTACCCCGGGAGTGCAGTTGGCGCAGCATGTTTGGGGATGGGAAGGGCTGTGTTAAGCAGGGATGATGCACAATTTCTGGTTGTGGCAGTGGCCCTAGAAATAGCAGCACTGCAGGAGAAAGCTAAAGCTTAATGATTTAGTCCTCCACCCAAATCATAACATACATTCCTACCTTCTAGGGGTAAAAAGAGAGTTCAAGACTGTCTTCCTCCACTGGCTGAGGTGCACCCACCCCCGCCAGGGCCACGCCATGCTCTCACCTTCACTGGGCTAGTGTTTTTCTTCTACCCTTCCTGCCTGGGCTCAGCATCCATCTACCCTGTTGGCAGAGGGTAGAATGAGGGGGACATCCCCCCACCTTCACTGGAAGTCTCAGCCTGGACCCCTAAACAAGAGCAGGTGTTGCCTTCCTTCACCATCCATCCACAGTATCCTCTCCAGGCTGCTTCCATGTGCACGTACCCTTCTGCGAGGCTTTTTAATTCCCCTTGCATCAGGGCTTGCTCCTTCAAACATTCTTGTATCAGTGCAAGAAGTAGATTAAGAATTCCATCCCATTTGTGACAACATGAGTCCCTGAGGAGTCACAAGGATGCAGCCCCTGTAGTCTCCTGAATCCAGAGACAGCAACTGTGACCAGCTGTCAGGTAGATGGTGCAAGAAGGAGGAGATACTTTACACACTCTCTCCAGCCTAGGGTGACCAGATAGCAAGAGTGAAAAATCAGGAGGGGAGTGGGGAGTAATTGGGACCTATATAAGACAAAGCCCCAAATATCTGGACTGTCCCTATAAAATCAGGACATCTGGTCACCCTACTCCAGCCTGTATTTTTATTTTTTTTCATGTCCTGTTTCCACAATCACTACCAGGGGGAAACAACCAGTCTAGAGAGAAGAATTTGTGAACATCTACTATCCCCTGTGCAATACACACCTGTGAAACACATCAGTGCTAAGGAGTCGTGCGTGTGAGCCATGAAGAGAATAAATCCCCCGCAGCACCAAATGCAGCCATGCGGAGAACAGCCTGAATGCAGTATTGAGTGGTATCCTTTGTGTCCACTTGGGGGTGCTCTTTGCCAGGCTTTGTATCAGGGATGTCTCCCGATGGCTCAGATTTGCAGCAGGTGTTATGCACAGGCAGGGACATCCAGCATTTAAAGAAACCAAATACAGGTGAGTGACATTGTGAAACTTAAAAGCAGGAAAATGGTTCTTTTTCTTTGTTAAAGTCACTGAGAGAAGGAAATAACCCTGGTTACTGATAGACATGTCAGCCACTGTATGTAAATACCCCAGAACCATGCTCATGCTTCATCTCCCAGGGAATCCATCTCCGAAAGTTACACAACTCATGGGTGACTGGCCCGCTTCTGCACCTTGTCCTTAGAAGCTGACCCCCTACACGTTCACATTGCCTTGGGTCACCCCCGCCCCCAGAGGTCTCACTCTTTCCACACTCAGTTAGCTAGTAGCTACTTTGAGAGGTGGTCTTGCATATATTGAGATGATATGTGAAAACTGCTGATGTTGCAATAGTTCCTACATGTATCTTTTCTGGACCCAATCAGCCCCTTCTTCCTAATGTACTCCCCATACCCAAAATCTATGAGTTTCTCTGACCTCCCACCCAAATCTCATTCCAGGACTCAATACATGATCACAAGCAGCCCAGGACATATGATCCACAAATTCCTATCATACCTCCCTTCAGTCCACCAGCATGGCTCAGATAGCATGTGCATGAATACCCTGTACATACCTAAAGGGGATACTACTACCAGGCACCTGACTCATGATTCCAACCCCATTGCTGCTAGAAGCACACACTCTTGCTCATGAAGAACATCACTGTGTTACCAAGACTAAACAGCTCCTTCATGAACAGGTCAGGTTCCTAAGCACTGAAAAGTAGGCCCAACCCAATCTTCTCACATACATCTCATGCCAAGTTCCAATGTCTGACCTGTCAAAAGAACTCTGGGAGGAAATCAGCAGAGATTTCTCTGGATCATCTTCCCTCTGGTGGCTATCGCCTGTCTATGATCATTGAATACTCACACTTATTTAATCTACAGCTTCATATAGGATCTTCCCCTCGCTTGACAAAACCTCCTCTCCCCATTATGTACTACCAGAAATCCAATTCAACAATGCGCTGTCATTTCCCAGCCAGAAATTGCATCTTTTCCCCAGAATCCGGGTTTCCATCTCAGCAAAATCACTCTTTATTGGCCCCAGACAAACATAGTATCTTTGCTCTGGTCTCTGAAAGAATTCTCAAGTGAGAGCGGTTGTCACAGATTATAGCATCCATCACCCCTCACTTTCCTCTGTCAGCTTCAACAGTGGACAGTTGCATCTCATTTTCAAATGACAGGAATTTCTTAAACATTTTATCATTTTTACTCTGGAAAACTGCATGTTGCATGAACTAATATCAAAATGTAATCTAATCTATTCTACTCTACCAGCACTGGTAAAGTGCTTAAAAATATAAGAATATCACCTGTCAGACATAGATCCACTATAAAAGGTTTTTTCCTCCTGCTGATAATGGGCCATCCAAATTAAACAGCCTCTTAGAATTGGTATGGTAATGTACAACTTTTTTTTCCTTTTTGTGTATATAAAATACATCTTACTTCTGTTCCATGCTATGCATCTGATGAAGTGGGCTATAGCCCACAAAAGCTTATGCTGAAATAAACTGGTTAGTCTTTAAGGTGCCACAAGTATTCCTCATCTTATTTGTGGCATCTTACAGCAGTGTTCTTCAAAGTGTTTGCTTGGTGGCCCCTTTTCATGGTTCTGCCTCCTCTCGCGGCCCCCGGGGTATGTCTGCTGAAATGCCGCCGAATAGAAAGCTTCCGCTTTCTTTCTGCAGCATTTTGGCAGGGCAAAAATAGACCGCGAATTCAGCGGACTCCTGGGCGGGATCGGCGGCAGTGCCGGGGTCTTGCACGCACTCCACTTTGAAGAGCACTGCCTTAGAGACTAACAAATTTATTTAGGCATAAGCTTTTGTGGGCAAGAACCCACTTCATCAGATGCATAGAGTGGAACATACATTGATGACATCATCACCTGGACCCATGGGTCTGATTATCACTATAAAAGTTTTTTTTCTCCTCCTGATAATAGCTCATCTTAATTGATTAGCCACTTAAAAGTTATGTCAAGATCCATCTTTTCATGTTCTCTCTCCCTGTGTGTATATATATATCTATATATATCTTCCTTCTGTATGTTCCACTCTATGCATCTGATGAAGTGGATTCTAGCCCACAAAAGCTTATGCCTAAATAAATGTGTTAGTCTCTGAGGTGCCACAAGTACTCCTCGTTCTTATTACAAACAGTGTCTCTGGAATGTCAGGGCAGTTCACAGTCTGTTCCTTGAAGGTCCCAGGCCTCCTCCTCAGGCTCTGGCTGTGCTGCAGGGATGTTGTGGGTTGGATACTTGCTCTGGTGATGGTCACATGCTCTCAGGCTCTAGGTGGCAGGACCCTTCTTCCCAGTGTCGCCCCTGCCCTGTCAGGGTTACGATCCCCCTCCAAGTCTGGCCTGCCAGGTGTCTTGGCTGGGGGCATCTCCCTGTGCTGGGCCCATTGCCCACGGTCCCCCCCTCGCTTTCCACAGCTGTTTACCACACCCGGCTCTGGACTGCTGCAGCCCCAGCTCCACCGCTCTGCCTCAGCATGGCTGCTGCCCTGCCTCCATCTCCCTGGGCTACTTCTCTGGCCCCTCTGGTTCTGGTTCTGGTTGCTACAGCTCTGCTCCCAGGGCAGGTCTGCTCTGCAGGCTGCTTCTGTGTCTCGGCTCCCAGCACTGACCTACTTTGTGGGCTACTTCTCTGGCCCCTCTGGCTCTGGTTGCTGCAGCTTTCCTCTCAGAGCAGGTCTGCTCTCTCTGGGCTGCTTTTCTGGCCCCTGTGGATCTGGCCCAGCTCCCCAGCTTAGCTTGGACACCTGCTCTCTCCTTAGCTCAGCCCCACTCTGTCTGACAGAGGCAATTCCAGCTCTCACAGAGGATGGGACCCACCCTGGCCTCCTGACTCCTTGATTAGCCTGCCCACCCTGTCAATGAGGTTGACCTGGAGCATTGGCCTCTTCCCATTGGTCCTGGGGACTGTCAGTCTCAGGATCCTAATTTCCCATAGACCCTTCTCCTTTTGGTACTGGGAACTAGCCAACCCAAACACCCGCACTGAATTTTAGTGAGGGGGAAACAGTCCCCTTACACCATGAATGGTCAGTTCTCAGGAAGGTTCTCGCAGCTCACACTGGAGGCATTTATGATGACGGGCAGCTGCTGAGGGAGATGAAGGATTGAAGAAGTCCCCTTCAGCACACTGCTCTTTAAACACCCACCCATGGAGATACTTCAGAACTATTGGGGAAAGACAAGCTGGTGAGTCCTAGCTACACTCTGGGAAGCTAGTGCAAGGGAAGATGGGAAATTCTATAATGACAAATTTTAAAACCATCTTGGCAAATATTATGAATTTAAAAGGTATTTTAGGATTTTCAAAAGAACACACTTGTGTTTTATGTGAAGGGCAAGGATGTCTTTAACCTTCCTGGGTGATCAGTGCTGAAAGATAAAATAGGAAAATGAAACCCTCAAAAGACATAAATGTAAAATAAAATATGCAAATTACCATTAACAGAATTCTTTTTCAATTCTGAACTTAGTCCAGTGTATATGATGAAAGCTTACAATGTTTGGAACTCAAAACTAGTTAGTTGCGTGCCAGCTGAATTTAGGGAGGAAGATGAAGCTGGTGAGGAAGGAAATTGCAGGAGTAAACAGCTACAGTTTAATTAGAGGTCCTGCTTGTAAAATCTTATTGAGTTAGGAATTAAGAGCCTCTCAGCAATAAAACTTTGCTGAGTCTGTTCAACGTTTTTTGTGATGTGCTTGGCTAGTGGTTGTTGCTCTGCTTCTCTCTTCAATACGTTGTGGATGGAGATTTAAGACATCTGGCTGTTTTCCCAATGTGAGGCTATAGACAATGAAGCTAGATGTATTGGCATCTGTGAAATATGCTGTGAATATAAAAGTGGTCCAATAGCCCCAGATCCTATGGGGACAATTCAGTCCCCAGTTCTATCTATGTATCTTGGTGCTTAGTGTCAGCTGTATTGAAATATTAAAACAATAAAAAGAATTAAAAAGGCTAAATCCAGTCTGTCTGTCACCCAGATTGTGAAGATTTCAGACGATGACAATAAACTTACTCTATATAGAGAGGGCCTCTGCTAGATACTGTGATAGCAAACAAGAACAACATTACTTAGCTTTTTCCTTTCTTAGAGCTGACTTGTTGGTGCTGGAAGATTGGATGAAATGGGGATCTCGTCTCTTAAGCCAATGTTTTTGGTATTTCTTCTGTTTGGACATGTTATACTTGTTTTTTTAAAGTGTATTTATATAATGTAATAATGTATGGAAAATCTTAATATAAAATGTATGGCCCAATAATTATTCATTGTCATAATGAATAACTAGGAGTTGACATTAGGAATGACAATGGAGCAAGGGCAAAACTGGAAAAGCTAAAAGAGGAAAGGGAGAAACCATGAGCCCAGACTCTTGCACAGCCAAGTGGCTAAGCCACTCTTTTGTAAGGGGGGAGATGCAATTTCAAATCCCTGCTGCACATCAGGCATACGGGGTAACTGAACCTGGCTTTCCCCCTAGCCCAAGTGACTAAGTGACTGCTCTAACTATGGAGCTAATGCACACGAGGGATGGGGCTCCTTCTCTGGCCATTTGTGAATAAAATTGGCTGAAAGTCAAAATGTTTAATTTCAATGATACCAAAACATTTTGACTCCATTTTTTTCAGATTTTCAATTCACAGAAAACTTTCCAAAATGCCATTTTCCCTTTGACCAGAAACAAGTTTTTCTTTCAATTTTTCAAAATTGCCATTGAACCAGAAAAATCCATGATTTGGCCAGCTCTGCTCTTACCTCTTATGTGAAACAGCCACTGAGGATAAGGGGCCCAATTCTCAAGCAGATGGCGGCACCTAAACATTCACACAGGTGCTGAATGGGATTTTCAAAAGTGCCAAAAGCAGGTTAGGTGCCCAGTTCCCCCTGGAGTCCATAGGGGACTGCTTAGGTACTTTTGAAAATCCCACTACGTATGTGTTTGCATCTTTAGTGGCCTAAATACCTTTGAAAATTGAGCCCAAAGGGGTACCCTGGGCTATGTTACACCTGCTCTGAAGATAAATGGGACCCATCATTTCCAGGTCAGTTCAAGCCCCTGGCTGTGCCTGTTGTGTGGATACGTCAGAGAAAAGCCTCATTTTCTAGGTCTGCCCATTTGACAGCTTTCACAAGCACTGCAACCACTTCCCCCTACTCACTGGTTTGGGCTGACAGGACAGTCCCAGGGTTGCCAACAGTAGGGAAAGCTACAGGCTCAAGTGTGATTTTAAGGCACTGGAGAAAATAACAGCAATAACTTTGCACTGAGCAGAAGTTTTCCTTGAGCAGTAGACTGTTATTCCTAGTCTCTTTCACAAGAGGTTACTGTTAATTTATATCTTAGTGATGTGTAAGCATAGTTCATTCTTTCCAATTACCTTGTGTAGCGTCTGTATTTACCCGGTTACCTCTTTTAGCGCCAATCTCCTTACGGGTTTTGATGGACAGGATTAGGTTCTTCTGGATCCTGCCTCCAGCTCATCATCAGGGTGTAACTTCCTTATTTTCTTCCCATACAAATTTATTAGGCAGTACTTCCACCCCGCACCCCACGCCTCCCCGCTCCTTCCTGGATGGGTCACCAGGGCAGCTCGGGTGGAAAATTCTGACCACAGGATAACCCCCACTTACTTGCCAGATAGTTGGAGACTCACAAGAAATAATTAACACACACAATATAGTCAACACAGTCATTATATTAAACAGGAGATAAATAAAACTGGGTAAAACACTACTCTCAAGGTCACCAGTGCCCACCCTGATAATACTTGTGAAGTTCCCCAGTCACATGACCTGATATAGCAAATTGCCCCCACACCCCTTTTTTCTACTGGCACCTCTGATAGGAGCCTTGTCTTATAACAGGCTTAATCAAGCTACAAAGGTGAGTTCTTGGAAGAGTGTTGCCATTTTCATAATGTAATAAAAATACTGTAATGTTAAAGAATAATTAATAAATAGCGTGTAATAAGCATGTCATAAAAACAAAATGTATATTTCCAAGATCATTGCTTTTAGAATTTATGCTGAGCTAAGGGAGAAAATCCCTAGAAATATTCATCTTTAGGAGGGGGTTCACAAGACTTGACATTTTAGTGAAAGGGGTTCACAGGTTGTTAAAGTTTGGGAACCACCGACCTAGGGTGTGAGGAATGTTCCCTCAGCTGCCTTAATGGAAGGACAGATGCTGCCATCTCACACAGCACTGATATGCTTCCCGACATAATCTATTTCTCAAACATTCCCTTAAATATAAAATGTTAATTAAAAACACTGCAAACCTCTGCTGAATTTCCAAGCCTGTATTTTGCAGAATGCAGCAGTTTAATCTTTGGGGAGATTCAAGTCATTATTTGATGTGCTGGCAATTATGTGAAAATATCTAAACAAACAAGCACAAAATAATCGGTTCATGTCAAAACCCACAGGCTAAACTCAATCTACAAGGTGAAAGAACAAGCTTTTTCTTTAGATGCACAGTAGGTGTTGTATTTGTACAAGAATTCCATTCACTGAAATTAAAAGATGGCAAATTCAAACCTGTCAAAAGGAAATATCCTGCCCCCGCCCCACACACACACTCCTACACACACATATTGTGAATTCAGACTGTGGACTTCATAGCCACAGGACTTTGTTGAGGCCAAGATGCTAAGCAAGAGTCAAAAAAGGAGTAGATATTTATATGGATAACGATAGCCACACAATGCCAAACACTTTCAACAGGATATTGAACCTCATGCTTCTGGGCTTAAGCTGGTTTTAAAGTAAAAGAGATCAGGATGAGACTATCAGGGTGCAGGGGAGGGGGAGATTATCCCAAAACTGCAAGTGTGGACTTTCTTGCATCTTTCTTTAAAGCAGCTGGTGCTGGCCAGTGCCAGAGACCAAGTGTTTGATCTGCTCTGGCAATTCCTACGTTCCTGGGTATGTGTTGTTGTGGTGGAGGGTGTTGGTGGCTGCCTGCCAGTGTGTTTTTGATCTGTGAATGATCCCAGCCTCATTAAAGCTGATGAGTGTGCTAGCCACCTTTCATTCAGACTGAACAGAAGAAGCAATTAAGCCAGGGCTTCTCAGACTGGAGGTCGTGACCCCTCAGAGGATCAGGAGGCTATTCCGTGAGGGTTGTGAGCTGTCCTCCTCCACCCCCAAACCCTGCTTCCCCTCCAGCATTTGTAATAGTGTTAAATATAAAAAAATATATTTTTAATTTATACGGGGGTGGGGTGGGGTTCGTATTTACAGTCTTGCTGTGTGAAAGAGGTCACCAGTACAAAAGATGGAGAACTGAATTAAGCTCTTCTATGATGTGAAACAGCTGAAACAATAGAAGTCACTGCATAAGGCATGGATCTCATGGGAAGGCCTGGACAAGAACTAACTCAGAGAGAACAGGGATTTCCTTGGGAATGCAAATACAGAGGCTGAGGCAGTGAATGGTTGGAATTGTATGTCAGAGGCAGAAAACAACCAGAAAGAGAGGACAAAGAGCCAGAGAAGCAGTCAGTAGCATAGCCTCAAGAGGGAGCAGATGCAGAGATCTTATGGGACAGGACTTGCTAAGGCAGGCTTGGGAATTGTGAGCAAGAAGCCTGCTGTGCTTAGATCCTGCTGTGGTCAGGGGAACAGGACTATGGGGGCATTCATTGAAAAAAAAAAAAAATGCCCCAGAGAGCATACCTGACTCATACTCAATATCCTCCTCATGGAAGCAAGCCCCAATAAAGACCTCAAATGCTGGCTAACTGCTCAGGCCAAGGGGCAACAGTATGAGCAGAGGAATATGAGCAGAAGTAGGGAGGGGTAGAGAGCTAATACTTACCTCTGTATACAGCATTGATGAAACTGTGGCTGGAATGCTGTGCTCTGTTCTGGTGTCCACACCAAAAAAGATGCTGAAAAGTTGGAAAAGGTTCAGAAAAGTGGCTACAAAAACGATTCAAGATCCAGAAAACTTTGCATGACAGCAGAGGTGATGTGTGTGTGTGTGTGGGCAGACAGGGGTCACATGCCCCCCCCCACTGCTGAGTCAAATGGTGTGGCCAGGCCCCCTCCCTGTGGGGCAGCTGAGCCAGAAAGCTGCACCAGACAGTGACAGGCAGGAGCAGAGGAACAGCTGGGAGCTGCACAGAGGGGCTGCTGCTTTCCAGGAGGGGAGGATTGTGAGGGGAGGGGGAGGTGACTCAAGTTGTTCTGGGGTTGTCCCCCCGCCTGCCAGCAGACGTCGGTTGTCTATGCATGACAGTGAGAGAGATGCATCCTGAAATGGTGAAACCCCTGTACATTTGAGCCAGGCTGGTGCTGCAGCTGGTCGATGCAAAGCCCAAGATGTCCTGTAGTGGCCAATCATACATCCGTGCAGTATCTCAAAAGAGAGATGCACAAGATACCTGACCAATCATGGAGCACGCTGGGCAAGGCTTTATGAAGAAAGGGAGCTCAAACATACCCCGTGACTGTTGAGTCTGTTCTGATAATTGGCAAACAGATTCCTTATACACGACAACAGCAGCCTCCATCACTGAATGCAGCAAAGCCTAGTGTGCCTAGCATAGAATTCCAGAGATTTTTGTTATAGATCCTGGACCTCAGTTTGTCTATTGGGAATTTGCACAGTTTGCAGCAGGAGAAAATGTGAACGTATCACAGCCAGTGAATGGAAAGCAGAAGAAAGTGTCAAGACTTGGCAGCCCTGAGTCTGTTCTAACTTGCGCTGCGGGGTGGGCAGAATGTGCCCACACCAACTAAACAGCAACCATTCTGGCATTCATGCTGCCTAATTTCAACAGGCAGGAGGCAGAGAGCATGCACAAAACATTCAGCATTTCACCATCTGCCAGCTGCGCAGTATGCAGTGGCTGAACTGTGGTGATTCACCTGCAGAACCTGTTAAGCTCATTCAAAGCCTGATTTCAAAGGCATATCTCAGCCCCAGTGCAACTTTCTCCACTGCACTGTGGTTACACCAGAGAGGAACTTAGTTTGTTGCAGCTGACTAGGAGCTGCTGTGCCTCCGTTGTTCCTGTTAGGAACAGCACCGTTGGCGCTGTCTCCTCCCATGCAGTATGGTATGCTGTGAAGCCTTTGGAAGCTGTTGTCCTGGTGCCAGTCATGGCAGGTCTGTGCAGTGTCTCCTCACAGACTGATGAGAGAGCACCTTGTGTCATTGTGGACATCAGAGTGCAGTCCCCGTGCAATCCCCGCTGTGCGGATTCCTCTAACCATGGCACAGACATACTGCTCCAGAGCGTCACCTGGCTGTGGGCATGGCAATGAGAAAATCCTGCCATTGGGCATCTCCTATAGTTGTGGACCAGTCTCCTGTGCCCACCCCACAACATGATATTGTTAATGCAGCAGCCTCCCTTGTCTGGTCTGGTCCCTCTGGATCTCTCCTCCTCACATATCTGTGGCATTTTGAATCTCTTCTCTCTCTCTGCCCTTGGTATTATTTACCTGTATTTTTGCTTCTTGGGAACAGTTTGGATGGAATACCAGATACCCTGAGACTCACCAGCCGGCTGTTAGATGTGGACTGAAAAGCAGCTGGGACTGGGTGCTGTCAGGTGTAACAGAATGTGAGGCCTAGAGGCCGCATGCCAGCTGCTCCATGGGCTGTGACATGCAGGAGGTCAGACTAGAGCAGTGGTCTTCAAAGTGGGGTGCGCGCACCGCTAAGGGTGCGTGAGACCACCCCTGGGGGTGCGCGAGACACCGGCACCAGCGCCGATCCCACCTGGAAGACTGCCGAACTTGCAAGTGGTCTAAGGTAAAAAGGGGCTGTGGCGGAATAACTTTGAGAAACACTGGACTAGAAGACCTGATAGCCCCTTCTGGCTTTAAACTGTGTGACGCTCCTCAAAGCACGTCAAGTTGCTCAGTGACCAGCTCACAATCAAGATCATACGATCCAGCCCTCTTCATCCAGGCAAGCAGCCATGACACAAAGCCTCTGGGCTGAGACCCCCACAGCTCCATCAGTGACCCAGGACACCTTCAAAACCCCTCAGTCGCTAGGAGCCAAATGGACTTGCCTTGTAAGCATCACAATGCAGAAAAAGCACAGATGTGCTGGTTAAAAATCTTCCCCATTACAGGGATTCAGTCTCCTAATGGTCCAGCCCAGCTTCACATCCAGGGCTTGGTATGGCTCATTAGTGCACAGCCTGTCTGATGAACTCATTTCAGCTCATTAGCATGCCAGGAGGGAGATGAATGTCACTCATGGTGATCAGTCAGTGTCAATTTTGGTTACAAGAAGACAGTCTCCTTTTCTCTAATTGGACAAGTTTGGCCAGTTGGTGCCTTCATCCCCCATGCGTATTAAATGCATCAGGAACAATGTCATTACTATACATGTCACTGGTTAAATGACTCTCAGCAAATTAAGTAAATGTTGGTTAGAACTTACACTCAGAACAATGCCTGGCTTAATGGGCAGGGAACACCCGCCCCTCCTCTGTATGAAATACACCTGCAGCTGCTGTGCTGAACTCTCTGTGGCATCCTGCAAAGAGACTGCCAAGCCACCTGCTGGGAGCAGGCCAGCCTTGTGCTCTGGCTGATGGACTCCCAGGTTCCCTGCAGCAGCCTGTAGCATCTGTTGACCTGCCCCCCAGAGAACATGACGTGGTGACTTTCCATTGCGATGTGCTATGAAACACGGCCTGCAACGCACCGAGTGGACAGGCCACCCCTGGGCTTCCCAAGAGATAGCAGCTTATTGCTGTCATTTGTATGACCGTAGCCACTAGAGATCTCCGCGGGATCAGGCCCCCTTCTGCTGGGTGCTGCGCAGACAGACAGAGAAACAGTCCCTGCCCCAAAGAACTGACAGTCTAAACAGACAAAGGCCAGGTCAACTAGTATAGTTATACGTGAAACCACTGTCCTGCGTCTTGATTAACTGCTCACCTTAGACAGACCAGCAGGTGGGCCCTGCCTCCATTCCCCTGGCCCTCATTCCTTATACATGGGAGGGGCAATAGTTCTGACTGGAGCTGGATAGAGGGTGTGCAGGTTCTGTGCACGCTTCCCATCCTACTGCTCCAGTACTGCCTCTTCCCCCCTCATCCCTTTGTACTCACCAGTTGTCCAGAAATGGGACCCAGTACACATAGAAGATGACAGTGATGGGCATTAGGACCCAGGAGGCAGCGCCCTGAAGTTGCCTGCCAGCCTCAGCCAAGGAGAGGGGCAGAGGGAGCCTCCTCCCTCCCTCACAGCTAAGCAGAGCTTCTGAGAAATCACGGGTAGGGAGAGGGAGGGGGAGAGAGAGTAATCCTGCTCAAACTATACCCACAGCCAGCTCGGGTTCCCACGGAAATCAGATTTTAGTGTCTGGTCACCAGTGTTAACTGGATCCCTGGCAGTGTGTTCCTGCAGCGCGGGGAGATGCAGAAGGCTGCCGGCTGCTGGCTGGCTGAGCTCCTTCCAAGCCACAGGGCACTGCTTTGCCTTTCCTGCTGGCAGGGGAGTGCTCCAGCAGGGCTCCATGAGCAAGCTCGCTTCCCCCGTTCACCCAGCCCCAGCCATGCCCCCTGCCTGACTGGTAGGGCCAAGGGCCTAAGGCTAAAGCCTTATTAGCCTAACGGTTAATCTGGGCCTGGATGTTGTTCTCTAGTTATTCTCCATCAGCAGTTCCCAGTTCACATGTGTTCAATTAACAAACCCAAGGGTGGTGTTTAGAACTGAAACGGAGAACCTCAGCACCCGCCCCAACCTGAGCCAGGGCACTGCACAGGCGGACTGGGAAGAGTGGGCCAGAGCAGGAAGCAGGGGGCAGAGCTTGGACAGGCCCAAGCCTGGCTGTTTGGGAAGGCGCAGCCTTCCCTAACCTGTAATACCTGCTGCCAATGGGCCATTGCTAGTTACTTTCCTGATATAATCTCACTTTAACACGTGCCCCACATCCCCTGTTTATTCATCATCTGCTCTCCTTCGCTGCTGGTCACTATTCTTCAGCTTATGTGGGGTATTCAGAGTAAACCATTGGAGGAGCCATGTGCATCCTTGGGAAGGGAGAGGTGAGGACTCGGGTGAGGGTGAGGGGACATCCAGGAGGAAGCCCCTGTGTTTGGGTTTCATTGTAACCCTACAGCTTGGCCATGGTTTGGTTGTCCTGCAGTTGCAGCCCCTGTATCCAGCAGAGTCTCTTCTGACCCCCAACAAGGTTCTGAGAGGTGAAGATGACAGCTCAGGGATCTGCAGCCTAAAACAAGCTCCACTTGTAACGAGAGGCCTGGACTTGACTTGTCCCACAGCCTTCTTGTGTATGGACTTAGCATAACCCACAGTCATTGTGTATGCTCAGCCACCATAAGCTGGAAACAAAAACTAGACGCAGGAGCATTCGGCCTTGACGTACGCAGACAGACAGATAGAAAAGTATCAGCTGCAGCTGCAGCATTATGAACACAGATAGATAGATATTCACAAAGTCACAAGAACGGGGAGAGAATGGACCAGCTAGCCTTGAGTTCCTGCAGCTTCTTTCTGATAATAAAAAAGAATTAGGTTTTGCTGTTGTGTTGCAAATGTATTCCACTAATGAAGCATAAAGATAAGTAACCTTGAGAAATTTTTACCAACTTTGAAAAATACAAAAGCTAATAAGTTGATCTTAGGCATGCAAATCTTTGTATAGTGAAAATGATTGGTTAGTGTTTTTGCATAGCTATGCTTTGAGTAAAATAATTGGTGAAGGTATTGATAAGAAGAACTCTCATTTTAACTATATAATGAGGGTCAGAAAATAACTCCGGGATACAGCTCAGGACCAAAGTTGCTAGGATTTTTAACCCCTGCATGACTAGACTGTCTGGAAGCCAGAGCCCCAGACAAGATCGGATCCTGACTGGCCATCGGGAGACATCTTCTGCTTTATTGGGAATGGTGAGCATTAGATGCTTGGCATGTGTATTCTGTTGATTGACTGTTAATTGCTAATAAATATATGTACATATTTAAGAATATTTATTATGTAATAAAGGCTCCTTTACTAGGCCATGATCCTGTTAATCCATAGTGGGCCACTGGACCCTGGGAAGGGGGTGGAAGCCCAAAAATTGTGTGGGTAACACACTGCCTTCTGGGGAGCTGGCTGGCTTGCCTGAGCCCACTCACAGGATGGGCAGGCAGTGCCAAGCCCATCTTCAGTCAGAGGCTGATGAGGCGCCCAATAACCTGTAGGCAGGAAGTTTGCCCCTCTCTCTGTCCTGCAGTCATGAGGCAGAAAGTCTATGCCTAGAACCTACCATACACATCTCCCTATATAGCATCTAGGTAACCCTCTGTGTGGGGGAGGGCAGCTATAGGGAGGACACTGGTGTGGCTGGGTGTGGGCATAAAGTGACAATCCTGGAATCTTATTATATAGATTAGTTAATCTTAACCCTTTCCTTCCCCAGCTCCTATTTTCCTGTTCCTAATGAAGTTCCCCCTTCATTATGCTGTTGTTACTGTGTTATTCCCTTACTGGTGTTTATTATCTTATTGTTCCCTGTACGCTGACCTGCACACTCCTTGCCATCTAGTAGAAGTATTCATTTTCTCAAGGGACAGCACCTTTGTGTATATGGCACAGTGAGAAGTCACTTTGGGTGGAGGCACCAGGTACCAGAAAAAAACCCAGGAGCTAACTTTCACGAGAAGGGAGAAGCTGCTCCTAATATTGCTGAGAGCAAGCACCAGGGAGAGAAAAGGGAGGAAGCTTAAGCCACACCTCAAGGGAGGGGCTAGAGATAGAGCTGTAGTTATACAGGGTCTTTGGGGAATAATTCCCTCTGGAGCTCAAGGTGACAGCAGATGGCTTATGGCCATTTTCATGAGGAAAGGTCTAGCTAATCCAAACCTGAATAATCTAGAGACATTTGAAGCTGTGTCAGGTTGAAATATGCCTGAGCTGGCTAGAGCTGTGATTGTCTGAGGGGAATTGGTTATAAAATAAGTCTTTTTCACAGATATTAGCTAGAAAAGCAAAATACTGAAGCCCAAGAAGAACAATGTTCTCTAGCTGCTCTGCATGGGATCAGCAGGCTCTTCACCCATGGCAACTCTATTACTAGCCTAGAACAGTGACGCCAAAACATGGCCAAGGGTCAAATGTGTCCCACCGATCTCTGCAAGGCAGAAGAATGGCCAAACTGGTCCATCTAGCCCTGAGTCCTGTCTTCTGACTGTGGCCAAGACCAGGTGCTCCACAGGGAATTAATAGAACAGGAAATCATCAAGTGATGGGTAGGGACACCATCCTGCCCATCCTGGCTAGTAGCTATTGATGAACCTATCCTGCATGAATTTATCTAGTTCTTTTTTGACCCCATTTATAGTTTTGGCCTTCACAACATCCTCTGGCAAGGAGTTCCACAGGTTGACCTTGCATTGTGTGAAGAAATACTTGCTTTGGTTTGTTTTAAATGTGCTGCCTATGGCAGCTCTTCATTTGCAGTATAGAGATGTGGCTTGTGGAGACTACAGGTCCCAACATGCAATGCTATATCTTAAGGCAAACAGCCATGAAGATGGAGCCTCACTGGCAGTCTCCACATACTGCACCTCTCTCTGGAACATTCAGGGCAGCTGCAGTCAGCCCAAATTTATCCCTCTTAGATGTAAACTTCTGATGTATTGAAATAATAATAAAAATATATGGAGATATGCCTATCTCTAGAACTGGAAGGACCTTGAAAAGTCATCAAGTCCAGTCCCCTGCCTATACTAGCAGGACCAAGTACTGTCCCCTGACAGATTGTTTTGTCCTAGACCCCTAAATGGCCCCCTCAAGGATTGAAATCACAACGCTGGGGTCAATATTCAAACCACTGAGCTATCTGTCCCCCAACTGTTGCCCTTGTCTAGGGTTTGTCTTCCACTGACCTACACAGTGACTAACAGACTTGGACTAACTAAAGGCAGCTGAAATAAACCAAGAGGCCTCAGAGATACTGTACAGTGAGCCAGGCCACCTTACAATCGGATTTACAATTGCCATACTTTTTACACGTGTTCCCACTACAGAATAAGGCTGCTTCCCAGCTGAAAGACCAGGCTGCCAAGCTGCACCATCCTACTCCATGGAAAGCCCATCAGTCCTCATGCTTCAGGGTTAAAGCTGGTCACCAACTGCAGGCAGGAAGACTCAGGCAGAGAGAGAGAGGTGAGTTGGCTTGCCAAGGTCCCACAGGGCATCATGGTAGAGATCTGAACAGAAGGTAGGAGTGCTGGCTCACAGGCCCCTGCTCCTAACACCATGATCACTCTCCAGGACTGTTTCTCTGAGTACAGTGCTGTCCTGTAACACATTCACTGCCTAAAGTCTCCCTAGGAGCCAGCATTACTTTCAGGCCTTTAACATCCACAGCACATGTGCAGAGATTTCAAAGATTTCCCAGCCTGTGCTGCTCACCTGTGCTTGGACAGTGGGATCTGCCAGCCCTAAGTATTTTAATAGACTTGAGTCAAGTTAAGTGAGTGATAATCACATGATAATGCAATACAATTAACGTATTATATAGGCGGCTCACCCCTTTTCTCAAACGCCTTTGAACTGCAGACTTTTGTCAAACTTTAAATGTTGTGTTATTCTGGCATTTTCTGCCCCTTTTGCAATCTTTGTAACAGGGAATTATTATCTCCCAATATTAATTAAGTCTCCTCTGCAGGCTTGTGATAAAAAATAGAACAAGGAGAGAAACAAACAAACAAACAAAAATGGCACAAAAATGAATCCGTCTTGCGACAAGCACAGGGCTGTTCGAGCTCTCTGATTTAATTCCCGCTGTACTTAGCTCTTCCAAAGGCATGCCTCACATTTGATGCAAAGGTGGATCTGCCAGTATCCCCTCCTCTGGAAATGGCCTCAAAGCTCCAGGTGCAACAAATCCAAGAGGAATGTTCTCATCTAACAGTCATTTGTAGGAAACAGGCAAGAGCAGCAGCCAACAGCTGATGCTGGGAATCAGTAAGGGTGGGGCTGGAGTGCAGCTTTTCTGGAACATCTGTGTTGATTTGCCTCAAATCTGAGCCCTGCTTATTAAAAACATTGTCAAATGATACTCCACAAAGGAGAAAGCTTGATAGACAGTCCCTGCTGGCCTGCAGAGTGGCTCCAGCACTGTTCCCATCCCAGCTAGAGGCTACAGCTCCTAACTACATCAGGGCCTCTGAAATTCTTGCTCTCCTGACACAGGCTTAGGATTAAGACAAGTGCCTCCTCTTGTCCCCCATGCTCATGTGCAGTTGCTGTAGCGGGCCAGGCTGTGTGGGAGCTACCTCAGGGAACCCTGGTGTACGATGGGTGAAACATGGCATAAGTGGGGCATAGGCCATGTGCTCGCCCTCAGCAGAGGGGTAAGCTGTACCCGGGATGTAAGCAATGAGGTATCGTTTCAGGGCAAGGGCTGACCAGAACTTAGTGATCGTTCTGTGTCTGTGCGTGGCCTGTACTCTCAGGAGCAGAGAAACAGCCATACAAATCTGGCTTTTTAGATTTTTAATCTAAACTTTTACTATATGGAGGGGACCATGAGAGGCCGAGCAGGAGTCGCATACAATGCAGCAATATACTTAATTAAATATTTGCTAGCTTATGCACAACCTATATTTTAAAGACATACTAAATTACCAGCATATTTTTTTGCATGGTTTTGTTTAAATATTTATAGCACTCAGAGTGTCACTTCTTGCGGGGGAAATAAATATTGTTCCTTTTCGATATGGAGATACATATTTTCTAGAGCAGAAATGAATTATTTATATCTGTCGAATATGAAATGTGTCCCAACATCAAAGCAGTTTGTGGTGAGCTTGACTCCTGCTGCATCTGCCTCAGGTCTCTCTCATCACGTGAGCTGAACCACGAGAGTTTCTTCCTCAGCGCTTCCCCCCGAAGCTGGACAGCCCCGTTCTATAACACCGGTGCTGTGGCTCAGGGCTGAAATTATTGCAGGGCTGCTCTTGGCTGGATGCTGCATTGGGTGAATTCCTCCTCCAGCTGGCCTGCAGGTGTCATTGTTCCATCGCTGAAGAAATGACAAGTGTGAGTTTCTGCTGGTGAAGAGCAGGAAGATTTTGAATGAATCTAGTATAAAGAGAACAGGAAAAATATTTCTCATCATCTGCATGTGAAGTATCGCACCATTACCTGACCAAGACTAGATGATCTCTTGAGGTCCCTTCTAACCCTGATATTCTATGATCTGGTTTTCTTTTCATCCCCCTTTTAGCTAGCTCTTCCTGTTCATCTCTCTCTCAGCTGTATCCCTTGCTTCCTTTTTGCTCCCTCAGCCTGGCTCCCTCTGCCCCACTGCTTAGTTCTCTCTCCTCCTCTCCTCTTCCCACACAGGCTGACTCCCAGGTGTTCAAAGGAGCTCAGCACCCGACGTGCACTTGACATGCCAGGCACATTAGACAATCTGGCCCTGAGAGTTTTGTTCTACCCCTCTCTCCCTGTGTCTCCACCTTAGAGACACACCAATGATTCCAATGGAAACTCCACTAGACTCCAGGAGAGTCAGGTCTGTCTGAAGGGGCAGCTGTGTATCTGTTCCCGTTAGCCAGTTGGTCTCTCCCAAAGAGAATGGAGAAGTCCCGGGCTGAGGGTCATTTTTCATAGACTTACAGAATTGTCAGGCTGGAAGGGACCTCGAGAGGTCATCTGGTGATGTCCATCCCCCTGCACTGAGGCAGGGCCAGGTAAACCTAGACCATCCCTAACAGGTTTGTATAACTGTTGTAGGAGCAGCAGTGATCTGTATGCTCTGTATAACCTGTATGTTCAAAAGGTCTGTTACACCTCCCCCCCATTCCCTTTTTTGCTTCCTCTCCTTCTTTGAATACCTGTGAAGTGGCTTCCCCCATCCCTCCCTCCTGGAATGTTTGTGGATGAATGGGCTGCTTGAACAGCTAGAAGATCAGAAGAGCTCCCAGGTACACAAGGTGTCTGGGACTCTAATTAGGCAGCGATCACACACCCAATGCATTAGGGTGACCAGATGTCCCAATTTTATAGGGACAGTCCTGATTTGGGTCTTTTTCTTATATAGGCTCCCATTACCCTCCACTCCCTGTCCCGATTTTTCACAGTTGCTGTCTGGTCACCCTACAATGCATGGACACTGCATGGACACTGCCCAAAGTAGAGTGTGACCAACTAGACGTGGCCAAGTCATCTCTAGTCACAGGGCATGAGGAGCAAGTCCTTGAAAGGGGAAGGGGCCACGTGCTCAGGAGTGCACTCATGAGCTTGTACCTCCCGTGAAGGCCCTTTGCCTGGACCACCTGGCCAGTGGTTCGCTGTGTTGCATTCCATCGTGCCTTGGGAAGACTTACATTCATCGCACCGTCCATCACTGCGCTGTGGGACACTTACCTTGAAGGGTCCTGATATCTCCAGTGCTGTGCCTGTCCTGGGAGTATAAGTATGTGAGTGTGACCCCACTCCTTCTTTTGAGCTTAGCTATCAGTATAATAAACGTGCTGCTTTCTGCCAAACTCTGGTGGGTAATTAGTCCTCCTGAAGCTTACTAGCTGGCCCAATTTTGGGTAACAATAACCTGTTCTCCCTTGCTGCAGATTAAGCCCACTACTTCTTGTTCTGTGCTTGGTGTACATGGAAACAACTGATCACAGCCCTCTTTATAACAGCCTTTAACAGATTTGAAGATTATTAGCCCCCCACATCTTCTTTTCTCAAGACTAAACCTGCCCATTTTTTTTAACCTTTCCTCATAGGTCAGGTCTTCTAAACCTTTTATCATTTTTGTTGCTCTCCTCTGGACTCTCTCCAATTTGTCCATATCTTGTTTGAAGTATGGCGCCCAGAACAGGACACAGTACGCCAGCTGAGGTTTCATCAGTCCCGAGTCACCTCCCAAGTCTTAAATATAACACACCTGTTAATACACTCCAGAATATTGAACTTTTTTGCAGCTGCATCACATTGTTGACTCATATTGAATTTGTAATCCACTATAACCCCCAGATCCTCTTCAGCAGTCCTACCACCTACCCAGTTATTTCCCATTTTGAAGCTGTGCATTTGATTTTTTCCTTCCTAAACCTAGCATTTTGCTCTTTACTGAATTTCATCTTGTTGATTTCAGACCAATTGTTCCATTTGTCAAGTTTGTTTTGAATTTTAATCCTGTCCTCCAGCATGTGCTTGCAACCCCTAGCAGCTTGGTGTCTTGTGCAGATTGTGTAAGCATACTCTCCCTTCCATTATCCAAGTCATTAATGAAAATATTGCATAGTACCAGACCCAGGACTGACCCTGCTAGATACATCCTCCCAGTTTGACAGTGAATTACTCTCCAAGTATGATTTTTCAACCACCTGTGCACTCACTTTATAGTAATTTAATCTAGAGCACATTTCACTGGAAAATGGACAAGACTGTCTCCACTGGTGGATGGCTCAGACCTATGGACTGGTCCTTTATAACTGAATGCTTTTAGATAGGATTTGCAAAGCCGTCTGAGCAATTTGAATCCCAATTCCCCTTAGAAATGAATCAAAGGGAACTGGGCATCCACGTCCCCTAAAACAGCACTGAGGGACCCACCCATCTATCCATCAGTATTAGCTGAACTGCATTTAGGGTGCAATCTACCCCACCTAAGGCTGACACAATGGCCACGCCTCGTACCCCACCCACTGAATCCCTGGTTTGAAGACTGACGTGGTGCCTTGGCCTTGTGCTAGCTCCCGCATGGAGGTGAATTCCACCCTTGAAAGTAGGGTGACCAGATGTCCCGATTTTGTAGGGACAGTCCTGATTTTGGGGGCTTTTTCTTATATAGGCGCCTATTACCCCCCATTGCCTGTCCTGATTTTTTACACTTGCTGTCTGGTCACCCTACTTGCAAGTTACAGAGCACCGGCCCCAGAACAATAGTTTTAGGTGATGAGTGATGTCAAAGGAAACCTAAATAGTCATTCCAGCAGCACTGGAGTTATGGGTGCCTGGGCCCTGTGGGGAGCTCCTACACCAGAAGGAATGGGCAGAATTTCTGAGCACCACTCTGGGGCCCTGAGCTATCAAACCTGGCTCCTGGTCAGTCTTCAGGTATATTAAGTGCTGTTATAAAGAGAATGAGGATCAGCTGTTCTCCATGACTACCGAGGGTAGGACAAGAAGTAATAGCTTACTTTGCAGCAAGGGGCATTTAGGTTAAATATGAGGAAAAACTTTCTAGTTCTAAGGCTAGTTAGGCTCTGGCACAGGAATCCTCATCACTGGTGATATTTTAAAAAATGGGCAGAAATGAAATGGCTGAAAATGTGACAAATCTTGTGTGGCTGTCCAGCCTTCCAGTGCATGCATTCAGCACCTGATCCTGCCCAGCCCAGGACCTTGTGTCACCAGCTACACCCAGGCACAATTCATGTAAAACACTACTGTGCTGTTAATGAGGGGAGTGTCTCCCACACTGGAGAGAAAGGGGTAATGGAGGCCTCATGGGCCTGCTACACCCTGGCCCTGAGAGGAGCAGTGTAGGTGAGTGCTCCAAACAACTGAAGGAGGATTCACAGAAAGCAACCAATCAGAGGAAGGCAGCACAGAGCCACCAATCAGGGCCCTGCAGGCTCACATAAAAGGGAGCTGCAAGGCAGAGCAGGATCAGTGACTGCTGGGCACTCAGGGAGTGAAGACTGAGTCCCTGAGAGGTTGAGAGAATAGAAGTACCTTGAGCAGAGCAGGAGCTAGGAAAACCAGGGGGAGTAAGAGAGATATGTGTTTAAATGGAAAGTGGAAAAGAAGGTGAAATCATGCAAGAGTTTGGCTCTTCAGCTTTTCATCAGGCATAATCTTGCAAATTTTGGGGGGCTTGAGTACCTGATTAGAGACCAGATTGTGGCTGGGAATTGGGACAAACAACTAAGAAAGCAGCTGCTGGAAGACCCAGAATTAATCCTTGAGAAAGAAATTATAGATGGTGGTCAGTGCTCTGACACTGTGGCCAAAATACTACAGGACGAGACTTGAAGCAGAAAGACATATGGTGCTCAAAGTTGGAGTGTGCAGATGCTGTGGCAACCAGCACAAACCAAGACAATGCCAAGCATATGGGAAAAGATGCAAGGACTGCAATGATTTCATCACTTTGTCAGCGTTTGCAAGCACCAGGAGAACATGTACAGCATGGACAAAGAGGGTGATGACAGCTCACAGGAATTCTTGGCGCAATGAACAGTGTTTCAGCAGAAGCTGATTGGACTGTCAACCTGAAAGCAAATGGGGTAATTATTATTTGTAAGTTGGACGCTGTTACTCAAACTGCTGCATTGCCAGAAACAACATTATTTTTAATAAAAGAAAAGCCACGGGTATAAGAGAACAAACAGATAAAATTCAAGGTTTACAGTAATGAGTTTATCCTCACTAAGGAAATACCTGAGCTAGATGTATGGGTAAATAACACATTAAAATGTACAGTTTGTCATGGAACTACCCATTTTTAGTTAAAAGCAGGTCAAACCTTGGTTTCATCAAGAATGTGCATTTTTTGGAGGAGCAGGGACCAAAACCATTGAGAAGTTTGAGGGCCTCTTCTAGGGGATAGGGAAGCTGTCAACAGAGCACAGAACCCAGAACTCACATCCCTAGGAAAGTTCCCCTTGCTTTGAGGCTAGCTGATGAGCTGGATGGGCTTATTGCTTTGAAATGATAGTGTGAGCTGAAACTGAATATAAACCACTTGTTGCAATTGCCAAGGGGCTGTTACAATCCCCCACTGCACTTACACCCCCATTTTTTATTATTTATTATTTTTTCAGTCACAAATGCACGATTGACAAATTGAATACAAACCTGGGAACGACTTGGCAGTTGCAGACACGGTCTTGAGAGCATTTCACAAAAGAGCAGTGGCGCAAAGGCCAGAGCTAGATTTTGTACATTGCAATCTGATCAAAAAAACCTGTCTGGTCTCAGATGAAAGGTGGACTGTGATATCCCAAGCTGCAACTCTGCCAGAGACCCTGAAGAAAATAATGAAAGCTACTAGCATGGGGTGGCGAAGACATGTTCCCAGCTCCTAATACCAGTTTAATAGGGAGGTCTCAGTACTACATGGGATTTTGTTAAAGGATCAGGATGGTGATTCCTAAACTGTTACAGAAAAATAAGTTTTATGATGTGGTCTATAGATTGCATCTGATGTCTACAGCGACATGGTGTGTCATTTGTCTCCAGATAACAGAGGTGACAGCACCTGCCATGTGATTCTCTGAAGCAGTTCAGTGAGGACCATTGTTTCGAGGGCAGGATAAAGCCTGGAAGTTCTTTCGTGGGGTAGGCAACCAGGTGCTTATCTGGAACATGAGCATTGTCCCAGAATTCTTTCCAGTGGGTCTCAGGATTGAATGAGGGCACTTTCAGAGCTTTAGCCTAATCCCAGAAACCTTGTGTGAGATTTCAGGGATGTCTTCAGAAGGTTCTGGAAGTCCTCATCAATTGGTAAGCTCAAATTGGCCGTGGTTGGATTGTATTCATCAGCTGTGTATATATCTGGATCTTGAGTGGGGGTATATGTGCTAGTGGTGAACCATTGAACAGGTATTGATTTTAATATTCAAGTTCTGATCCTAATTGTGGCTAGGGCTGTCAATTAAAAAATTAATTGCAGTTTTAATCACAATAATCCATAACTGAATATCAGTTTAAATATTATAAATATTTGGATGTTCTGCATTTTCAAATATTGATATCCATTGCAACCCAATAAAAAGTGTACAGTGCTCACTTTATATTATTATTTTTTATTATAAATATTTGCATTGTAAAAAAGGATAAACAAAAGAAATAGTATTTTTCAATTCACTTCAGAGTGCAGTCTCTTTATCATGGAAGTGCCATTTAAAAATGTAGAATTTATTTTTTGCATAACTATTTTGTTTTTGAGTGCAATGTAAAACTTTAGAGCCTACAAGTCCAGTCAGTTCCGCTTCTTGTTCATCCAGTTGTTAAAACAAACAAGTTTTTTTTACATTTACGAGAGAGAATGCTGCATGCTACTTCTTTACAATGTCCCTGAAAGTGGGAACTGGCGTTCACATGACAGTGTTGTAGTTGGCGTTGCAAGGTGTTTACGTGCCAGATACGTTAAATATTCATATCCCCCTTAGTGCAATTTACAAGTTGAAGCGTGATCTTTTGTTTATCTTTTTTACAGTGCAAATATTTGTAATAAAATAGTAATATAAAGTGATGTAGAAAAACATCCACAAATATTTATAATACATTTAAAATTGATATTATATTATTTAACAGTATGATTTAAACTGTGATTAATCTCAGTTAAATTTTTTAATTGCTTGGTTGTCCTAATTGCAGCATTAAACTGCACGTCAAGAGATTTTATATGTGAAATTCTCGCCCAGACTGGTGTGTAATATTCAACCGTTGAATATATCAGTGACAGATTCACTGTCTGAAGTGTGTGTGCACTAGCACCCCATGTTGTGCTCACAAGTCTTCAGACAAGAGTAGTCTTTGCTTTTACTTTTTCACGTCTTTTCCAGATTAGCTTTAAAAGTCAAGTCTTCTAGGCACCAGCAAAGCAAGCACATGCTTGGGGCAGCACATTTCCAGGGGCGGCATTCCGGCGCCGGCCATCATAGGTGTTAACTCCGTGGGTGCTCCTGGGGCTGGAGCACCCACTGAGAAAAATTGGTGGGTGCAGCTACCCGTGTCCCCCTGCCTCAGCTCACCTCCGCCTGCTCCCCTGAGTGTGCTGCCGCCACTCTGCTTCTCCCCCCTCCTCCTCCCTCCCAGGCTTGCTGCGTGAAATAGCTGTTTCTCGCAGCAAGCCTGGGAGGAAGGGCTAGGAGGGGAAATGTGGCACGCTTGAGGTAGAGGGTGGAGCCATGGATTTGGGGAAGGGGTTGGAATGGGGCAGGGAAGGGGGTGGAGTTGGGGCTGGGGGCAGCGGGGCACGGAAAAGAAAAGAGGGGGTGGCCAAAAATTGTTTTGCTTGGGGCGGCAAAAAACCTAGAGCCAGCCCTGCAAGCTTCTATCTAAGGTGACACCCAACTACATCAGCTAGGGCTCACTGTGGACCCATTGATCACAAAGTTCCTTGGTGGCTTTGTTTAGATAAAGGGCTGTTACCAAGGTTTGAGAGGCGCTTCCAGTACTTGAGGTTGATGGAAAGGGTATCATAGTGGTAAGATCTTTGCCTTGTATCGCAAGCGCGATGTTGTTAGTATAAATTAAGTTATACAAAATGGTGTTAGGTAAGTCACTAATGCAGATGTTGAATAGTGAAGGAGCTTTACTGCTCTCCCCATTGGAAAAGGATGCAGCATCTACAGTTGCTCAACGTTAGGACCCGGAGTTGCATAGCGCTACAGCATTTGATAACCCTTAATGCCTTGAACAATAGTCCATATCTCCAGACCCAAATGTATCCGCACGGTTCTAGTTTTTAGATTTCACTGGAAACCAGCCTCAGCTTGACCAGTAATGGTGAGAAACTGTGTGCAGCACCTTCCTCCTGGTGTATAATCAGCCTGATCCTTTGGTAGGATGGCCTCACAGATAGGTGTGAGATAGACCAATAAGACCCCCCTGTTAATTTGCAAACAGTGGACAGAAGTGATATTGGACAATAGCTGGCAGCAATATTTGAAGGTTTCTCATGTCTGAGGAGGGCAATGACTAGCACCTTATAGAAGATGTCTTTGCCGTTGAATGTACAACAGTGAGTAGATTTGCCAACCATGCTTGTCCCCTTGGCTCCAGATTCTTAAGGAGTTTGGGATAAATGCCATGCTTGCCAGCAACTTTTCCTGGCCATGAGGGCCTAGTTTATTTCTTCTCTAGTAAGTGGGGATGACAGCAACGAAGTGGCAGGATGTTGTCAGTCATTTATAAAGAGCTCTTTCAGAACCTACTGTCTAATCAGCTTATCAGTTTTGGTCTTCCAATTATATAAATGATGTGAGGCAGCAGCACTAGCCAACCTTTTTGGTTGATGGTGTTTTAATGAGTCAGCCGTGCCAAGTTTACAGAGGAGTGCCCAGGTTTTACGACTCGGATTAGTGAAGTCAAGACCTTCCAGTGTCTCATTTTATTTCTTCAGGTGGGCAGAATTCAATAACTATTAGTGCTTTTGTTGTGTCCAGGTCACTGCTCTTCTCATATTCTTTGAAACGTGCTTCTATCCGTGGCTAGACCTTGCGATAGCTGTGGGGAATGTGTTTCGTGGCAGCTTTGATAAGAAAATGAACAAAGAGCTTATAGTTTTCAGGGATCAATTTTATACGGCACATCCAGTCTTCAACTTCTTGCAGGATACGCAACCCAGTTCACTTTGCAGGAAATTCCAGAGTGATTTTGGTGTTGATTCCTAGTCTGCAGCATCAGTTTATTGTAGAGCGATGCCATCTGCATTCTTCCCCTTGAGAGCTCTTCAGTGATAGTCACACTTAGCATGTGACACACCTTCCACTTTAAGTTGGTACACACCTAGAGCTGGTCCTATGGCTCTTCAGTGCTACCCTGAGTCTCCTGACAAAGACTCTCAACACATTTCATGTGGCTAATCATATCAGGAGATCAACAGATTGATGTCTGATGGCAGCTTTTAGATGACACTTGTGCTAATCAAGAGGACATAACAGGAGCACCATATGAAGGATGTCGTCTTGTCCTACAAGTAGATAGAATGATTTATCAGAATCAGATCCACAGTAAAAATGCACCATCAGATGGCCAGTTCTGAGCCTTATTCTCCCCTACCTGACCTGCTGTTTGCTCAGTCCATAGTCCCTCCCCGTGTACCCTGCGGGCCAGTGCGGCTGGCACAGCTGAGGTGTACACTGCATGCCCAGACAGTACAGGGGCCTGATGTGTTTTGTACCCTCCCATTCACATAAACATTAGCAAGCTTTTCTGTTATGAAAGACTGGCTCTGTCACTTCCATCTACATCTCCAGGTGTGGAAGACTCTCTGGGGTCACAGATTCAAATCTGAGCCAGGCTGAGGTAAAAAAGGGCAATGATGGAATCCTGTAAAGTTGACCGAGTGAGGATCTTTTACATGGCAGATCAAGGGTGAGTACCTGACTCTGGGAGAAAGGCCCAGCATTGCGCATATCAGCTTGGAACCAGATCAGTGCTTTCGTTTTGAGCCCATCCCTGTTTTATTTTTCCAGTGGATAGTCATAACACTGGCTGCATGGGACACTTCTTCCTCTCAATTTCAAGTTCTTTCTAACTCATCTATTGCCATGGTATCTAAGCAAGAAATTCTATTAAATATTACAAATAAAAACAGAAGTCTTGAACATGGAATTTTGGGTAAGTAATAGTCCATTTTAATCTAGTGTTGCTACTTTATTTAGCCTAACCAGGTAGAAACTCTTTGTCAGAGACACTGAGAATCTCCTAACCCTGCTCACTATGTTGGATCATCCCCCAATGATGGACTTTGAAAAGACTTATTTTCCACTGTAAAAATAAAATGCAGTTGAAAGTGATGCTTTAAAATGGACAGAGAATCCCATCTGGATACACAGATTCCAAGGCCAGAAGGGATCATTGTGATCATTTAGTGAGTCTGATCTCCCGTGTAACACAGGCCAGAGAACTGCCAAAAAAGAACCACTAGAGTAGAGCTTTTACAAACACACTGAGTCTTGATTTAAAAATTTCAGGTATGGAGAATCTACCATGACCTTTGGTAAATTGTTCCAGTGGTTAATTACTCTCACTATTAAAAATTTACACTTTATTTCCTGTCTGAATTCATCTAGCTTCAACTTCTAGCCACTGGATTGTGTTAAACCTTCCTCTGCTAGACTGAAGAGCCTATTATTAAATATTTGTTCCCCATGTAGGTATAACCCTTCTGCCTATCAGAGTTGGCAGCAACAAGGGCCGTGTTCAGTATCCAGGGGTTCCATTCCAATAGCACAATACAAAACCGGCTCGAGCCCCCACCCAGTGACCTGGGACAACCATATACCACCCCTCTGGGCGTCTGTAAGAGACAATACTTCCCCACTCGCAAGCACAGAGTCTGAGTGTACCAAAAGCCTTTTAATAACAGGGAGAACCAATGTGGCATAATATTGGGGAAACACCACAAACAAGGTTAATAAACCAAACCATGAACCAGGAGCCCCCTCCCAGCAAATAGGCCGTGGCCTTCCCTTTGGCTCTTGAGTTCCACAATCCCAAAAAGTCACTCAATAGTCCGAAAAGTCCAACAGCCCAGGAGTCTCTGTTCTTGGTCAGTGCAGAGTTCAAAAGTCACTTGGCAGAGTCTTACCTCCCAGCCTGGGTGGAAATGGAGGGTAGGGCAAGGGGCACCTTACGTGGTCCGAGGCCGACTGCGCCACCTCTCTGTGGGGTTCCGCTGCAGCCCTCACCGCAATCCGCTCTGCTCTGCTCGCCAATACTCGAACCGCTCTGCAGATGCAGTCACTCCGCTAGCCCACCCTGCTAGCCGACACACGGACAGCTCTGCAGTGCCGGTCACTCTGTCAGCAGCACAAATGGCTCCGCTAGTCAACACACGGACTGCTCTGCTGCGCCAATCACTCCGCCAGCAGCACAAACTACTCTGCTAGCCCGTCCTGCTAGCTGACACACAGACTGCTCTGCTGCGCCAGTCACTCTGCTAGCCATCCTGCTAGCCAACACACAGACAGCTCAGCTGCACCAGCCACTCTGCACTATGTTCAGGCCCCCCAACTTGAGACAGTGCTCAGTGATTTCTTTAGCTCTTATGCAATTTCAGCTCTTAAGTAATTTCAGCATATAGCAGGGGAACCTTAGTGCAGGTGCACCAGTGAGCCTAAAGTAATTTCAGCTCAGCAGCCTGAACCCAGGCTCCCAATGAAAGCAAAATTTAACTCTGACGTTCCACAGTGGAGAGAGGCAAGGTGCAATACGCCTAGGGGGCCCTCGGACAAAGCCCTCACCAAAAGGTATAGGTGCTTCTCCCCAGCCTCTCTCAATGTCAGAGTGTTCTGAAACACATGGCCCTTGCCCAGTGAGTGCTACCTAGATGATGGCGAGTCCCTCCATCATAACAAGGGCCAAGTACGTGTCCATAGTCCTTCATTCACAAAATCAGGGTAACATCACTTTATATTTCCTGCCCCAATAACATAGAAACTGGGGCTCCCACATCAGCCAAAGTGGCCATGTGGGCTGCTGTGGGCTCAGGCTAGGCACAGTGGGTGTGTCTATGCAAATTGATCAGCCCAAAGTTATTTTCCATAACTCACTGCAATTCCCATAGTTCGCCACCAGATGTCAGAATATATCTCATTCCTGACACTGCTTACATCGGTACTTATAGACGGTGATCAATTCATCCCTTCACCTTCTCTTTGTTAAGCTAAATAGATTGAGCTCTTTGAGTCTATCACTATAGGGCAGATTTTCTGATCCTTTAATCAGTCTTGTGGCTTTTCTCTGAACCCTCTGCAATTTATTAACGTCCTTCTTGAATTGTGGGCACCAGAACTGGATACAGAATTCCAGCAGCTGTCCCACCAATGCCAAACATAGAGGCAATTTCCCTGAATGCAGGGAAGGAGTGCAGGTGAAGATGGGGAAAAATGAAGGAGTGAGAAACTGAGATAGAGAAAAGGAAAAGGGGCGGGTGAGAGAGAAGGAAGAAATGTAGGTGAAGGAGGGAGAGGAAGAAACACGAATGAAGGATGAAGGAACAGGAGAGGAAAAGAGAAGGAGAACAAAGTACAAGCAACACAGTGGAGCAAGGGAATAAAGTTTGAGTGTTGAGACATGAGCTAGCAGCAATGCGTGATGCCTACTGCACCCATGGAGGCCACATGACGGGGGAGTGAGAGGAAGAGCCGTGGTGACAGCACATGGGCAGAGTGTCAGAACCCATAATGGGGGATGGTTACGCCTAGTGCTCAGGTGGGCCAGGAACCAGAGCCAGGGGTCAGAGCTGGAATCAGGAGTCCAGAGTGGGGCTAGTACAGTGCAAGAGTAGGGTTGGGAACAAGACTGCACATACCAATCTTCTGGGGTGGGTTTGTCCCACAACAGCTTCTGCAGGTTGAGGAATGCTGTATGGGGACTGGGCAAGGAACTCCTCAGGGATTGGGCTTGTCACCAGAACTGCCCAGGAAGTACCCCTGGATGTGCTGGAACGAGGGCAGAGATGCACACAAGGGGCAGAGCTGCAGGGTGAGAAGGTGCCGTTTGTACATGGTGCATGCTCAGAATAGTGTGTGGGGCTGTTGGCCCCTTACTGTAACTTGGTAGGGTTTTGACTGTCCTCTCCCAATGCCAGAAGAAAGGGGAAGGGCCGAAGAGGAGCCAGGACCCTGAGGACTGTCAGGTCCCAGGGCCACTGGGAAGAGGCCAGGACTCCAATTCAGCTAGATTGACAGGGCAGGCAGGCCAATGAGGGAGTTGAGAGGTTAGGGCTTGTCCTTCCTATGAGTTGGGGCTGCCAGGGCAGGACAAGGCAGAGCTGGGGGGAGGGGCGTGGAACAGCCTGAGCTGCAGCCAGAACCGGTGGTGCATTGCAGTGATGGTGGCAGGGTGTCTTCCGCTGTCGCAGGGGGCAGGGGCGAGCTGGGGGCTTTCCCAGCATCCATCAGGAGGGCATCACGTGCCATCCCCAGAGGGGGATGTGGCCAGTTGAGGGCATCATGTGCCAGCCCCAGAGAGGGACAGGCCAGTCTGGGGCTGGCATGTGATGCCCTCGAGGGGGATGTGGCCTGACAGGAGGCCAGAACCGAAGGCGGCGAACAGGTTCTGTCACAAGAACCCAAACCCACCCTGAGCAGCGTCACAGCAACGTGTACAGGTCCAGGAAGAAGATACTGGACTCATAAATGTGTTGTAAAGTGTAAAGTTTATTTCACTTTAGAGACTGCTGCACTGAACCGTACCCTGGCTGTTTCCTCCCCGCACTGATGCTGTGACGGGTTCTTTAACACACAAAGAAACAGTGTATGTTTAAGGGAATTTCAGGACTCATGTGTTAGAAGAGTAACAGGTGAGTTAGGAGTATCCTGGAGTCGGGGCAAACCACGTCCGTGCCTCGGGTTGCCCACGGAAAGATTTAGGCAAACACCTGGGAACCCCTGGGCTCAGTCATCCCTGTGTGGTGTGAGTCCTGCTCACGCAGGGGTGGGAAGAAAGTCAAGGTGGGCAATACCAGGGTGAAGTGAACAGGGCAGGGATTCAGAACCTTCTGTCACTCGGTTCAGCTCAGGTGCAGTGTACAGAGAAATTCCCCTACTATGGTGGGACAAACCTACTGCGTACAATAGCAACAGGGAATGGACTCCATAATCAAGAGTCCTCTTTACCAAACATCCTGCTTCCCTTTCTCCCCAGATCATGACCAGGACAGACCAAGTGACCTCCCAGTCCAGCTAAGTGTTCCCATAGGCAGCAGGAGATCAGTGAAGTATATGTACCATGTTCCAGCTCTCCAGATCTTGCAGCTAAGTGAAATAACTTGTGGCACTTCAGAGGAAGCCAGGGAAGGTTTTTAGAGTGGGATTGATATGTTGGGCACTTGCAGTGAGCCCAATTCTAGTAATAAGAAGATTGAGCAATTCAGGAAATAATAAATTGCAGCAAACCAGCTTTGGAAAACAGCAATTTGTAAGTCCTCCTCACTACTCAACAGCCTCAGCCTGGAGTCTGTCCCTCCTAGGTGATAAAATGATGGTTCAGTAATAGATCAAAGATACATCTGTATATTCATCATTGACAGCACCCGCTGCTGCTTGTGGAGGGAGTGGTTAATGATTTGCCAAATGAAAGGTCCCCCAACAACAGCTGAGAGTCAGTCAAATCTCCTCTTCTGCCAATTATTCTATTTCAGTGATTTTCAAACTTTTGTACTAGTGACTCCTTTTGCACATCAAGTCTCTGAGTGTGACCTCCCCCCTTATAAATTAAAAACACTTAAAAATATTTAATGCTATTATAAATGCTGGAGGGGAAGTGGGATTTGGAGGGGAAGTGGGATTTGGAGTGGAAGCTGACAACTTGTGACCTCACATAATAACCTTGTGATCCCCTTGAGGGGTCACAACCCCCAGTTTGAGAACCCCTGTTTTATTTCATGACATCAAGTGACAGCTGGTGCACAAGGTTTTAGAAGTCAACTGTCAAAACTGGACCTGTAGTTAGTGTAACTGGGTGGAAGGAACCAGACCTCAGTCTGATGGAGCTCATGGCTGTGTGGGATCAGCCTGCCCATCTCTGCTCAGGGGCCTGTTGTTTGCAAAGTTGTTGCCATGTTGGTCCCAGGATATTAGAGACTCAAGTGTGCAGCAGCATTTTTTTGTACTTGTGCAGCATAGTCTCATGATTAGAGCATTGGCTGGAAAGCCAGGGGAACTGAGTTCTAGCCCTGACTTTGTCACTGCATCACAATCTGACCTTGGGCAAGTCTTTGTACCTCAGTACATTGTAAGCAACAGGACATTAATACAGAGCCCTTTGTAAAGTGCTCTCACTGTGGTGAGAACATGCCTCATGGTACCTGTAGGCTCCTTCCCTGTGTGCTTGGACCTGCAGCCATGGGTCTCTAGATACCTCCATATTCAGACCTGGCATCTGGAACTGCACAGAAATACCTGGGTATGTCAGCCTCTGGAGAGATGTGTAGAACAAACTTCCATTGAATGATTGGTGCAAAGCCAGAAAGCCAAGAAATAAACTTGAGTGCTCCAAAGGGTGTCAGATTTTGAAGCATGGAAGCAAGTGCTAAGATCAGTGCAGCTCCTGGTCTCCCTTTCCAACAGAATGGGCCAGTGAGGCAAGTGGGGCTGATACAGGAAAGAGGGATATTTTGTACACTTTGACTCATTCCAGGCAGATAATGTACTATGCTCTTTGGCCTGGACCATGCCTAGAATTTAGGTCAACCTAGTGATGTCACTCAGTGCTCTGAAGGATTTCACACCCTGTGCAACATGGTTAGATTGACTTAACACCCAGTGTAGACTTGCCGACCGCCTCTTGGAGAGGTGGATTAACTACATCAGTGGAAAAACTCCTTCTGTTGATGCAGGAAATGTCTACACTGTGGTGCCATAGCTGTGCCGCTGTAGCAGCTGTATTATAGCCATGCCTTCAATTAGACAAGGAGATACTGATGGCACAGCTAGGTGCCCTGCAGCAATAGAGAGTTTGGGTTGTTTGCTGTTTGGCATTCCCAAATTCCCTGCATTTGCTCCTTTGGGGACAAACTGAGGGAGTTTCTCTTTAGGGCTCAGTGGAGTTGCTTTTTCATGCTTTCATTTGCAAAACTTGAAACACATTTTTGTCTAATTGCTTCTAAACTCTGGTGTAATTTTCTATTGTTTGATTTGATTATACTTGATTTTGCTTTCTTTAATTTGATCTCTCTCTTTGATTGTGTTGTTATAAAGTGCCATGTGAGACACACAAATATTGCCATGTAGTCGTGTTGAAAAAAAATGTAATTGCAAGATCCAGAAGTCCCTGCAGGCACTGGATATTTCAGTCTCAAGCAGATCTCTGCTAAGTTTACCCCATTCAAAGAACAAGTATAATGAAGTCATGCAAGAATTCACAATGCAATATGTAAGCATAACCTTTTAGTGCAAGTAAGGAAAGTGTGTGTGAGATGGGAGAGAGGGGCAGTGAAATTAGGTCAATGTTTCACAGGTCTTCTGTCCACTGCTGCCTGCTGCATGGTTCCTCCCAAATGATATGATTCCATCACCTTTCCTCCGGTGCCAGCACCATCCTCCCAGCAGAACCTGGGCTTCCTAATCCTCTCTCCCTCCACAGGCCCTAAAACTTCTTCGACACTCAACAGTTCCCACCGTTTCTCTGCAAAAGGTTGGAGTGGATGGAATAATTTATAACAAAGAATGTATTTGCTGCATCTCACCTCTTGTCCTGTACACCACCTGTCCATGAGCAGAGTGAGAAAGCATTTGTTCTAAATTGACTCCATAATTTCTTTGAACAGTTTTGGTCTGTGACAGGTTTGTGACATGGTATTCAGAATGGGAGCTATTTTGATTGCACCTGCAGGTCACATCATCTGTTGCTGTTCCCCAGTTGGATCAAGGGTGACTCTTCAGGGATATCTGGAAATGTGATTTCCAGCTTGCGTAGATGTACACGGGCTAGCTTTGATGGAGCTAGCACACTAACAATAGGAGGGTAGCTGCAGCAATGCAGGCAGCAGGGTGGACTAGCCACCCACATGCAGTCCTGCCTGGCCAGGAACCTAGGTTTGTACGCAGGCCACTAGCCCCTCCCGTCACCTGTGCAGCTACACTTCTATTTTTAGCATGCTAGCTTAATCAGTTGTACTCCAAGCTAAGGGAGATGAGCTTCTTCTCCAGAGATAGGAACAGAACTGACCCAATTTGCATTCTCTTAGAAAGCGAAGCTGGCAGCCCTGTGACGCACCATGGTCCTGGCTGACAGCAGCCCTGCAGTTCTTCTCGCTCCCTTGAGTCAGTCTGCGTCTGAGGCCTTGTCTTCACTTCTGTTTGGAGCAAGGGTCAGGGCAGAGGAGATGGGCTCTATGTAGGAGTCAGGCGTTGGGGACAAATGGGGTCAAGGAAGAGGAGGCTGGGCCAAGGTAGCAGGTGGGGTCAGGGAGAAGGAGGTGGGCTCAGGGATGAAAGAAGGTAGTTCAGAATGAGGAAACAAACTTAAACCCTTTCTGAGACTAGCACAGGTGGTTGGGGCCCATGTCCTTGGGGCAGATTCAGCCTGGTTTTTATGTCTTCTGCCCCAGTTCCCCATCCGCACTAGATACAAGGAAAAGCTAAACAACAGCCATATGCACATCAAGAAACCCCTTTTACTGACAGAGATGGCCTGTGATTCTTATAACTCAGACAGGCTGGTCTTGAGGATAAGCACAAGCCCATACTGTGAATAGATAGGGACCGGGACCCAGTCCTTTACCTGGTTTAATTCACCCCATTCCCCCAAGCCCTCTGCAATTCAAAGGAGATTTAAAAGAGCTCCTCATCTATTTCTGACCATCACTGGAGGTTTTTCAGAACAGGTTGGACAAACACCTGTCAGGGGTGGCCTAGGTTTACTTGGCCCTACCTCAGCACAGAGGGCTGGACTTGATGACTTCTCGAGGTCCCTTCCAGCCCTACATTTGTATGATTCCATGATTTTACAGACATCACAGTGGTCTGTGCCCCATTATCAATTTTAAAACTCACCTTTTTGTGACTATTAACGAGCAAATCCACATTCTGCTCATGCTTGGGAAACTCAGTACTCAGCATATGGAGGAACACATCTTGCAAATGCTCATCTGTTTCGTGAGGATAAAATCTGTTTTCCCTGGGGTCTTTTTCTTTTCAGAGTTGCACATTTTAGCAAAATGTCATTGTGTTGCCACATCTTTCGCATGCTAGCCCATATGCAGGACAGTTCCTGACAGTATGGCTCTAGCTTCATTCAGGGCAACTGCTCTTTTTTCACTGTTGATGGCAGGCTTTTAGTAGCAGCAGGACCCCTCCTGTCCATGACTGCATGTCTGGATGTGTACTAAAGGCATGCTTATGCCGCAACGTGTACACGTGTTTTTCCATTTCACCCTGCTCTGTCATTGGTTTGCAGTCAGTTCATCTGCATGGCATATGTCCACAGCACATGCAAGAGTTAAATTAGTCTCCCTCAACAACCTAGCTTGCCCTGGGTCTGACACAATACCACACACAATGCTGTCTTTAATGAGTGATTCACACAAGTTCTTCACATTTGCAAGATTATACTGCCCCCTTTAAAATCAATCACATATTGGTCTATATTTTCCCCATGTGTCTGACTTCCGGTGAAAAATTTGTGCCTTTCATGCATGACATTTTCTTGTGATAATTTTGAAGCATTTGAACATATTTCAAGATCTGTATTTTTTCTTTATCCGCTGCAGTATCAGACTGAAAATATTAAATACCTCACTCGCTTCCTTACCTGCTACATGAAGAAATAATGCTGTTTGCGGCAGCTCTCCTTTCTGTCTGACACACTTGCAATGCTGTACAGTTCAAAGCCTTGCTTTCACTTTCCTTGTTTTCTGCGGTGGTTCCTTCAATCATTAACTCTCCTGGAGGCTTTAGTGGGTCAGTTTATTTTTTGGTGTCAAATAAGGTTGGTTTTACTATTATCTTACTTTTAGATTTATTCTGACACCAAGTAACAGCTGTTCCAACTTGCTGTCATAACATAAGAAAAGATATTGGAGATGTTTTAAATAACAGAGAACTCTACATTCCTGGCTTGACTGGCTGGCTTCACAAGCCCATAGCAATCCTTCTTCTGATAAGGTCCACCACATAATAATTCCCCTCATGGGCGGCATGTGACTCCTCCATTTGGGGAGGGTTGGCACATCTGGATTGTGGCCCCACCATTGCTTGGCCTCCTCCCCCCAAAGCCCTACCCACGCTCCACCCTGGCCCCGCTCAAACCCTCCCCACCTGCCCCTTCTTCCCCTCATGCCTCCCCTTCACTCTCCCCAGACCCTCCCCACCTGCC
>ML677377.1:949960-1069581 GCA_007922305.1 Dermatemys mawii | reverse complement strand
GCCTCCCCTTCACTCTCCCCAGACCCTCCCCACCTGCCCCTTCCTCCTCTCATGCCTCTTTCCCCCCCAAGGTCTCCCCCAACTGCTGCTCACACTTCTTCCCCCAAGGACCCCTCAACCGTTGTGTGCATGCCTCTTTGCCCCCTCCCCCAGCTGCCGGCTGCTCGCCACTCCCACATGCCTCTTCGCCCCTTCCCCACCCTGTCCACCCACCACTCATGCCTCTTTGCCCCTCCTCTACCCCCCTCCCCCCGAGCTGCCTGCCTGCCTACTCATCGCTTTCACGTGCCTCTTCACAGCCTCCCCTGAGGCCCCCATGCAGATGGAGCAGGGATGTGAAGAGGTGGAAGGAGGGCGAAGCCTCAGGGGGAAGAGACTTAATGGCAGACTTCAAAGGCAGTGGGCTGGCTGTTTGGGGAGGCTTAGCCATTTATACCCACTGCCCATGATTCCCCTCCATTCCACACTGTGGGTAACTTTGGTTCCTACTGCAAAGTTCCTACTGTTAATACAGTCCAGTGAAACCTAGTGGCTAGCTCAGGGGATCTTCTCTCACACACTGCACAGTGAGACTTCGAGACAGAAGCCACTGGGCTGAGTATGGCAAGAATGGGCTGAGTATGGTCTCCTTCCGCAAGGTTTTAGCCATGGGTTGAGTTTTCAGTCCATCTTGACTGACTAATGTGCACTCCCCTCCCCTCGTTCTTTTTCATGCAGTTATGAGAATACTTAAAGAAGGATGATCAGGATGGACAATCTGTCTCTGATGAGTATCTCCTTGAAGAACAGGTATAACATGAATGCCTTTCATGATATTAAGGACCTAGGTCAATTCCTTATCACACACTCAAAGTGAATTTCTGTTCTCATAACATGTCATAGCCGTCAGCTCCAAGATGGAATTGGCACCTCACAGTTATTTGGAGTCCCCAACATATACCTTTCGTTGCAACATCTCTTTCATTGGAATGGTGAGTAACATCCATTTCTTCCCTCCCCCATTTTACAGAGCTGGTGCGGGGAGACAGAATGACCTTCAGCAAACCCTGGAATGAAGGGTGTAATGGAGCTTGAAAGGATGCGGGGAAAATAATAGATTTTGCTTTCCTCTATTTTTATACATGTTTCCTCTGCAAACAGATTTTCTTCCATGCAAAGGAGCAGATGGGAAAACTCTCAGCCCAGGGCAGAGCTGTCTGCAGGCTTACTGAGGCACTCCAAAGCAGCAGCAGGAAGCAAAGTCTGCTCCACAGAATAAGCTGCTTTCAATGCTCTTCCGGGGATTGGAGGAACAGATTTGGAGACCGCAGCTGACTGTCGGAGTTCGTGGTTACTCATCTGCCCAGTCCCCCAGGTCACCCACACTCCTGCTTTGTAAAAGCCGCAGGGGGATGTTTTCAGAACAAATGGACAAACAGAAGTAGGGGGTTGCTCCTACATCAGTATTTTTACAGCTTCCCCAGGAGGTTTCCCAGACACCTTGTTTGACAAACAGCACATTTGTTGGCAGTTTTCTGGAGGAAGCTGCATTATCACAAGGTTTGCTGCTTCATCTGAAATGGATTAATCGTGAGGGTGGCCCAGGAAGGGGGGTTTTATCAGTGACCTGCAGCTACCTCCACTACACTGATGTATTCACTCTTTGGATTTATAAAGAGTTCATCAAAGGCCTCTGCACACACAGGCCACTGCAACACACATATCAACTGCAAACCAGCACTGTGCCAAAGCCTTCTTCGAGCACAAACAGCCCCTCACCTGCAGCATCTTGCATTGTCCTTGCAAGGCCAAGGAACAGAGGTTTGGCAGAGCAGCGGGGAAATGAACTCCAGCGACAAGGGCTCTCCGCTGAGAGTGCCCAGGCCACAGCCCCCTGACACCTCTGGGCACAACCAGTAGAAGAACCCCAGTGATTTCACTGATGGAAGCGTTCATAGAAAAGCAATCGCTTCAAGGCCAAGGAGGGCTTCATAGATGAAGGTGAAAACATGGATCCAAATGCCATGTAGCCTGCAGTTGTATATGCATAGATTCCAAGATGGGAAGGGACCACCATGATAAACTTCCCCCAAATAATTCCTAGAGCAGATCTGTAGAAAAAGATCCGGTCTTGATTTAAAAATTGTCCATGATGGGGAATCCACCCTGACCCTTGGTAAGTTGTTCCAATGTTAATTACCCTCATTGTTAAAAATGTATGCCTTATTTCCTGTCTGAATTTGTCTAGCTTCACTTTCTGCCCATTGGTTATATCTTTCTTTGCTAGATTGTTGAGCTCATTATGAAATATTTGTTCCCCAAGTGGATACACAAAGACTGTAATCAAGTCATCCCTTTATCTTCTCCTTGTTAGGTTAAATAGATTAAGCTCTTCGTTGGTTTATTATTATTTATTTGGTGTATGCCATCTGGTCAACCAAACCACAGCGTTCTTATCAATGATGTTCAAGGCACAAAGACCTCCAAGAAGTTGAGTCATTTTGCAGTCCTCAACAATATGTGTCATGGTTTGTGACTGCAGAACATCGACACAGTGCACTTTGTCTAAAACACCACCGAAATTCCACTGCAGCACAAATTCCATGTCCAGTATAAATCTGGTTCAGAAGCGTAGCAAAGTTCATGATGAAACTGCGTGATATGCCACATCTACCATTAATTAAAGACTTGTTTAATCTATCACATAGTAATCTGCTCTCATGATCCCCATTGTGGATTGAGCTCTGAGTCTATGACTATTAGGCAGGTTTTCTAATCCTTTAATTATTCTTGTGGCTCCTCTCTGACCCCTCTCCAATTTATCATCATCCTTTCTGAGTTGTGAGCTCCAGAACTGGACACAGTATTTCAGCAGTGATTGCACTAGTGCCAAATATAGAAATAAGTAAACTTCTGTATTCCTACTTGAGATTCCCTGTTCATGTATTCCAGGCTGACATTAGCTCTTTTAGCTGCAGCGTGAAACTGGGAGCTCATTTTTCAGCTAATTATCCACCTCAACCTCCAAACTTTTTACGGAGTCCCTGCATTCCAGGACAGAGTCCCCCACCCTGTAAGTATGGCCAATACTCTTTGTTCCTTGATGTATAAATTTACACTGAGCCACATTGTTTGGCTGAATCCTGTTTACCAAGCCATCCAGATCACTCTGTATCAGTGACCTGTCCTCTTCATTATTTACCACTCCCCCAATGTTTGTGCCATCTGCAAACTTTATCTCTGAGTGGCTTGCACCACCCAGTAGGCAAACAGTAGGCCTTCTGCACTGGCTGGAGCTTCTGGATGGTCTTTGTGTGTAGTCCCAGTGGAATATAGTCCAGCAATGCAGGCTGGAAGTCACAAAGGTAACTGGCAAGTTCCTTGCATCTACTTGCCAACCAGTGATGAGAGAGACACTCCCAGCTACAGCAAACACCTGCAATTCCGCTTGCCAAATGATATTTAAAGAATCTAAACATACATTCAATACTTTCCTAACTTTCCTTTTCATGTCAGCAATGGCTGCAGCTGCCACAGGGTTGTTATACAACTGTGAATGGGAGGGAATGCACATGACTGTGAATGAAAGAAATGTTCATGGCATAGTCTCTGCATTAAAATGTGGCCCACACTATGAAAGCATCCAAGGATCCCTGCTCTAGATGCTTATCTCTGCCAGCCAGCATCAGCGGTAGCTTGTCCAGGCTGAGCCTCTGCCAACTTGCTTTCATTCATGCACCACTACTGGCCAGGCATTAAGAAAGCCAAACAACCCAAATATGAATACAAGACAAGAAGCAGCATGGTCCAGTGGGTATGGCACTGGGCTGGAACTCAGGAGAGCTAGGTTCTCTGCCTTGGGTCATCTGTATGATGTTGGGCAAATTGCTTCTCTTTTCTATGCTGCTGCTGGTACCATGGTATTGGTCAATCCAGTCTGGATCCAAATGCTCTGGTCCGAAAGGACAGATGAAGCACTTCTCCCCATGAAAACTTACCCGCTTGCTTGTTAATCTGGGGCAGCCTGACTCAGCAGTTTGTCTGTCATGTGGAGCAATTCAACTGGTCAAGTCTTCATGGGGCACACCAATGAGATAGATGCTCCAGGGAGGCATTAATGGTCAGCTGGTGAGAGAGATGTCCAAGGTGAGATACTGTACTCTCTAAGGATGATTGACAGGTCTACCCCTCTGTGAGCCATCCATGATCAGGGGAGCATATGTGTTCCTTTGCCTCTCTGTGTCATTAAGAGTAATCAGTTCTCTGGGATGGTATTAAATAATGCAGCTGCTTTGGCAAAGCATGTCCCTTATATGTGTGAGATACTGAAATCTCCACCAGATCATGCATGAGAGAACACTATAGGAAGCGTATGAAGGGATTCCAGATATTGTGATGTGCAATACTGCTTTGCACTTCTACAGAGCCCTTAACCACTCAGCTGGGATCAGTTATTATTATCAACACTGGCTATATCTCCAGAGTGGGCCTCTCCTGAGCATCCCCTCATGTGTTCATCTTTTGTGTGGGAGGCCCCATTATCTTCCTGTTACAGGAAGGGGCACAGAGCAGTGGAATGACTGGCCCAAGGTCACACAGCAAGAAGGTGGCAGAGCCAAGAATAGGACCCAGGATTCTTGACTCCTGCTGTGATTGGTTTGTAACGTCCCCTCCAGGGTGCTGTGCAGGACAGAAGAGCATTGCTAGGCATGCAGCCTCGTGGCTGGCAGCACTAGTCTGGTAGTAATATGTGCTGGGCATCAGCCCCCCCACGCTGCTGGGCTCTGAAGTACAGAGCAGCAGATGGGAAAGGCTAGTGATGGGCTCCATGGAATCATTAGCTCTGAGGGGCAGGGAGGAGTCTCAAAGGCACAAAGGACAGTTCAGTGCCATGTCCCATGAAGACAAGGGAGATAGCTCTTATGTGCATGGCCCCTGCTACTGCCACCCCAAGGAGGGGCTGGGCTATAGCATGAAGTCAGGGTCAGGAGGAGCCCATATGGGGTGTGCTGAGGGCCTGGTTGCCTTTATCCAGTTCTACCTGATAGGGAAGTGACCACATCACAGTTGGAAGAAATTAGCAGCCTTTGGAGAGATGTCAAGGATTGAGGAACCAGGAGGTCGAGCTCTCCTCTCTCCTGCGGAGGCACTATGAGGTGAGGTTCACTGAGCAGGGACCAGAAAGGAATGCTACAACTTCTGCTGCCCTTATTGTACCCAGGCTGGAGGACGCTAGTCCCTGGGGCTTAAAGAAACCTGCTCAGCTAACCCTCCCACCCCCAAGCACGCATACAGAGGGCAGGTCAGAGAACCCTTGTGTGTGTTCTGGAATCTCTCCATGCGGCTGCCCAGTTCTCCCTACCCTACGGTACTTTCCTACTCTGCTGCTGTTGTCTGGGCCCTGCTGGAGTTGGCAATGGGGAGGTTTGGGAAGAGATACAGATAGCTTCCAGCATTCTTTCCTTCTCCCTGCTTCCAGGACCTGCGGGACCCTTACCTGAGAGCTGCTCTGAAGAGAGTCGCCCACATCCATGGAGATAGTACCACCTGACTGCTGAATCCCACGTGATTGCCATGATGTATTAGATGCTTTAAGGAGGTGTGATGGGGTGTCCACCCCACACAAGGCCTGAAGTGGTAAATTAGGCCAATTAAGCTGCTGCACCTGGAAGAAAGCCAGGAAGTGCTAAAGACTAATTTGCTGATGATGTCCAGCTGTGGGAGGCACTGGGCTGAGTTTATAAAGCCAGGAAATTGACAGCAGAAAGGAGCTGCGGAGGAGTGTGCTGCAGTCACTCCCTGGGAGTAGGGAGGTCTGTTTTAGGCTACAGGGTTCAGTATTCTGCAATTACTCCCTGGGACGAGGGAGTTTCAGCTGACACACCCAATGAAGGGATGAACAGAAGTTGTAGGAAGATCACCAGGGAAGAAGCAGCAGGGTCTGAGGGAAAGCAGAGTTGCCAGATACACTGTCCCTGGACTGGAACCCGGAAGAGTGAGCAGGCGTGGGTTCCCCTACTCACCACCGGGGAAGTGACACAGTCTGGATGGTGCGTGAGAAGACTGCCTGAGACAATTGGCATAGAAACGCTTTGATACCCTGGAAGGGGAAGACTATAGTGACCTGCCTGGAGGGCTACGCCACAAAAACAGAGTACCCCAAATTGCAGGGAGCGAGAAAGAGAGACGGCAGGGCATGCAGTGAGCAGTAGAAGGGGGCATCAGACCTGAATGGAGCTAATCACTAGATGTGGCTGCGAGGACGTGCTTCTAGTAGTGAGTAGAGCGCCCCGCAATAGGAGGGAAAGGGTGACAGTGCATTTCACCAATGGAAAATAAAGCCCCATAAGCATGTTTAAATAGCCAAGTCTCCAGACGGGCTGTAATATTTCACAACGAGAGCAGACACTAATTTACGGAGTTACGAGGTAGTTTGACATTATTGTACAGGCACAGTGCAATCAAATGGGTTGTCCGGGTTAATGTTCTCACACTGAATACCTGGAGGATTTGTCATGATTGACCACTTAGTGAGAGACTCCACTATCTGAAAGGAATGTGCTACGCCTGATATGGCTTATGAAATATTCTGTAGGCAAACTGAGCCTGATTAGTGGGGCAGATGCCCCATTCCTTGTTCTCAGCTGCTAGACTCTTGGCTGGCCCTCCTGAGACCCTTCCCTCTGGGAAGATGTACTATTGGTGTTTGATGGTCGCTTGTTTCCATGTGAAAGATTAATTTATTCTCTCTGACATGAGCACCCTCTCTCCCTATGCAACCCTGCCCCTGGCTCCTAAGGGAATGGCTGTGCTGGAGCTAAAGGTGGAGTCCCCACTCAGGTAGACTTACCCACAATAACTCTGTTTGAGCTAGTGCAGGGGTCTCCAAACTATGGCCCAGGGGCCAGATCTGGCCCACAGCTTCGATTTGTCCAGCCCCCCAGCCGAGCAGGCACATGGGGAAGCTGCCGTTCCCCCTCCCCTCCTCCCCGCGAGCTGCTGCCAGCGGCCCCATGTGTGGAGGGGTGAGTACCTCCTTAGCAGAGGCCGGAGGAGCGGGATGGGGGGACGCAGCAGCAGGCGGAGGAGCAAAGGGGGGAGGGGTCAGAGCAGCGGCCTGAGAAGCAAAGGGGGGGGGGATTTTGCATATATTTGCATATACTGAATTTTTTCACAGTCACTTCGACCTGGGAAGCCCCTTCAGAAATCTAATATGGCTCTCGTCTCATAAAGTTTGGAGACCTCTGTTCTGTACTAAGAACTATAATCAGAACGACCACTAGGGGGCATTTTATACCCATTGTGAGCATAATAGTGTTACAGCCATCATTCGATGATTACAGAAATGGGTCACTGACAGAGGTGTGTGATTACTGCTAGCCTTTGGGGATCAACTCTTTGATCTCATATGGCAGGAGGAGGGATACATTTGAGACACTATGAAACAATGATCTGATCCATGTAACAACACCTCTGTTCCTAATGATTCCCATGTGTGCAGACTTTGCCTGTAAATGTTCACCAAGCTGGTGATTGCTGTATGAGTCTCAGCCTTAGAAAGTCATGCTTTGCAGGGATTGTGCATTATCGATTGTTCAAGGCCTTGTTTCCTCTAGCGATGTAACCTGAAATTTAAAGAGAAAGCAGCCTGCTCAGTCATGCTCTGTGGTGTAATCTAGATATATGTTTAGTTAAATACATTCCTGCATCAGTGTGATAACAGGCCCTGTGATGTTCACACTCTACAGTCTGAGCCATTCAGCAACAGGGACTGAGGCAAACAGCAGCTCAGGCAAACTGAGGAAAGACGCACAACAGCAGGAAATGGATGGAGCTGTGATTCTCTATGTCGGAAAATCAATAAGTCAGTAGGTCTTGTATTCCATTCAGCATCTTTTCCTACTTATAAATCCAAGCGGGAGCCAGACAGTTCCTGGAGTGGGTGGTGCTGCAGAGAGATACAAATGTAGCTAGACTCTGTAAACATCAAAATACAGAGAGCACTTAAAATACTAGTTTGATAACGCATCCCGATCTGGTGGTCATCTTTCTCTTTAAGAGTAAAGAAGAGATTAGTCTAGTGCTGTGAGTAACTGCACTGAGCAGGCAGGAACTGCTAATACTTGTGTGTGTACAAGGACCTCGTGCACAGAGCAAAGAAAAGTCAATGAGAGCTGTGGGTGCTCAGCATTATTGGAAATCAGGCACTTAGACACCTACATATTGCCTTAGATACAGGGCTTAAATTCAGGCGGAGGTTAGGTCAGCATGCTGGAGTTAGGTCAGCATGCTTCGTCTCCCAGGAGTGTGAATTTCACACCCCCTCCCCTACCCCGAGAGACACGGCTATACTGATGTAAGTTTTCAGTGTAGACCAGCCCTTAATGACTACAGGGCAGATATCCACAACAGCTGGAGACATTAACGTCTTGGCAAGATCTTCAGAGTGTTTTCCTCTTCCTACCAACATCACCTCAGTGTTGCCTGGGGTCAGTTTTAGCCAGTTGCTTTTCATCCATGATTTCATGATTGCCAATATTTATGCTGGTCTGCCAATGTAATATTCAGTCACCCAGCCCTGGTTATTGGTAACACAAATAAGGAATCTCTTTACACTCCCCACTTTTTATTGTATAAAGTGTTCCTTTAATCTTTTTACAGGCAGATTTTTCCAAGATGAAAGCTGATAGTTCTATATGATTTCCTACTAAGCTCTCAGTAGAAATATATCTTTTATGACTTCAGTGAGGCTAGATGTTTTTTGTTGTCTCTATCTCAAGTTGCAGTGAAGACAGCTTAGGAAATGCAGTTGACTTCAGTGATGATTTAGCTAGGAATTCTCTTTTTCCCAGCCAACATTACTATAGTCTGTGTTTTGATTTGTGGATCAGGCTTTCTTACTGATAGAAGAGTGTTTGATGGTTATTTCTGGAACGAGCATCTGTCAGCCTTCATTAAGTCTTGTTATTCACAAGATGACTTATTATGCAAGCACCGTGCTTATCAAATAGAGATATTGCTATTTTTTTCTTTTCCTGGCTATGAATTGCTATCATGTTATAGTATTCCCTTCCTTATTTGGACATACTGATTGGTGCTTATCTTTTCCCATTTCTCTTTATTAGTTTTTGATGGAATGAACACAACGTTAATTAAGAATATAAACCAAATACTAGGTACATAGCAAGAGCACAAAATGTGTATGTAGTGCCTAGACAAATCCAGCTATATTCCATATCCCTTCAGCTCATGCAGTGTATGAGTATAATGATATCTCTTTAATTGATGTCCCCCTCTGCCTTGTCTCCTAATTAACCAACTACAAAGACTTGACCAGAACAAATCACACAAAACATAGAAGAACTGATTCTTTCCCCAAATACTCAGCCCCTGCTGGAGAGACTGGTCCCTACTGAGTGTGAAGGTTTCAGATCTCTGGAGACATCTAGACAGGCTTATGTGTAGTACTAGGGAGAAACCAGTGGTTATGTACCAGTGACATAGGGAAATGTGGGATAAAGATCCTGTAGGCCAAATTTAGGCTGGTAGGTAAGAGACTGAAGTCCAAGACCTTCATGGTAGCATTCTCTGAAAAGCTTCTAGTTCCATATTCAGGGCGAATTAGAAAGGCAGAACTTCAGTGTGTCAATGTGTGGATGAGACGATGGTGTAGGGATGGGGGTTAGATTTATTAGGAACTGGGGAACGTTTTGGGAAAGAAGGAGCCTATTCAGGAAGGATGGGCTCCACCTAACCCAGAACAGAACCACATTGCTGGCATATAAAATTAAAAAGGTTGTAGAGGAGTTTTTAAACTAAGGGCTGGGGAAAGCCAACAGGGGCAGAGGAGCACATGATTCAGACAGAGACATCCTTTAGAAGAAAATCTGTTAATGGGTATTCTCTATGCCCTATTAAGGAGGAGAGGATGGAATATTATAAAGTACAGGTAGTATCTGACGAGAAACAGTCAAATGAAAAAGAGTCCTATTCAATTATATCATATAATGGCAGATAGTTAAAAAGTGGCAAATTTTATAAGTGCTTATAAACACATGCAGAAGTCTAAATAATAAGATGGGTGAACCCCTGGGCAGGGGGGGTGTACACCCCCCTGAATTTTCCCAACAGCCCCACCAATTTTGTAAACTAGTTACATACAGTGTTACCAATTTAGTGATTGTTTGGAAATTTGAATTGAAATATTAATACACACTTTAAAAGCATATAAAGTATATGATAAAATACGTGTATCTGAAAAAGTATAATAGATTTGAAAAATATAAACACAGATTAGCTTCCTTTACAGCTTTTGTTTTTTGTGACTGTCGGTGCATTCATTCTGGTGATGTTGGTCAACCTAATAATTTCAAATTATGATTTGTAAGCAAAGTCTAAATGGGCTCTCCCTAATAGTTAGTGATGAGCTGAGGGCTGGGGGGAAAGGCTTCAGGACCAGATTGTATTAACATTCACACCAAATCTGCCAAGGTAACCAGCAAACAAAGCTGTGTTGCCCAAGTGATAGATTTTGGCTGGGGTTAGGTTACAAATCACTTGAATGAGAGTCCTATTCAATTATATCATATAATGGCAGATAGTTAAAAACTGAGGGTAATGAAATGTTGTTTTTATTGTATGAGTAAAGGGCAGTAGAACTGTCCTTAGCCTGTGCTGATTGAGGGCATCAAGAGAGAGGGTGGGGACAGGTGTTTTGCTTGATGATCTGCCTGAATCACAAGTACTATTTGACCTGCCCTTCTCCCCTGTTTAAAGACAGAGCTGATTAGGCTTTATAGAGAGTCTTTTGGTTTAAGTGAGCACTAGAGCTGAAATCTCTGACAATCAGGTCTAAGTGCTTAGACCTGCTGTGGGACAGTGTTTCTGTAGAAGAGATGACCCAGTCTGCACTAGCACCGAGGTTCTCCCTCAAGAGCTGAAATCACTGAGAGCTGGGTGGAACCAGGAGAGACCGACTCACAGAGGTTACAGTGGCAGGTGGCAGCAGAAGGTGACAATGCCAGGCCATTGGAGCAGAGCAATAGAGTGAACAGTGGCATGACAAACAACACCAGCTAGAGCGTTGGACTATGTTTTAGTGACTTTTCTCCAGAAGCTAAATTTGTGACTAGGAAACTGATATAAATATATGTTTCCTAGTAGGCCAAGATTTTTAAAATGCATTATTTGCCAAGATCATTATCTCGCATCGTCACTATCTCAAGAGGTCATTATCTTGGGGAGTTTTGGTACTAAACTTTTTTATTATTATGATTATTTTTTGTGTAAGAATGGCTATATTTGGCCAGATCAATGGTCCAGCTATCCCAGTATCCTGTCTTCCGACAGTGACTGTTCCAGGTGCTTCAGAGGGAACGAACAGAACAGGGAATCATCGATTGATCCATCCCCTGTCGTCCACTCCAAGCTTCTGGAGAATAGAGGTAGGGACGCTCAGATCATGATGTTGCATCCCTGCCCATCCTGGCTAATAGGCATTGATGGACCTGTCCTCCATGAACTTATCTAGTTCTTTTTTGAATCCTGTTATAATTTTGGCCTTCACAACATCCCTGGCAAAAAGTTCCACAGGTGACTGTGCATTGTGTGAAGGAATACTTCCTTTTGTTTGTTTTAAATGTACTGCCTATTAATTTCATTGGGTGACTCCTGGTTCTTGTGTTGTGAAGGAATAAATAACACTTCTTTATTCATTTTCTCCACACCAATCAAGATTTTATAAGACTCTATCATATCCACTCTTAGTCATCTCTTTTCCAAGCTGAAAAGGCCCCATCTTTTTAATCTCTCCTCATATGGAATCTGTTCCATACCCCTAATCATTTTGTTGCCCTTCTCTGTACCTTCTCCAATTCCAATATATCTTTTCTGAGATGGTGTGACCAGAACTACATGCAGTATTTACTGCAACCATTATTACTGGCTTTGGAAAGTATCCGCCAAGATAGGACACATCTAAGCGAGGCTGATGGATTACTTTTGTTACTAAGTTCAGAGAAGACTATTGCTATTCTCTCTCTTGTGAGTCTGCTGTTGAAACCACTTGGGTCATTAAACAATGTCATCTAGGCATCTGCTATAACAGTAGTAGATCTTTGATCCAAGCATAGCTTCTATTTCTGGACAATCAGAGATATCCATTGAAAATGTACTGGAAGAAGCAAAGACTTCAGTCCAGAAGTTGACTAATGAACTTATGTTGATTCCATAAGTGAAGAGGACAAGAAGTGTTTGTTAAGCCAGCTGAAAAAGTACACAGACTTGATTCTTACAAATCTACAATAGAGATTTCTGGGTTTTATTCAACTTCCACATAGCTTTTACAGATGCCTGTTTCATAAAACACCTACAGTTGAGTGGAGTGAGGCACTTCCAGCAATGGGGGCTACTATGTGATCAGGACAGAATAGAAAATTTTGAACACAGAGTGAAATATCATAAGACAAACAAATGAAGATTTCACTTGAACATCTTTATCATTACTAGTGGTTCGACCCAATCTTTGCGCTATGTTTCCTGGGATGAAAGTAGGAATTAATCTCGTGCTAATCACAATCACAACAGCTACAGTGGAGCATATTTTTTCCTCATTGAATAGAATTTTGTGTTCTGAAAGAAGTTGCCTTCTGCCTGATCAAGAAGGACTGGAAGTAACAGACACACAAGAAGATAACAAAGAGTGCAAAATTACAAAAAGAAACCAAGAAGGATGTAGATGTAGTGCTTCATAGTAGGCTTGAATAATCAACTTTAATTTTTGTGATCATTTGAAATGGTCATGAAACATTTTTCAGTTTTTACTATGGTGCCATACAGCCCACCTTTGTCCTCAGGGTCTCAGCCCTCATCGTCCCTCACCCCTCCTGAATTTTCCAACACCACCCCTAATTTCAATTCCTGGGGAAAACACTGTTCCAGAAACTCCATGAAACGATGATAATCAATGGCACCCAGTAGCACAAGGGTACAAAGTATATAGGGATAACAGAGGGGGAGTGGCACTATATATGAAAGAAGGGATAGAGTCAAATATAATACAAATCTTAAATGAATCAGACCGTACCATAGAATCTCTACAGCTAGGAAATTGCATGCTTGAGTAATAAGAAAATAGCAGTAGAGATATACTAACGACCACCTGACCAGGATGGTCATGGTGACTGTGAAACACTCAGGGAGATTAGAGAGGCTATAAAAATAGAAAATTCAATAATAATGGGGGATTTCAATTTTCACCATACTCATGTTGACTCTTCCCCAACAAATCGTGTTCCTCTAGGTGTGTGATAATTCTGTCCTTTACTGTAGTACCCTGGCAATTATAGGTCGGAGTGGGACCCACCCCTTCTCCCAAGCCCCCACCTCTATCCTGCCTCTACCCTGCCTCTTCCCACTCCTGCTCTGCCCCAGGCCCTGCCCCCTCTCCATCCCTTTCCCAACCTCCCACCCCTTGCCCCTCCTCGTTTCTTCCTGCCCAGTTCTGCCCCCTCCCCTGAGCATGCCCCATTCCCAGCTGATCTGCAGCAGACAGGAGGTGCTAGGCTGAGAGGGGGAGGAACTTGGCTGCTGGTGGGTGCTAAGCATCTACTAAATTTTTTCAGTCTCTCTCTCTCTCTCTCTCTCTCACACACACACACACACACACACACACACACACACACACACACACACAGAGCCTAGTTTAACTTAGTGAACAACAACCACCCCAAACACCCCTTTCCTCAAAATAGCATTAGCATAAAGTCAAAGAACAAAGAAAGGGCCCTTTGTCATTTTCTGGGCCTCTGCAAGTGTGGAATAAGTAATTACCGATGCCCTCGGGCACTTCCTTCCCTCCTTGACTGTGGAGTTAATTGAGATGCAGAATGGATTTGTTCTTGCTATGCAGTTCCTTTAAAAAGTGCTTTTTGGTTTATTTTTCCAGTGGCTTGAATACAGGCAATTTCTCCCTTATTGAAGGGAAATTAGCCCATCAGAGGTGGCCTTCATTCTATTCTTTGTGCAGTTCCAGCCTACAGACACAAAGGCAGCCTCTCTGCTTCGTAAAAACAGGGCGGATAACAGACTGTCCATGTTATTTTTGGGAAGGGGGGACGGCAGGGTTGGAAAGCAAGACCAGGGTGGAAAAGCTGTTGTGGTGGTGGTTACCCATGATGCCTAGCGCTATCTGTCCCCAGGATTCCAAGAGCAGAGTAAGCTGATTCCTGCTCGCAGGTTCCGCTTTGGAAGCAAACTCCAGTCTTTGTGGTGGCAGTAACTCGGTGGCAGCAAAACTGCATTTCAGCAAAGGGGCAACCAAGGTCAAGAGACTGAAATCAGTTCACCCCCCTCCCCACCCCAATTGTAAATATATCACCCTGGGGATCACACACCCATGCTTCTAAATGGCCACAAGATAAGAGTTAAGTTCCTGGACCACAGGCGAAGTGACGGAGATACTGTTACGGCAGTAGCTAGATTCATGCTAGACATCAGTAAATTATTATTTCATCCCCCTTGTGCCAGTGTAGTGCACAGTGTGGAAACTAGCCGCTTCTATCTGCTCAGTGGTGTTCAGATCAGCTGTCTGACCTGCCATGCTAAGAGTTCTTCTTAGGCTTTCTCCTGGGTGCCTACATTGCCTCACACCAGTTTGTTTCCACCTGACAGCTTCATATGGGACTCTGTGTTGGTATCCTCAGGACATGCCCCAGATATGTTCAGTGTTGCCAACTCTCATGATTTTGCCATGAGTCTCATGATAATTACTGAAGTGACAAAGGGTCCTGTGGCACCATAAAGACTAACTAAAGGTGCCACCGGACTCTTTGTCACTTCTGCAATTCCAGACTAACACGGCTACCTCTCTGATTCATGATCATTATTGTTTTTCTTAAAGACCCAGCTCCTGGAGCCAAATGGAGATATGACAATTTCAGCCTTATTCTTAAAGAAAAAGTAAGTTTCTAGCCCTCGTGGCTGTGGAGAAAGTTTCCAAATGTGGCCCCAGTGCACCCTAGAGCTCAAAAAGCAGAAGGCAAATGAAAAGAATCCCCCATCTATTATTTTTACCTAATCTTACAATTTTTTAAAGCCAATCTCATGATTTTTGATGAGCCGGACTCATGATTTTTAACATTTGGGTTTGGCCGTACTGCTTCGTTCTGATTCTGGTGGAAACAAGCTGCTGGTTGATGATATCATGGATCTCTTTGTTGGAGATGAACTCTTTCCAACCAATGTCCAGAATCTGCCGTAGTCACTTGTTTTTGAAGGCATCTAGTTTTCTGTCCAAAGTTTTGGTACATCTCCAGTTCTTGCAATTTCATGTGCTACTGAAAAATTGCTGAATTTCTCATTTTCACTATATAATTATAAAATAAATCAGTTGGAATATAAATCTTGTACTTACAATTCGGTGCATAGTATATAGAGCAGTATAAACAAGTCATTGTCTGTATGAAATTTTAGTTTGTACTGATTTCGCTAGTGCTTTTTATGTAGCCTGTTGTAAAACTAGGCAAATATCTAGAAGAGTTGATGTACCCCCTGGAAGATCTCTGCAAACCCGCAGGGAGGCTGAGAACCACTGCCTTGGAGGATGCCTCAGCAGAGTTGTACCAGCTCAGAGGATTCCATAATATGGTAAAGGATAAGGAGTTTTTGAACTAGCACTAATCAGAGCAGAGTCCATATGCTGGATTGCAGAGCTTCCATACACTTAGCATCTCTGAGGATTTAGAGAAACTAGCCGCTTATCCACAAAGTTAGAAATGCTTTCAAGTTAAGTTGCACTTACTCAGTCCAAAGAGATGATAACCGGCAAAAACTCAACTGTAAAGGTTTCTGAGTAGGAACTTTGGGCTTGTCAGTCTGACTTGTTGTAACCCACTTACCCCTGTGTATGCTGAAATGTGGCTTCTAGCTAATATACAAAGCAAGTAAGGTAGTGCAGACGTCTATAAGCCTGTAGAGCTGTCTGACTGCTGGAGCTGCACTGTGCATCGGTAGGTCACAGACATATGGCTGAAATGACGAGAGAGTGAAGAATTTCCCTCTCAGTCTGTATTGATATGTTTTAAACCTGAACTATTCTCAAGCTCCTCACTCCTAGAGGGTGGCTCCTAAATCTATTGTACCAGCATGGATGTGTTCACACCAGACCCTGTCAGGAAGAAATAGGTTCCAGTCACTACTGGCATGATTTGGTTTGACTCCCTTGGAGTCAGTTGAATTGTCCTGTCTCATATGAGTGGTCAGTTTGACTCAGACTACTAACCTAACTTGTCTATCAGAGCAACAGCCAACAAAAGCAATGCTTACCCATGCTCCAAAAGGGTGCCCTGGCCAGAATGTGAAAAAAAGCTTCTTTCTAGCTCATCAGGTAGCATGTGAATTAGTTATGGCTGCAGTTATGACATGCAGAAAACTGGGATGGGGAATATTAAGACGGGCTTATAGTAACACCAGCTGGCAGTTCCCACCTGCAGCTCCAAAGGGGAGTGGGATTTGCGAATAGGCTGGGGTGTACCAATTCAACCCACAATGAAGATAGGTTTGTGGACTCAGATTGAGATGTGGACCTGGCTTTCGGGTGTGGATCCAGGTTCTTTTTTGGCCTGTCCACAACGCTCACTGTCACACCAGCCCCTTGCCAACAGGCAAAATCTCCTGCTTGCCAAAATCAGGCAGAAGTTTTATTGAGCATGCAAATCCTGGCTTCCCCTGTCCTCCCACCCCAAAGCCCAGCCTTGCACACTGCAGACCTTGGGAAAGGGCAGCACCCGGCAGCACTGGAGTAGACTGGACATTCTACAGCATCTTTCCCCCTGAGACAGATAATGACAATGTCAGGAGAACATACTGCATGTGTTAAATATGGAAAAGAGCCCCCGGCCATGCCGTGCCCTCCCTGCAACCCCCTTTCTCAGGACTATGATTCAACGATAGGCACAAAAACATCATCTGCTTATCCAGCCCTTTATCACCTTAGGGCACCATCCTGTCCTGGAGCAGTGACTCACCCAAGTAACTACGGCAGAGGAGGAAGCCCAGGGAGTGGGGTGGGCTCTGCTCCAGCTCGTGGTGCCTCCATTTGAACAGACCATGTCTCCATGGCAGGACAGCAGGAGAGCTCTGGTCAGGGAGGGTCCGGACCTGCATCACTGAAGCCAATGGGAGTTTCATTTGGGGCAGGACTGGGTTCTAGTTCACCATGAGTGAGAGTGTGACTTGGGCCAAGCTGCCATGCAGAGGACTAAAGGCTCTTGTTACATGGCCATGACAGCCTTGCCCAGACTGTGGCTCTGGGCACTAGGATGGGGGAGGCAGAGCAGTGGAGCCAGTGGGCAGGGCAGGAGTGGGGAAGTTTAGGGATTGGTGGAGCCAGGGCTCTGCCACATCCCCTGTGCCAGTGACCCTTGCTGCGTGTGAGCAGCCTAAAAAGGAATGTGGCCCTTGGAGCGAGAGGGAGTAGGGTGGGGCCTGTGTCTCTTTGAGACATCAGACCTTCCACAGTGCCTCTGACTCTGAGCTGAGCCGAATGGCTCCTCTAGCCCTGAGAGCGTCTGCACATATGAAACTCCGACGCACCTGCCGGAGCCAGAAACAATGCCTTCTAAGTTCTTCCTGCCCCGTGACCTGCAGCGGGAGGCGAGGAATATCAGCTGATCCCTTAACTGCTCCAGCTGCCTTTGCTGAGGAGTTCGGAGAGGGACACTGACTGCTCAGCCAGTGCAGAAAACAAGAGCCCTGCCCACCCACATGCCCGCCAGCCCCAGCTAACACAGCCTGTTCAAGTGTAGCGTGTGGTAATGACTGCACAAATCAACCCGGCCCAATATCCTGCAGCTCTGACTAAAAGTCAGCTTGGCAGAATTAATGGGCTTTCCGTTTAGCCTTGGGCTCTTAAAAATCTGCTCCTACCTACTGGTAATAACTAATTTGGAAGATGTTATTGAATTAATAATATTGATGTCCCCTCCTGAAGGTCGGGCTGGGAATAAAGTCACATGACGGTATTAATGTTAGTACTAAAATTAATTATCCGTCGTTTTTATGTGTGTTAGTGATTTGATTCTAATGCTCTTTATAACTGTAACTGAAGGCCAGTGACTGATATATTCCCTTTCTTTATGAATGTAATTAAAAAGAAGGCACTTGCAGGTATTTGTTCACAAATAACACACACCAAAATCCAATCCATCTCTGCTGTGCACAATCTGCATTCTTTAGCAAGCCTCGTATTTGAAATTATGGTCTCCTGCCTGATGTAAATCAGGCCACAAGAATGCACTGTGATCTAGCAACAAGTGCTTGTTGCAGTTACAAGTGCCACAGCTTGGCAGAGTGTGTAGCACAAATAGGGTGTCAGATAGCACCCATTTGTGTTATAGGCTTTTCCCCTGTTTCCTTTTGTCCTCCCCAAATATGAAAGGCACAGAAAGATTTTACCCGGGGACTCCCTTCACTGAAGCCCTGGACACTTCTGTGCTGGACACCACTCAGCAACACAACAATCTGCTTTGTGTGATTCTGAGGGCAGGTGCTGACATCCCTGCTGTGGGAAATGTGTGTGTGTGTGAGAGAGGATCAACAGGAGCAGGAGGTATGTGTGTCAGCAGGAGCAGGGAGCTGTGTGTGTGCATGTATCTCAGCAGGAGCAGAGTATGTGTGTACAAGCTGGAGGGTGATGGCACTTGCTTTTGCAGAGAACTCCACATCTGTCAATTGCCATTGTGTGTATTGTTGTATACTGCGTACACTGTAACCAATCCTAAATATCTAGGCAAAAATCAAGAGTCAGCTTCCCTCCCTCCCCAGTTGTGAATTCCTCTTCTTCCCCACTGCCCTGAACTCCCTTCTGCAGCCTTGCACACCAGGCCCACCCCAGTTCCTGCCTCTTGATCTCAGTGCCCCTCTGACTATGGTACCCTGGGCAGTTGCCCACCCCTAAGGCCCCCCAGCCACCCCTACTCTGCAGCTGCATGGTTGCATTACAACCATAGGTGCCCAATTCTGCCCTCTGACTGCTGGCGGGTGGGATATTGCTCCACCAGGACCTCACTGGGAGAGGCAACTTTAACTGGGATTCCAGGGGCTAAGTACACACCTGAAAATCTAGGGTTTGTTGGGTTTTTTTGCAAATAATAACTTAGAAATTAGCTGAGAGGAGTACTGTGTTTAATTCCTATATAAAGAAAAAATATACATACAAACACCAATTGAAGCATATTTTAATGGCTTTAAAATTTGTATGTAAATTTAGAGTAATCAGGAGATAATACAGCAAGATATTCTCAATCCCAAACCTTGAGGTGTCAGTTTTGGAGCCTTAACACAGATATCAGAAACACAAGTTTGATTCTTTGTACATGATCTTTAGTAGATATAAATAAAATCTGCTTAAAACCTGCGCACTTTATCTGTCATACTCTGTGTTACTGCCATTATCTACTCTATTTTAGTCAAATGTTTTTCACTCCACTAAAAACGTATTTACTTAATTTTAATATGTGATTATGTTTTTTTCTCTTTTATTAAGAACAAGAATTTATTTGACTCTGTCATTGTGTCAAGTCAGAAGAATGACTTGGGCAGTACCACTGAAGTTGCTCCAGTAGTAGTAGCTGACAATATTTACAGAGAAACTTTGCTTGATACCAGCACAACCGTGACAAGCTATAAACCAACAAAGGCAAAGATCCATAGATGACATTAAAACCCCAAATCCCAAAGATGCTGTAGATGAGCAGGTCAACAACGAAGCAGATCAAAGCAGTGTTCCTTCTGAAATGGGGTTAATGTTTCCATTTGATAAACCTGAATCCTGAAAAAAAAACTTTTATCATAAATTGCTTATGTTTCTGGGATGTATTAGCAGGAGTGTTGTAAGCAAGACACAAGAAGTAATTCTTCCACTCTACTCTGCTCTTCTAAGACCTCAGCTGCAGTATTGTGTGCTGTTCTGGGCACTTTGGGAAGGACTAGGGTGACCAAATGTCCTGATTTTATTGGGACAGTCCCAATTTTTGAATCTTTTTCTTATTTAGGCTCCTATTACCCCTCACCCCCTGTCCTGATTTCTCACATCTGCTGTCTGGGCACTCTAGGAAGGACGTGGACAAATTGGAGAAAGTCCAGAGGAGAGCAACAAAAATGATGAAAGATCTAGAAAACATGACCTCTGAAGACAGATTAAAAAAGAACGGGGTTTGTTTATAGTCTGGAGAAAAGAGGTCTGAGGGGGGACATGATAACAGTCTTCTAGTGCGTAAAGGGTTGTTATAAAGAGGAGGGTGAAAAATTGCTGTACTTAACCACTGAGGATAGGACAAGAAGTAATGGGATTAAATTGCAGCAAGGGAGATTTAGGTAGATATTAGGAAAATCTTCCTAACTGTAAGAATAGTTAAGTGCTTCGATAAATTGCCTAGGGAGGTTGTAGAATCTCCACAATTGGATATTTTTTTAGAATAGGTTAAACAAATGCCTGTCAGGGATGCTCGAGATAGTTCTTGTTCTTGCCTCAGTGCAGAGGATTGGACTTGATGACCTACTGAGGTTCCTTCCAGTCCTACATTTCCATGATTCTATGGTAGCACACATTGGTCCTAGTTGACCCACTGAAAGTGATCTGCCAGATGGATAGTTTCCTTGTTTTCCTTTTTTCATCCTCACTTTACAGAGTGAAAAATGCACCACCTGAAGATTTGCATATCAAGTGGCTAGCATAATCCTATCTTCAGATTTTGCCTGCTGGTCCATTTGTTGATTGTTCGGGGCTACAAAAGTCAAAAATCAACATGGTTCACAGTGATTGGAAGAATATGCTAAAGTCAATGTCTGTTCATGGAGGAGCAAACAACATGTGCAGTCAAATATGGAAGCTCTGTTAGAATCATAGAATACCAGGGACCTCAAGAGACCATCTAGTCCAGCTCTCTGCTCAAAGCAGGACCAATCCCCAATTAAATCATCTAACTGACTTTTGCCCCATATCCCTAAATGGCCCCCTCAAGGATTGAGCTCACAACTCTGGGGTTAGCAGGCCACAGCTATCCCTCCCCCACAATAGGTCAGAATATCAATGTATTTTTGATAAACAAGCATCTAAAAACATTAGGTAATGGCAAGAAGTGTTATAAATATTGCTTGACACACTTAAAACTTTAGCTAGTTTGGGTTTCCTCTTCCACAGCCACCGTGAAGTGCTGGAGAGCAACTGTTGTGGTATTTAATTTAGCATCATTAAGCTACTTGCCAGACATAATACAACTTTTGTCAAACATATCAGTGACACCAAGAGAATCAAATACTTTAGCAAGAGGTTTACTGATGAACTTGTAAGTCTTTTAGCTGCAAAGAAGCTGAGTTTTTTATTGTTTATGCAGATGCAGCCACAGATTTTAGCCATGTTGATAAAATGACCATTTTGCTTTGCTTTAATATTAGTCATATCCAAGGAAAAGTAGATATAAGAGTGTTTTGTAAGCTTTGTGGCAGTAAGTGAGGTAGAAGCTGCATCCTTGTGTGACCAATTAACTGATGTTTTATTCTGCAAGTACATATTAGACCCAAATACATGTCTGGACAGGGATATGAAGAGACCAGGGTTATGACCAGAGCTTGTAGAGGTTTGCAAGCAAAAATGAGAGAATATCTCAGGCACCGGAGACAAAATGTACGTATCATACATCCATTGCCCAGCACATCAAATTAACCTAGTTTTAGTGATGCCAGTCCTGGCCTGCAGTTTTGCAGGAAAAGTGCAAATATTTTTCAGACTGACACCATTGACAGGAAAAACTAATGATCAAGTCTAAATAATCCTTACATTCAAATTCTTGCTCTAGAGAGTACTGTTTTGCAAGGGGAAGAGGAACTTGATGATGCTCTTCAGAGCCCTGAAGAAGTTGACAGGATCCATGCAGCAGATGAAATTGAACAGGCTTCTGAAGAAAGAAGGAGACGTATACATCATTCTAGAAGCACTCTGCACGACTAGATGGGCAGCTCAGCTGAAAGCCACTGAGGCAATGATAGTATATTTTCAGATTAAAATTGAATGCCTAGAAGATTAAACTGTTGCTGAATGTAGGAGTAGTGGGGACATACAGTGGACAAAAAAGCAACCTGTCTTTGATGGCTTGGATGTTCTACCCCAATCTGTTATGGTGACCTTAGCTATCATGACTGCAGCCTCTGGAATCCTTCAATAAAAGAAAAGTGACCTGTTCCAAGTTCTCCAGACATTTGAAAGCATTGTGAATGAAATCAGCAAACTCATGTAGAAATGGGTTTTGAAAACACAAACTATCCAAGCCACAGGAAGAGATGTACATGCCACAAGGATGATGAATTTGCACAAGGTTCTGTGTTACAAAGAAAGAATAATCATCAAAGGAAGTATTTTGTGGTCTTAGACAATACGACTGGGGAACTACAATCTCCATGTGAAGGATTTCAAGAGGTAGCTACTCTATTTGGTTTCCTCCATCCCAGGCAACTTCAAAATATAATTTTAGAAGAGTCAAAAGAGGAAGTTCTTAAACTTATGAGATTATACTCATATTTCTTTAGATTTGGTTCACAAGATTATGTCTTTCAAGATGTATTATTTTATAAAGGACAGAGAGGTGTTCATTTTGTCACTTGGAGTCTGGAGTTACTTGAATTTTATAGTGTCGAGTTCTCTTGATGTTTTACTGGAAACAGAAATGTTCCGTCGACTTTTTCTCACCAACTGGAGTAGCTAGTGCTGAATGCGCAATGAGCACAGTAAGATGTGTCAAAAATGACATGTATTCAACCCTATCACAGGCACGGCTGAATGGCCTTGCTCTCCTTGCAGTTGAGAAAGACAAGACAGCAAGGTTGAAACTGGACACCATCACAGAACAATTTGCCAAGGAAACATGTCGTTGAGGGGCAAGGTTCCAATAATAGGAAATATGCAAGGCAACACAATTTGGGTGAGATTCCACTTTTGTTTAGGCCTGGGATTTTTTAAAACTGATTTTTAACTTTTTATGTTGAAAAAAGCCGAAGGTGATGTGACCATTGCGACCCTTGCTGCATATGTCCTGACCATGCTCTGACCCTTAAATCTGCTCCTGCCCGTCACCATAGCAACCTAAAACCATTCTCACAGGAAGGGAGGGGAGAGAGCAAAGAGCCCAGCCGCTCAGGGCAGTTCTGCCCCCTCTTCCCCATCCCGCTCTGTGAACAATAGGGATGAGATGGCTCATCGGCTCCCCCACCCTCTCTCCCTACAGCACCCATCTGGGACCCCCACCACCCAACCTAGAACGGGGAGAGAAGGCCCTACTGCAGTGACCCAGCCCCAGGGCTCAGGAGGAGCAGAGGTGAGGTTGGGGCTTGGTAGGTGGACTGACCTAATGGTGGGCTGGGGGGGTGGGGTGGGGTTGAGCAGATGGGAATCTGGGGGGACAGGATTGATTTGGAAATGGGGGGCAGAATTAATTGCCAACAGGGGATGGGCAGATGTGGGGTAAGAGCCAGAATCCCCATACCCACTACAGGTGGGAGAGTGGGCAGCACTGACTGTCACCCAGACACTGTGGTGGGGGAGGGCGGGAGGCAGAGGGAATTCAACAATCAAATAACAGTGAAAAAATGCACTGTCATCTTTAAAAAAAATCTCATGATTTGGGGGCCCTGACTCAGGAGTTTTGATCCCTGGAGATTTGTAATACTGTGGATAAGGGAGGGTGGGAAGTTAAGGCACTAAAGTTAGATTGGTGTATTCCAGTGTAAGAGCACTGGCAGGGGGAGTTCAACAGCATAACTATAGCAGTGTAAATGGAAAAATCTCCTCTGTTAACAAGCCTTAAGTGTAAATGAAAATCATATCCATTGACTTCTGACATACGGGGCTTAACCACCTCTCTCAAGTTTGGATTTAGCAGTTGAGTTGTGACTGAAGTGGGTTACAAGGTTAGTTGTCATCTCCCAAATGAACATTGTCAGGCTGTTTGCATCTCTGGTATTGCAAGATGCCCTGTGCAGAGTGATGGCTCTGTCATTGAGCCCTTGGTCTTGTTTACACACAGGCTTGTTTTTAAACCAATATGGTTAAACTGGCACAAGTTTATGCATGACCATTTACTGCTGCTTAAGAGAGGATTATTTTGGGTTAGTTTAAAGCGATTGGAAACAGGATTAATCTAAGATGAAAGAAGCCACTCTAATTCCAAATCAGTGTGTCCATGGAGGTTTGCCCTGGTTTCACTAAACTGGTTTAAAAAGTGATGTAATTTACACTGGTGCAACTTTACCACTTAGGCCTTGGTTACACTGGCACTTTATAGCGCTATAAAGCCTCCAGGAGCGCTATAACTCCCTACCCATCCAGACTGGCAAGACACGTAGAGCGCTATAAACCCACAGTTATACCGGTCCTGGTAATCCTTCCTTCCCCGAGGATTAACAGCTAATATGTATTCAGTGATCCATATTATCACAAGTGTGAACGGGCATTAACATTCCAAGCGCTACAAGTGATCTCTCGAGAGGCCTAGAGCCATTTAAGGCAATTGATGTCTCTTCCCTTTGTTTTGAACTCGGCTGGAGGAATGCAGAAGTACGTTTTCAGAGTTTCTTTCCTAACTCGGCAGATAAGCAATGCAAATGTTTATGGAGGGAGCCTGTGTGAAATACAAAGCCTGCTGGTCTTCTCTGTCAGAGGACACTTACTGACAGGCTCTCAGAAGGACGAACTCTCTCCCTCCGCATACACACAACACGTTCCCCCTCACTCCCCTTGTTTGAAAAGCACGTTGCACCCAGCTGAATGCTGGGATAGCTGCCCATAATGCACCACTCCCCATGCCGCTGCAAGTGCCGCAAATGTGGCCACACTATACCGCTGGCGGGACTCAGTGTGGACATGCTATAGCACTATCCCTATTGCTGTATACGAGGACAGGTATAACCAAAACCGCTGTAAAGCCGTAAGTGTAACCAAGCCCACAGGCAAGGCCAAGGTCTCTGAAGTGACAAGACTTGTGTTCACTCAAATCCCTAAAGAGCTGAGGTGCTGGTTCCCGAGGGGCTGTCAGGGGGCAGGAAGCAGCGGTGCGGGGGGGTTGGATAGAGGTTGGAGGCCATGCCTGGCTGTTTGGGGAGGCACAGCTTCCTCTAACCGGCCCTCCATACAATTTTGGAAACCCGATGCGGCCCTCAGGCCAAAAAGCCTGCCCGTCCCTACTCACTTCACTCCTGCCATATATTTATTCTTCACTAGCTGTCATCCCTTGCAAATTCCATTCCCTACCCAACCTTAACTTTCCTTCTTATAATTTACGTATATACAGGGAAAGTTAGGAAGAGCACAATTACTGCACTGGGAGATTGTAAACTCCCAATTCCTTATCAGAGAGCCTATTCCCAATGTGTTGTAACTTTAGCATATTCTATGTTATTATTTAAAAAGAACTAGTATAAGTGTTTCCTAGTAAACATTACAGGGAAGTGTGCCTATTAGCGTATCCACATATCCTTACAGAAATTTAAAACATCCTCTATTCAGCGTTCCCACATGGCTAAGATTATAATGTTTTTCCTTTTATACGTAAAAAACATTTTACTAATTAATCACCATGTCACAGTAGCCACAAATTATGCAGCTCTGGCATATGCTAATGCACCCTGGGATTATATTAGCTGTGAAATCTTTAATTCTAATTAAACATAGAGCATATTGGTTCCTCTGTATCTATCCAGCAATATACAATTATTTCAGAATATAAGGTGGAGGGTGAAGGGGTGGGGGCATTCTCTCTCTGCCACTCTTTCGTCTGTCTGTCTATTTAGACTGTAAGCTGTTTGGGACAGGGGCTATCTCACTATGAATGAATGCAGCACCTAGCATAGTGGGGACCTGATCTTGGTTGGGGCCTCTAAGTGCTTCGTAAATTAATAATAATGACAACAACAATCATAATACTAATTAATAACACAGGTGGGATGATAAGTGTCATGGCTGTGGCTGAGACCATTAAGTACTTATTTCTAACCTTTCATCCATGTATAGGTTTTTGGAGGTAGAAGAGGTATTTTAAGGGAAGTTATCATACACTGTAATTATGATAGCTGCTCAGTGTTGGAATACAGCAAATCCCGAGGGTGCCAGCCACATACCAGGTGCACTATGACTGGTGGGTCCCAATAACCATTCAGAGACATGGCAAAGGGAAAGGGCATTTTACTAGGGCTGTCAGCAAAGGGGAAGGCTGCTGATATCCTCGGTACAGTGCAAAGGGAGAGATAGCAGTGAATGTTTGGGTCCCTGGGGCTGTCCAGTTGAGAGTCAGGGTTCCTCAGGCCACTCTCTGTTCCAGCAAACAAGCGCTTGCAGGTTTCCAGGCCACGCTCAGTTAGTGTCTTTCACTGGGGCCCCGTAGCATGGCTCCCTCCCCAGATGCGGCTGCTCCCCCAGAAGCCTCACGCAGACCTGGACCCAGCGATAAAATCTGATACACAGAGCCCGTTTCACGTGAGGCTCTGCATACAATTCCTGGGGATTCCTCTCTGCATTCGGCTTCTCCACAGCTCCTGGCTCGCCATGTGGCTGTTGCTTCCCAAAAGTGCCCAGTCCTTTCTCCATACCTGGCCAGGAAGAAGGGGATGTGCTGTGGGGAGAGGGCTGGTGGGTGTTGTAGACAATACCTACTAGGTATTAGGGAGACTCCATTGATACTGTGACGGAGTCAGACCAGAAGGATATAGGAGAGTGTTAGAAGGCAGGTATATTAGTCTCAGGATGTGCAGGTCCCTGTTCCCTGGATAGCCAAACAAAGGCTACTCCAGGCCAATCAAGACATCTGGGGCCAATTAAGAACCTTCTAGAAAGGAGTAGAAACAGCTAGCCTAATTGGGACACCTGAAGCCAGTCAGGAACTGGCTGAAACCAGATAAAAACCTCCCAGTTAGTCAGGTGGGCTGTGAGTGTCAGGAGCTGTGGAAGGAGGTTGTGCTGTTGGTGAGACTGAGTGGTGGACAACATATCATCCAGAAGGATGGGCCCTGAGGTAAGGGTGAAGTGGAGTTTGAAGAAGCAGGGACTACTGTGGGGAAGTAGCCCAGGGAATTGTATTGTGTTTTGTGGATAAAAGGTCAGCCATCTTAGCTGATACTATTAGGGTCCCTGGGCTGGAGCCTGGAGTAGAGGGCGGGCCCGGGCTCCCCCCTTTTTCCATCTTCCATACTGGCCTGTGATGAAGGTAACTCACTAGGTGGTGACTCTTGCCAATTATACCGAGAAAGGGAGGTCACTCTGGGGCCTAGATGAGTTTCTGAGGCCCCTAAATCTGCCAGGAAGCGCAGGACCCACAAGTACAAACTTGGAGCTTTGTCACAATACATACATTCAACTGTGACTACTTCCTAATGAAGAGACAGATTCTGCCACCCTTTCTCATGCCGAGTAGTGCCTTACTCTGCGAAGGGTCCTATTGCAATTGATGAGAGTAGTAGAGGAAGGCACTATTTAAAGTGAATGGTGGTGGTGAGGAGCTGGGGGTGGAATCTGGTTCATTGGGTCTAAGTGCTACTGAACCAGAAGGAGGGCATCAGAAACTTTCCCTAGTATCTTCACTCACTTTGTGGGTGAAAATCTGCACAGCAACAGCATGCCACTCCCCCAGAGAGAAGCAAAGGAGAATACAGGGCCCAACTGGGAGAATTTAAAGGAGCAGAATGGAATTACTGATGCTGGAATTTGGACAGAACCCATGGTGTAATTTAGGGTCCACACTGAGTGCCTTTTCCATACAGAATACACCAAAGCACTCACTTGCAGTTTATAATACCTTTTATTTCAGATTAAAGGAAATGACAGTAAGAAAGAACCAAAGTAAAGTCTCCATGAGAGGGAGGCGGAAGCACAGTGTGGGTCTCCTCAACAGCATGCTACAGCAACTCTGAGTACAGCACGGCTGCTGAAATCTGCACAGAGCAGGGGGTTTTCACATTCATTTGCGGCCTGGGGCATGGGTCACTGCAGGTTTAAACTAGTGTCAGTGGTGGATCTCTGTAACCATCAGTAATTGAGACAGAGGTTCTGGGTCTATGTCAGGAGTGGGTGGGTGAGGTTCTGTGACCTGTGTTGTGAGGAGGTCAGAGCAGGTGATCACAATGGTCCCTTCTGACCGTAAGGTCCATGATTCTGTGAGTTCTCTGCAATTTAAAGGTGCAGTATGCAGCAGATGAAAGTCGCCATTAAACTTTCACTGTCACACATGTCACATTGACCACTGATTGCTTAACAGGGTTAAACCCTAGCACAGTTTAGTGATCAATGTCTAGAACTGGCCACGCCTGTGCCCCAGTGCCAGGGTGCGACTGGACTAAGAGGGAGAAGGGGTATTGTTAGCACGGGAGAGCACCCCATGTAATGTGGGGAGAACCCTGATCTAAGCAAGTGAGCAATTTGTCCCTCTCTCTTTGCTCTTCTCACCAGAAGACTGGCAGCCTTGGGGGAACCCCATTAAATCTGAAAAACCCATTCAGTCTCCTTCTTGCCTTGTCCAAAGCAGCATCAGTATTAACTTGAGAGCTGTGCGAGGAGGTAGATGCCATGCTTTCCAGGCCTCAGTCCTCCTTGGAGTGGTTTCCATGTGATCAATGCACTGATCAGAGCCCACAGGCCCAGGCTTGCTCACCAGAACCAGCATGGAAGCTGGGTCTGCCCTTCAGGCTTCCCTCCAGGCAGAGGCAGAGCATTAGGTCTGGGGAATCTGTGGTTTTCTAATGAAGCTTGATGGGTCTGGCTGTTAGGGCAGTGTTCACAGTGGTCTGACACAGCTGCCAGTGTGGGGTGACCAGAGTCTGTGTGTGTGAGGTGGGGGGAGGCTAAGGGGAGAACTGGGAAGAGTAAGCTATGTGTAGATGGGGAAGGCAGTGGGCTGGGGGAAAGGGAGAGCAGCTGGTGGGTTTTGTGGGGAAGAGCTGACAAAGTGTTATTGGGAGACTGGGGGACAAGAGGAGCAGGTGTATGGGTGTGGGGAGAGGAGAAAGTTGTGTGTGTGTTGGAGGAGTGTGAGAGAGGCTATGTGTGTTGGGGAGAGGAGGTGTGGAGGAAGTCAGGAGAGATGTTACTTCCCTCCCTTTATTAAAAGTCTTTTGCTACACTCCGACTCTGTGCTTGTGAGTGGGACAGCATTGCTTCTTCGAGGTGTCCAGGGGGTGGTGCGTAATTGTCACTGGGTGGGGGCTCATGCCAGTTTTGTGTTGAATTGATGAAAAGGAACTCCTAAATATTGAACCTGCACCTTGTTGCTGCTGGCTCTACCTGGCAGAAGGGTTATACACATAAGGAGTGGGGTGGGGTGAGATGTAGGTATAGCTGAAGTGTACTGTACTCAGCTGATATATGAACTCTTAGAATCCATAGTCTGCTGCTAATAATTAGAGCAGCTCTCAGGCTGCTCTAACCTATGCCAGAGCCCAGGATGATTTAACCTAGCAGCCCCACTACAGCCCTGCTGAGCACAAGCTTGGCACAGCAGACAATCTGGGCCAATTATTTTATAAGGAGATGTTAGTGAGGTAGCTAGTTGAGTCCACTTGGGAGTAGGCTGAGGAACCTTATCCCCAGCCCACAAGAGCCTGTTTCACTAGTGACATGGCTGAACTCAGTTTTCCAGACATAAAAAACTATCACTAAAACCCGCAGTGTCACACCAATCCTTGGAGAGGTACTTGGGTGAGATTCTGGATTACCGCCTAGCCAGACTGCCCTGATGGATGCCTGGTGGCATGCAGGAGCACTGTTGGGCCCCAAAGCATTCTTGGAAGGAGCCTACACCCTGGCCTTGCTCAATACGTTCTGGTAGAACAGATTTGGAAGCACTTCATAGGCGGACCCAGCACTGGCTGGGCTGCAAGTTCCATGTGAAACAGTACCAAGTTCTCCTGCAGACCTGGAAATGAGTTGCAGGTGGAGCAATTAGTTATGTCATTTAGTTTCTTCCAAGCAGCCTAATTGGCTCAGTATGATCAGTGAAATCAGATTAAGGAGGGCAAGCTGTTTTAGCAGTGAAAGCTCCATCTGAACAAAAGAGGATAGGTCTCCAAGGGTCTCAGAGATAATCACAAGCAAGAGGATTTCCATGCAGTGTTGGCTTTAGATGGGTTATTTCTTCCAGATTAAGTAGAGTAAGTATTTTGGCAGCAAATTTCCACCAACTCTGAGTGGGAGAAGCATCTGCTAAATGAGAAACATGCAAAACCTTCCATATGTTAGCTATTTGATTCAAAATTTAACACAAACATATGCATTTGAGCATATCTAGATAGCATAAGTGTGTGTGTATAAATGCAATTCTTCTTCATTGTGTGGACTAAGCACCACACTAATGACAGCAGCTATGTCTGTTGGTGTGTGGAGAAAAATTCTTTCCCTCCCATGTCCCCCAGCCACCTGGCTTATTTCTGGGGAAAGCCTTCTCCTGAAGAAACCGGAGCCTGCTCAGTGTTATAGGTAAAGTCATTATGTTGTAAAAACTATTTGGAGTCAGAAAACACAGAGACAAGTAGGATGGACTTTCAGTATGTCCCACATATGTCCCAGCTGGTATCTGGGATCTGAGACAGGACTTGAAAATTCAGCTGTTATCATTGCTGTGGTTTATTTCCAGGTGGGGTGCTAGGAAGGTTCTTTCCAGGGTTCCCACAGGATGTAGGGATTCCTGTCAGAAGAAGGTAAGGGAGCATCTTGGATTGTCCAAGTGGGTGAAACAAAGGCTAATGTAGTGTTCAGTGCTTAAGGAGCTTGCAAAAGACCTGCTTTATTTAGTGTTCAGTTCCAAGTGGCTGTACATAACAAAAAGAGCTTCACTGTGCCCTGCCTAGTCTCTCTCTGTCTGGGAAGCTTAGTCCTTAAAGGCACAGTTCCCAATACTGAGTTAGGTTGAACACCAGGGAACATTTCCAGAGGACAAGGTAATCATCTGCTGCAAGATGTGGGAGAAGCCCGGAGATCTTAGAACTGGATTAGACAAAGTCTAGAATAGACAATACACTGTAGGGAGCAATCCAGAAGTTCCTGCAATGACACTTGTCCTAGAAAAAGTTGGAGGACACAAGGAGAGAAACAGGGTTTAAAATAGGACACGGACTATGTAGGAAGAGACACCCTCAACTCAGATTAGTGACATGCATTCTGTTTATTTCTGTTCCTCCATTGTACTGCACCTCTGTCAAAGCACTCCATCTCTGGACAAGCTTGTCTGCACTCAGAAACTGCAGTGATTTAACTTGAAACCAGTTTAGGGCTTGTCTACCCCAGCAATTAATAGCACTGCAACTTTCTCGCTCAGAGGGGTGAAAAAACACTCCCCTGAGCGCAGTATGGTGCAGCGCTGTAAAGGGGTGTGGTGTTGAGCACATACCTTGCATTAATTTGATGGCAATGTGGGTTTCCACAGAACCTACAAGCTTGGTTGTTCACATGGGTGGCAGCTCTGAGTCACCCACCTTGCATAGGAAATGGACCCTTGACAACTATGCATAAGGAGCTGGGCCCAGCTGCTCCTGCAGCAGAGGTCATAGAGTATCAGGGTTGGAAGAGACCTCAGGAGGTCATCTAGTCCAACCCCCTCTCAAAGCAGGACCAACTCTAACTAAATCATCCCAGCCAGGGCTTTGTCAGGCCTGACCTTAAAAACTGCTAAGGAGGGAGATTTCACCACTTCCCTAGGTAACCCATTCCAGTGCTTCACCACCCTCCTAGTGAGAAAGTTTTTCCTAATATCCAACCTAAACCTCCCCCACCGCAACTTGATAGGTAGCAGTGCCAAGTGCTAGGGGGACACAGACCATCATACCACCGATCCGTCCCTAAATTCTAAAATTGACCCTGTGCATATGGGTGTGAAGGCAGGGGTGGTTCAAATGACCAGTAGTTTCACAGATATCCCTCACAATGCTGAGGCGAGCTCTGATCCCAAAGAAATACACAGCCAGCCATTGTATAGCTCTCCACTAAGACAGCTTACTGCACCGATATCCAGAAATCTGATCGTGGTTGCCGTGCCATGTGATCCTCCAGAAAAATGCTGTAACCACCCTGTTTACTATTGGTTGAAAAGATTTTGCCTAGCAATAAACCCCTAGTAACATGCTGTCTCTCAGGCTGCATATTTCCCCTGAGTTTAACTATAATTTCCCTGCAATACAGTGATTTGTAATGTCTAGTGGCAAATAATTTACTATCACAGTGTTTATCGCCCTAGGGAATTACCCAGATTAATCAAAACTGCTGCCACCATCTTGTGTAATAAAAACCCCATAAATGAAATAAAGACTCCAGAAGGGATTCGTTGACAGTGAATTACTCCCTTTTCCCAATGAAAGATTTTTCTGTAACCCGGATGGCATTGTTTCCTTTTGGCACTTGGAGTTTAGTGTGTAAAACTGTCATTGCTCAGGGATGTCTTGTGGCTTTCAGGGGTGGGAGGGCCTGTGAAAGGGAAAATTGGTGGTGGTATTAAAGCCAGCAAACTCTCCAGAGCTCTGGCAGAGTTTAGGGAAGCTGCTTGCATGAGGTACCAAGAGTCACAGAAGTTGATTTGTTACTCAGTGGAACCCTGGAACAAGAGGTGAAATTTCCACCTTATTTCATAACAGCTGCAACTCGTGTGATGAATAGCTGGAGGACAGGACAATCGTGAGCATATGGTGGAACTAGGGGTGCTTGGTTGAACCCACTGGTTTGAAATGGTTTCCATCACATGCAGGGTTTACAGTTCGGTTCAATGGCTCTCAGCCCCCGACTATACACATTGTTCCAGCACCCCTGGTCATGAGCCTCTCAAGGAGACAAGTCCAACAGGTAAAGGGCCACTGGAGAATGGCCCATGTTCTAGACCTACATCGATTAAAGGTGAGAAGAGGATTTTCCTCATGGCTCAGGAGGAGCCAAAATGTAAATTTAGGTTTCTGGTTTCCCCCTCTGCCCATGTTTAGGGCGTTTAGGGAAGAAGCTTGGTTCAGCCCATTTTAGGGGTGGGGGGGCATTTGGGAAATTCAGACCCAGAGCAGGGAATTAGGTTGTAAAGAGCCCCACTTTTTTGGGTGTTTGGGATTTGAACATTATTTTCAGGCCCATCTCTGTTCACCCCAGCCCCAGCTCGATGAGCCAACTCTGCCTGATCCCCTTATGTTGGTATTTACCCTGTCCACTTCACTGTGTCTCAGCTGTGATGGGAAAAGAGGTTATTAACATGGGACAAGTGAACCACACTGGGGAAAATAAGACTCTTCCTCAGTCTTCACTAAGCAGGCATTACTGCATTCCCTGAGGGCTGGGCTACACGGGGCGGGGCTGGGAGGGTCGACCTAAGATATGCCAACTTCAACTACGCTATTCATGTAGCTGAAGTTGCGTATCTTAGGTCGACTTACCTGGCTGTCCACATGGCGGCGAGTTGACTGCTGCCGCTCCCCCGTCGATTCCACTTCCTCCTCTTGCCAAGACGGAGTTCCGTAGTCGATGGGGAGTGCGTTTGGGAATCGATTTATCACATCTCATCTAGACACGATAAATTGATCCCCAATACATTGAACTATTCCGGCGCATGGTATAGACGAACCCTGAGACTTAGGCAGTCTTGGCTGTTAAAGAGGAGTGAATAGGGCAAAGCCTCACTGTGGCTATCCTGCTACAGAATTCTGTTCCTGCTTCCACCCATGTTTTCTTCAGATACCTAGGGCTGCGTGGTCCCTCTCCACCAGTCCCCTGGTCAGGCATTTCATTTCGCTGCTCTCTATGTGCTGCCTTGTGTGCAGTTGCATAATCTCGTAGAACATGAGGAGTCTGATAAATTTTCAGCAGGGGTTTCCTGGTTCTGGACCGATCAGCCACCGGAGTTGCCAGACTGAATGCTTCACAGCTGCCCAGTGGATTTCCAGCCTGGATTTGCTGAAATAGGAGTTTGGATAAGACTTGGAAAAGCATCTAGAGAGTGCTTGCATTCCCTGGACTATGCGAGTTGCACCCCTACCACCTCCTGTCCCCACTCCTCTGCTTCTCTCACTCATTCCTCTGTTTGGTGTTGAGGTGGTGATCTTGGTATCTTCTGGCTCCACTGAAGGAGATGTAAAAATTCCATCAACACAATATTTGTTATACATGGTAATGAAAACCAGATAAACAAATACTACTTCTGTTACTTATTAATCCATAAAAATTGGTCTAGAAACATGGAAAGCGTTTATTCAAGCAGATTATGGTGGTTAACAAGAAAACTATGTAGTGCATACCATTGTTGTTAACGTAACAGAGTCTGAAGTGGGATAGAGCATGAACTCACGATTATAAATCTCCCTGCTGAATACAGGATGTTACATTTTCAAACCATCACAAGCACTATCAGATTAATTCTTATAATACCCCTCTGAGGTATGCGTGGAATATCTGCCTCAACTGAGGAGCCATAAACTCCCTGGCACACCAAGATGGAGAGTATGCATCAGAACTGGGTACCAACTCCTGGAGCAGCGATGACAGATGGATTCTATTGAGATCGCTCAGGGAAGGGTAGGTCTGAGAAGAGATCCTTCTAGATAAGTCCATTCATAATGCACATGGGAACAGAGCAGACTGGGAGAGGAGAGTTTCTCTGGTTAGCACAAAGTCTCCCATTTAACACCACTATGATGTTTGTACCCAGGACGTGTCCACATGTACAGGGCAGTCTCCAGTGCACCTGGCTGTAGTCTGCAGATGCTAAAGCAGGGGTGGGCAAATTTTTTGGCCCGGGGCCACATCTGGGTGGGGAATTTGTATGCAGGTTCGGGGCAAGGGGTTGGGGTACAGAAGGGAGTGTGGGAGGGGGTGCAGTGTGCAGGAAGGGGCTCAGGGCAAGGGATTGGGGCAGAAGAGGGGTACGGGGTGTATGATGGGGCTCAGGGAAGAGGATTGGGGTGCAGATAGGGTGCAGAGTGTGGGAGGGGGCTCAGGGCAGGGGGTGCAGGAGGGGTGTGGCAGGGGGCTCAGGGAAAGGAGTTGAGGTGCAAGAGGAGTGCAGGGTGTGGCAGGGGACTCAGAGAAGGGGGTTAGGGTGCAGCAGGGGGCTCTGTGCAAGGAGTTGGGGTACAGGAGGGGTGTGGGCTCTGGCCCAGCACGCTTACCTGGAGTGGCACCGGGGCCAAGGCAGGCTCACTGCCTGCCCCAGCCCCGCGCTGCTCCGGAAAGGGCCTGAACCGCATCCCTGCAGCCTCTGGGGTAATCAAAGGGTGGGGTGGAGTGGCACAGGATTCCACGTATTGCCCTTGACGCTCCTCCAGGTTCCTCCCCTGAAGCTCCCATTGGCCACGGTTCCCCATTCCCGGCCAATGGGAGCTGCAGGGAGCTGTGTCTGGAGGCAAGAGCAATGCATGGAGCCTTCCAGGGACTGCAGGGAGGTGGTGCTGGCCACTTCAGGGAGCAGTGCAGGGCTCGCGGCGCCACGGAGGTGGCAATCCCGCAGGCCAATCCGAAGCCCTGAGGGGCTGGATCTGGCCTGCGGGGCATAGTTTGCCCACCCTGTGCTAAAGAGGGCTGAAGATCTGGGCCTGGTGACTGAAAAGGATGATCTGAATTTATTTACTAGCTCAGTTATGGTGGTATTTGAGATGTCAGTCATAAGGAGCTATAGGGCACCTCTCACCATGATATTTAAGCACCTGTACAGTAAATAAAAATGTGTAGCAACATCCATAGGGGAATCTTTGTTTCTCCCCTCATCTGTTATTTGTGACTTTCTTGCTTTTTTTTTTCTTTTCTTGCGTGTCTTTGATTACTGCTAGATTGCCTTGGCAAGGACATGAGTGCTGCAATGTGCTGTAAAAATGGTTGATTTGGGCCTCCGGTCAGTCATCTCCTCCAGGAGTTTGTTCCAAAGCTGTGGGCCTTCAGCTGAGAAAGTTTAATCTCCAGCTCTAGTGAGCTTAATCTTGGGGCCATGTGTATGTTATATGATTAAATTATGACCATGTAGATCATTGTTGCTACCGCTGTTCTATAATTGCAACAAATCCTCATGGAGTTTTCCTTTCCATCAGCAGTACTCTGTCCAAAGGTACCTCAGCAGATTCTTCCTAATGAGCCTGGGCAAAAGCAATGTTGATCACACTGTAAAGCCATGTATCATTGATGTTTTGCTGGCAACTATCTGAGGAGAATGCTGCACCGTCTAATATCAGTACTAAGGACTGCACTGAGCCCTGCAGTACTCTCCACCCGCATCTCATCTGAGAAGAATTGCTGGGTCATGCTCTGCTAGTCAATTCAACCTGGTTTTGTATGTAGGTTTGCAGCTCCCTGCGGCAGACTGTGGTATCAAATTTAAAAGTTGGAGAGTACTTATTATAACCCTGCAGATTTTGTCTTGAAGGTGTTAAAGGATTCTCTTGTCAGAATCTTCTAGTCCTCAGCAAAGTGTCACAAATATATGTCAAGTATTGGGGCTTCGTGACAGTACATCACAGTATGAAGAAGCAAATCACCAATCCCAGTTAGTCATCTTAATCTCTCTTGCAGGACAAATCCTACTATTTGGGAGCCTCTGGTGAGACAGGATAATACCAGTCTCAGGGAAGCAGTGTCTGGTTTGTAGTAGGGACGATTTTCTCACTTGTTCTTACAGCAATATCCTGCAGAGCTACATGGTGCTGGTGGTCACTGGTCTCTGTTCTGACCATGGCCAGAATGATCATCCATTTCTATTGTCCACCTTGTCTTCAGTCCTCTTGTGTGGGATGTTTTGTACTCTATGTGGCTGAGATAGATGTTAAATGGACATCTTTGCCCCATTATTTCCTATATTAATTTCATATATCAACATCTCTCTAAAGGGGAAGTGCCCCTCCTTTTGTAGAGATCATAGTGCATTGCATGGTCATCTTGTGGAGTGGGTGCATTTTCTTTTAAAGAGGGGTAAGATAAGGGTCTCTGAAACAGTGATTGATCACTAGGAAAGCAACATACAATCTGTCAGATTGTGATGACAGAATCAGCTAAATTAACAGATTTGAGTTGATTGAAGACTTGACAATATCCCTCTTCAATGGAAGGGAAAACAAAGAGGATCCAGCACCTAATAGGAACAGGAAGTCAACAAAGTGGAATGAAGCATGGGCCCAGAAAGACCCAAGATAAGAAATGAAGAAATAAATTAAACCAGAACATTGTGGGGTTCTGGCATTAAGCCACCACTAAGACTAAGGGTCAGCTGAACTTCTGGAAGAGCATCAGATGTTTCCTGTTGCCCACCTGAAGCTGAACATCTCCGTACATCTGGGTTTTAGTCAGTGTTGTTCACATGTCATACTAGTTGACAATGGTTTTGTTCCAAAATCTGGAATATTGCATGACTGGCAGTCTTCCTCCGAGGAAGATTCCAGGCTAGAGTAGCATGGAGCTGCAAGTCAGCACTGAGGAATGTGGCACAGCTTTGTGTGGAGCCTGTGCTGGAGCAGCAGGGGATGCTGCGAGTTAGGAATAAAGTGCACTGGAAGAGCTGTGGCGGAGTCCAAGGCTAGACTAGCAAGAGGAAGGAGGGAAATGTTTCTGCTCTGGCCAGCTGTTCTTTGCCAGGCCACTGGGGACCTCACGCCAGAACAGCAAGAGGAGTTGCAGCTGAGGACCGTATTGAATTGTTGAGCTATTTGGGAGTCTAGGACTGGAAGAGGCAGCAAGATGGAGGTGTATTAGCATAGCTGTCTGGGAAAATCTTGCACACAGCACTTGCCTTGACTGCATGTGATTTATTCTTATTATTGTATGTTCAACATAAACCTTACTAAGATCACCTGATGGGTCTCTTAAATTAGGAAGACAGTGGGGAATAAGACCCCAAATCACTACTGTTGTTTAAAAATCAGTGCAAAAGATAGTTAAGGAATAAGTACAAACATCTGCCACTTAGCTTGTCTTTAACTTGAACCAGCAGAAAGAACAGCCTGAGGGAGTGATAGAAAGAACTCCATGGAAAAATCCTGCTTGACTAGTGTTGTAATATTCCAGCAGCTGGGCAATGGAGAACATATACGTCTCCTGTACTGTAAGTGGGACTTACCCTTTAGCCTAAACATCTGTAAAGATGTTCAGAAGTTCCTCAGACTCACTTGGCTTCAGATGAGCAGAGACACCAGAAAATTGCTGATATCTCAGCCTGGCCTGGAGAAAGCATATGGGCAGTTTGGCAAGCTTTGGGACCTGGAGACTTGAGCAGAGCCATATGTTACATACACACGTGTAACCTGTTAAAGCAGTTGGCTCCCAAAGGTAGACACAATGTCAGTCCACTGCCACAGGAATGACGGACCTTTCTGAGGCCTAGTCTACACATACAAGTTGTACGGCTGGGTATTGAAAGCAGCACAACTTCCTCCCCCGGAGTGGAGATAGCTGTAGGGAAGGAGGATGTGCTATACCAGCATAAGCACCATTATAAAGGCAGAACTACATCCACATGAAGGGAGTTTGTCCTAGCTATTCTGGTTTAAAAAAAGTCCACCACACAGGCTTGTCTACATGGAGTGATTAACTGGAAGAGCTATTCCAGATTCAGAGTGTCCACAGGGGAATTACTCCAGAATAGCTGCAGCACTTTAAACTCACACCCTACCTTATTCTGGGATAACTTCCCTGTGTAGAGAAGCCCCTAGTTCTAATAATATTACAACCTACCACTTAGACACAGCTGTCACTGGTAGATCTCAAAGCATGTTGCAAAGGACAGCAATATCACTTCCCCCGTTTTTAAATATGGGGAAACTGAGGCTGGAGAAGGGGAAAAGGTTTGCCTGAGATCGCCCAGGAATAGAAGCCAGGCCTCTTCAGTGGCAATCCAGTGTGCTATCCACTAGGCCACACTGTCTCTACCAATATAAAAGCTGCATGGACACAAGGCCATAGCGATTCCCAGATTATAACCTGAGCCAGAGATTTTCTTTTGTTACTTAGGAAAAAATCCTGCCCCATGGTTTGTGGATGCCTTGGAGAGGCTGAGGAAGAGAGGAGGTACAGGCTGCATCTTCCTCACCATGTATACACTCACTCAGTGGCAGGCAGGGTGTACTCTGAGCGTGCAATTCTTAGCAGGGCTCAGCACCCAGACCTGGGGCCAGCGATGCAGAAGAGCCCAGCACATTGAATGCTGAGCTCTCTCAGCATCCAATGCGAACTACAATGTGAACTACAAAAAGCCAGGCCGTCGTGTTAAAGAAGTAGAATTAGTCTGTAAAATGTCACTTTGCCCTCAGCAGATGATTGAGCAGGTGTTTAGCTCCATTCTGATGAGCTAATGGCTTGTCTCACCAGTGGGGCACACCAACATCTGCAGTCAGGGGAGCAAGGTACATTGCAGCGCTCGCCCGCACTCCAGGGGGAAAAGTTCATCCGCTACCCGAGGAGCAGGCTGACTGAGTTACAGGTCTGGCCAAGATCTGACTGAGTTCACAGGAGGGGTGCTTGGTGGGATGGGCAGAGACTAGACTGGCTCCAGATTGCAGGAGTGGGAGCAGGGCCAGCAAAAGCAGCCCTTGATCACAGAGGGAACAGTTTAAGAGCCCAGCAAGCCCTGAAAGAGCCAGGGTCCCTGTTTGGAGATCACTTCAATGGGGATACAGTATGCTAAGGGGATAATGATCCATGGGGCCCCAGCATTGGGTCATGGTTATTTGGCCTTGGGGATTTTCATGGGGCAGGCAATTCTCAACCATGCCACCCTGGGGCTGGGGGGCTAGTAATTTAACTGTCGCCCATAGGGGCGCAGCCTGGGAGAAGGACACATGAGGCGTTTGATGTGGCTAGCTGACAGGAGGACAACATTGAGTGCCCCAATGATTGTTGGGGAGAACAAGGACCAAAGACTGTTTTCCCCCCAAAAGAGGGACAGAGGAGCAGAGGTATCTCTTCTAATAGACTCATGGAGACACCAGGGTAAAAGCGGATTTTGCACCCTGCTACTGACTTGTTGGGCTGTATCCAAGGACTGTCTATTCATCCTTCTTAAAAAATCTGTGATCCCATGTACCTGCATGGCACAGTTTCCACTGCCAAGCCCTACTGCTGGTTGCTTCACTACTGCATATGTGTGGGTTAATGGATGTGACAGAGTGGGAACACTGTGTGGGTGCCTCAGTTTCCCCTGTGCATTTCTTGAGTGTCTATGTGGAGGTGTGGTGGGGTGGCTGCCCCACCCCCATGCCAGAGTGGCAACAGTAGGCCAAAATGGTTGTGAGGGCAGACTGCCAATTAGAGAAGGGCCTACTGTGGCCGAGCTTATAGCCAGCCAACCAGACACAGGCGAGGCAGTATAAGAAGGCTGCCCTGCAGAGAGGCAGTCAGTCTCCCCTGGACCTTCAAGAGGGAAGGTTCAGCTCCTGGGAGAGGAGTTACAGAACCAAGGACAGCGCAATGCTGGGCAGGCCCTGGGGAGCAGAAAGGATCTCTAGCCTGGGTGCCTGTCAGGCTGCGGGCCCTGGACAAAGCACCATAAGGTGCAAGGGGGCCACAGGGGAAGTGGCCCAGGGAGACGAAGGGACTAAGAGGAGGGAAGGAGGGCAGAATGGCTGCTGCCAAAGGGTCCCTGGGCTGGAACCCAGAGTAGAGGGCGAGCCTGGGTCCCTCCCCCTTCCCCCTCGTAGAACCCGGCTGCAGAGGTGGCCATAGTAGTCTGCACCTGACCCCTGCCAAAAGGGGCTCGACACAGGGTGTGGCTGGCCACAGTAGCAGAAGGACTGCGGAAACAACCCCCCCCCCGGAAGGGGGTGAGTCTGAACTTGGGGGCACTGCCAGAGGGCAGTGCCCTGAAGAGGACGTCGCCTGTGAGGAGCAGTGCACATCCAGATACCAACAGAGAGAGCGAGCAACGGACAGGACACCACCGGAGGAGGGCGCTCTGGTGCAGAACTGAGCTAATTCCCAGATTATCCGGCAGGAGGCGCCAGGTGGTGAGTCCTAACCCGTTACAGGAAGGATGAGGGTGTGTAGTTGGTGCAGAACAAAGGATCAGTGGGAAGTAAGTGGCCTACGCCCTGTCTCCTGTGCCCTTCCCCCCATCTCTAGGTGTCAGTTAGCTGAAAGGTGAAAACAAAGATGTCACCTAACCTCCTGGTCCTGGAAAGAGACACAAGAAAGCAGGGGAGAGGCTGGAGAGTGAGTTTCAGTCTGAAGCTGGCTGGAGTCAGGCAGGGAAGGGCAGAGGAGCTATCTGGCTCTCTGTCCCCCAAAATGGATCCAGCTGAGGGTTCATGTTCGCTGTACGGTCTATGTTAGATCATGTACCTGTCATCTAATAAACCTCTGTTTTACTGGCTGGCTGAGAGTCATGTCTGACTGCGGAGTTGGGGTGCAGGATCCACGGGCTTCCCCAGGACCCCAGCTGGGCGAGCTCGCTAGGGGAAGTGCACAGAGCAGCAGAAGGTGCTGACTGCTCTGAGGTCAGACCCAGGAAGGTGGAAGCTGTAAAGCTCCTAGCCTTGGAGACAGGCTGCTCACAGAGAGGAAGCTTCCCCCCAGAGTCCTGACTGGCTTCGCAGGGAGCAGTTCCAGATCATCACCCCGGGGACTTTGTGACAATGGAGATCCCAGCAAGGCCTGGAGCTTAGTGGGCCTAAGGGTTTGAAGCACATACTCTTTATGAACATGTTCACAACCAGCTCCTCTAGAGGGCCTCCAGCTGTCCAAGACAAGCTGTGTATGGTGAAATTCCATTTGCACAAAATGGAGATGATGAGAAGAAAATTAATCAAGGAACTAAAGTCTATGAAGAGAAGATATTGTTGAATTACCATGTGGCTATGCTAGGAGCCTGGATAACAAACAAAAGGAATTGGAATTGCTCATTTGCAAGCATATTTTTGAGCTAGTTGGGATCTCTGAAACCTGGTGGGAAGATGTGCACAACTGGAATGTTAAAATCAGTGGTTACAACCTATTTAGGAAGGACTGAGTGGCAGGGCTGGCCCACAGCATTCTGGCATCTGAGGTGGGGAGCTTAAATGACACCCTGTGCCCTGTCACTTGGGCCAAAACTTTGAAAGTTCTCAATTCTCTCTTTTTCCTCTTCTACTCTTCTCATGGTACTGCTCTGCTACCTTCCACGATAAAGCAAGGAAAACTAACAACTTAAAATGCCTTGTTCAAAAATTTTAAGTAACACTTACATTTGCTGTTCAGGAATTTGAAAGTTAACTCTTGTTTGCATAGTAAACACTGACATTTTTATCTGTTTGAATAATCAAAGTGGTGCGTTCTGTGCCTTCTTGGCTGCAAAGATTTGAACTGCTTCCTGAAGGTCCACAGTCTGTGCCAGCTCATGCTCTATTGCGATGGTTGCTCCGGCGACCAGCCTCTCCTGTGTCATTGTGGAATACAGATGTGTTTTTATTAACTTCAGCTTGGAGAAACTGCATTCTCCACTGGCAACTGTTACAGGAAGTGTTAGAAGTATACACAGAGCAGGGGTTAGACTAGATGACCTCCTGAGGTCTCTTCCAACCTTAATCTCCTATGATTTTATGACTGGAACCCAGTGTAGAGGGTGGGCCTAGGTACCCTACCAGTCACTGGGAAGGTGTCATGAAGCCTTCAACATAAGGGAGTGTAATAGGAGGAGAGGCTGAGACATAAGCCCTTCTACTAGAGGCCTGGTATGAGGCAGGGCCTGCTCTCAGAATTTGGCCAAAACAGGGCTGATATTGCAGAAATACATATTCCTATGAAGTCACAGAGTGCTTACCAAACACATCCCAGTATCAAGTGGTACCAGAACATCCTGATATCTAGGATGGTATAAAAACATTCCACAAGAATAACAGAAACACACTGACCCCTCTAAAAGATAAGATCAGGTTGACAGAACATAATAAAGATGTTTCGAGTGAACCAACATGTACAAGAAGATGGGTAATAACTAGTGACATCAGGGCGGGGGCGGGCAGTAACTAACTCTTTCATACTTGTTTGTATGGGGGTATAAAGAGGGAGTGATTTGGCCAGCCTCTGACTGAGCTGCATCCATTGTTATCGACATGCATGTATTAGTGGTCCAGTAGAGTCTGTGGGATACTAGTACTGTGCTTCATCAACACTAAACCTGACTGGGTGCCTTCATCCCTTAATGGATCTTGTGGTCATTGGGCAGTTCGCTCGAGGTCTTTCATGCCAGCTGTCTCTGCAGGGCTGGAGCAGCACACAGAGAAAACACACACATGCACCCAAACATCTATCAGCATCTAACCACAGGGGGAATGAGGAAAATTCAGAGCCTGGGGAGAGGAGTGTAAGACCACTGGGACACAAGTCAGGGTCTGGGTATCTTCCACAAACTCTTGGAATTATCCGCTGGACTTTAGTTTTGTTGGACTTTCTGTTACCCTAGAAGGGATGCACTTAAATGTGACCTGGCTGGAAGGTGACATTTGAGAGAAGAAGACAGGACCAGATCAGCTGTCAGCAGGGGTCACTATGCCTCACCAAGCCATCTGGAAGTGTCACCTTGGTGTGATACTCTTTTCCAGCATCACAACAAAGGTGGGATTTGAGGAAGGGATTTGAAGGAGGGCAAGGAGTTAGTTTTGTGGAAGTTTATGGGTGCTTCTCCCAAGCATGAGGGACAGTAGGGGGGAAAGCACAAAGGTGCTTGCTTGAAAATTGAACAATTGGGTGATGATAGAGGCTGGTGTGATTGGCCCATTGGAGAAAGGATTTGACATCTCAATAGTGAATGAGAGGTTAGGTGGGGATAGACCATGATGGGCCCTGGAAGTGATGACCAGTAGCTCATGTTTGATGCAGTGGAGAAAGGGGTAGCCAATGAAAGGAATTCAAAGAGTGGGGTGACATGGTCCAAGTAATGGGCTAGGAAAATTATCTGTGCAGCAGCATTCTGAATGGCTAAGAGCAGTCATGTGACAGCAATATTGACCACTGTGACCTTTTCTACATCAAGTGATGAGCAGCAAAATATTGAGTTCATTCCCTCTTACCAGTACTCCTGGGTGGTACCTCACTTTTAGTGCATGCAGATGCTGCTATAGCAGTGTTAACTAATCCACAATAGTCTATTAGAGAATTAACCAAAAGAATAATTTTGAAAAGCACATTTTAAAATAAATTACCATAAAAAATCAGAAATGTTGGCCTTTAATATTTAACAGGAAGAGCAAAATTATGTCCATCCTCTCTTCCAGTTTCAGTGGGTGCTTTTTGTATGAAACTTACGAGCAAACATTTCAGTTTATTTTGATTCTAGTCAACCTTATCTTGCTTCCTGGAACTGCAGAATCTGTTTCTAGGTCCTTCTGATAAAGGCCGAAGTACATGTTTGAAAGGACTATAAATAAAATACCTACGGTTTTTATGGGGCAGGTAAAGCCTAGAGTCAGAACAGGAACTCTTTATAGACCACATAAAATGACCAGACTTATTCTTACTTGTATGTATAAATATTGCCAAGTAGTTGCTGCATGAGCACAGCATAAAAAGAAGGAGCACTATATGACCATGATGCAGTTAGATTCTCTAGGTGTAAATCTGGAGAAAGGGAGAGAGATGTAGGCCAGTTTTCTTATACTATCACCTTACTACTAAGGTTACCATAAAATAATGTATTCTGGGACAGATCCTCTGCTAGTGTCTTAACTCTGATTTCAGTGATTTACCCCATGACTCAAAAAGATTAATACATATCAACTCCCACTCTCACCTGGTTGTGAAAATGAGGATCGGGGCCTAAAATCCTCAACAGTATTTAGGCACCAGAACTTCAAAGGTGAGGAAAGGCAGAAATTTCTGCCTCTAAGGCCATATTCCAAACTGAAACCATTATTAGATATTAAACAGATTAAGAAAAAAATGGAAGTTCCCATATTCTGAATTTTTACAAGTTGAGCACATCAAATGAAAGAGGCTTTAGAAAGATGTTTCAACAATGGAAGCTACCTGGATGCAAGATATAGGGAGAAAAACTGCTGGAGAGTAGTGGAAAGAGCTGGAAAGCAGGTACCTTGTGTAACCATGCTTAGCTGGTCACAATTGAGGATGCCAAATTCAGGACGAACTGCTGAGAAATAGGGCAAACAACCCAAAACTGGTGGTTATTCTTTTATAAGATATACTAAACCAGCCACAAAACTAAACTTCTGTTTCACTACACTGGCTAACAAGAAAATATAAAGGCAGTATCCTCACGCATTCCAGTTCTTATATCACCACCAAAAACACTGAATTCAGAGATGAGTGGTTCTTTACCACCTCTCTCCTCAAATAATAGGTTCTTGTCATCCCAAAGGACCAGCCACATACCCAGGTCAATATATAACTTAGATCTTACCCAAAAAAATCACTTTGATGCCAATCCCTTAGTATCTAAAATCTAAAGTTTTATTTATAAACGAGAAAGAAAGGTGAGAGTTAAAATTGGTTAAAAGAATCACTTACAGTAATGGCAAAGTTCTTGGTTCAGGCTTGTAGCAGTGACAGAATAAACTGCTGACTTAAGTCAAGTCTGGAGTACATCCACTGCTCATTCAGTCCATTATTCAGAGCTTCAGATTATGGCAAAGTTCCTCCAGAGGTAAGAAGCAGGATTGAAGACAAAATGGAGGTGTTCCCAGGGCTTTTTATAGCTTTTGCCATGTGGAGGGCATCCCATTGTTCTTACTGTGGAAAGTTAAAACAGCAGGATGGTGTTTGGAGTCACATTGGCAAGTCACATGTTTATGCCCAATTTCCCTCCATCATTGGAGGAAGCCATTTCCTACACTCCAGACAGCATGTTTACATGGGCATCTCCCATGGTCCATTGTCAACCAAGTGTTTCTTTATAATCCACTTAATTTGATGTGCTGGCTAGCTACTTTGTGGGCATTACCCCAGGAGCAAACATTTGAAATCCAAGTATAGAGCCAATACTTATAACTTCAAATACAAAAATGAGACATACATACAGATAGCATAATCATAACCAGTAAATCATAACCTTTTCATAGACACCTTACTCAACAACCTTTTAAATATATATATAAAACAGTGGTTGCAACAATTGCATGCAGCTCATCATAGCAGTGGCATGTATGGGGCTCTGAGCCAGAGTGACAATTTGCCTCCTTTGGTTTTTGGTAGACTTGCCTGAGTACCTTAATTTTCATGTGGCACTGCTGTGTGCCCTGTGGTAGCCTCTGTCAAACGTGCCATGGGAGATTTTGGCATATATATTGGCATTTCATCTTTTTGAACGGAGTTCTGCCTGCACAGATTCTGCTCTGCATACAGCGATCAGATCCAGGGTCTCCTGTTTGGTCCATGCTGGAGCTCATTTGTGATTCTGGGACTCATGGTCACCTGTGCTGCTGAGCTCACCATGCTGACTAAACAAGAAATGAAATTCAAAAGTTCCCAGGGCTTTTCCTGTGTACTTGGCTAGTGCATCTGAGTTGAAAGTGCTGTCCAGAGTGATCACAATGGAGCACTCTGGGATAGCTCCTGGAGGCCAATACCATTGAATTGCATCTACAGGACCCCAAATTTGACCAAGCAAGGTCAATTTTAGCGCAAATCTTCTCGCCGGGGAGGAGTACAGAAGTTGATTTTAAGAGCCCTTTAAGTCAGCAAAATGAGGTTGGTTGTGTGGACGCATGGAGCATCAAATCGACCTAACGCAACTAAATTTGACCTGTCCTTGTAGTGTAGACCAGGGCTAAGAATATTAATTGCCCAATTGGGTACAATCATTCTACTGCCAGTATCGCCTACCTTATTTAGTGCCATTGCTACTAGCACTATCTTTCCTCTTGATGTCCATTCGCCTACACTCTGTTGTTCCTTTCTCCATTGCTGTATCCTCTCTTACTTGATTTTTCTCCTACTCAGTGTTAGAAACAGATGTTGATATTACATAAGCATCTCCCCCAAATTCCTAGTTTAAAACTCTTAATCAGTTGTGCCAACCTCCATCTCAGAAGTCTATTTCCCTCCCTACTCAGGTGGAGTCAATCCATGGCAACAGTTCTCTGTCCTTGTTATAGCTCCACTTCCTGAACCATTTGTTGATCATCATAATCTTTTCTCACCTTCACTCTCCTCCTCTAAGAAGAGGTAGAATCCCACTGAAGATCACCTGAGCTTTCATTTCTTTAAACGTCTCTCCCAGCCTGGCATAGTCTTCCTTGATACATTCCAGCAAGAATGTAGTATTTGTTCAGCTGTAGTATTTGTTCAAACATGAAGGACAATCAGTGGATTCTTTCCAGCTCCCATTACGATCCTCTGCAGGTTCAAGTCCACAACCTGTATTTTAGCTCCCAGCAGACAGCACACCCGTCTGTTCCCCAAAGCAGCTCTGGTGATAGGCCAGTCCATTCTTCTTAGTAGATTACATAGACCTATGTCTTCCTGGTGTTGATGCAGTTCTCAACCTTCCCTGTTCTGTTCTTTCTGGCTGCAAGTCCTTTGTCTTTTGTTCTCACTTGCAGTTTTCTGCAAGTTATCCTCTATTCTCCTGGGGCTCCAAACTCCGGCTATCTTCGTGGACTCTTTCCCTCTTTTTGTAGGACTAGGCACTCTTCTCTTCTTCCTTGCCTTCCCACCTTCTGTTACTGCCTGCTGTGCCCCTTCTTCATTCTCCAATTCAGCAAACCTATTCCTGAGCTCTATTTTTCCTTTACTAGCCTTTCTTTTGCTATGATTGGTTCTTGTAGTCTTTGTGCAGTGGGAGGTTCTTAAAGGGCATGTCTATCTTGGGTAATTTTTGCCCGAGTAATTACTCTCTGCCTTCCTAAACTTACCCTGCAGTGTCAATTGTATATGACTGTGACAGGGCAGATCATCCCTGCAGTGGTAACGAGAGGGTTAATCCTTCCCTCCTAGCAGAGGAAGTCCAGCCTCTGAGGCTCTGCTGGGCATGCTCCAACTGGAAGTCAGGTATAAAAGCCTGCAGAGTTGCTCAGTCAGGGCTGGCTGCTGAGGAGGAAGGATGCTTGGCAGAGACCCCAGCCCAGGAGCTGCTACAGCCCTTACCTATAAGAGCTGAAGAGCCAGAAACTTGGACCAGAGGCCTGACGCTATCAGAAGCCCAGGGAGTGTTGGGTGCTGAGGAGCCTGGAGATGCTGGAGCTGAAGAGCCAGAAACCTGGACCAAAGGCTTGCAGCTATTGGAACGCCGGGGACTATCTGGTGATGGGGAACCTGGAGACCTTGATGCATATGGACTACTGGTAGGAAGTAACCCAAGGAAGGTAAGGGAGTGGTACCTCCCGTCATTATGAGGTCAGCGTGTTTTGGTAGGATTCCCCACTGACCCTGTGGTAGAATGCTTCGCCACTGGCAGGGCCCTGGATCGGGGCCTGGTAGACTGGAGGGGGGAAGGGAGGGGCTAGGCCCCCCCCACCGGGGTAGTTACCCTCTTGTGATGGTCCGAGATACCTGACCCCTGTTTTGGCTCCAAAGGGGGCAGCATGGACTCCAGCCACTAGGCTGCACTGTCCCACTAGGAAATTACATGGACTCTGGTGTTGGACCACACTGCTCTATGAGCATATTGTATGAACTCTAGCTGCTAGGCTACATTACCCCACTTGGGGAGAGGCAGGATACAGGCCCTGGCCATTGGGCCACACTGTGCTGACTACTGGGGCTGGGGTGAGGTGTAGAAACAGATGTAGGTGTAGAGCGATGGGGTTACCACTCACTCCCCTGACTCAAAGGGTTGATGAGGTACAAAAGCTGCCACAATGACATTCTCCATTTTCTTCCCTAAAGTGCTGTGCAATGCTTCTATGCACTTTTAAACAGCTGCTACTATCCACTGCACATGCAACTACATTTATGGGGAAAGTTCCCTATCTATAGTTTGTCAGGCCCATTGGACCGATCGTTAAATAGGATCTTCTTCTTCTAATGCCTCAGTTTGTATACATCCATCTTGTTTTGTTACTGTATATAACATTTGGGATTGTGTATTACCAGAGCTGGGTTAACTCTCCTGTGTGCCCAGGGCCATTACATTTTGTGGGGGCCCTATATACAAGTTTTTTTTCCTACTTTAAAACAAAATGATCAAAATTATGGCATTGAGGCTATTAACACTATTCTAAACTTGACTTTTAATTAACATAAAGCCATTCTGTGGTTACATTTCACTCTTAAAACATGTAGAATATAGTTAAGTTAATTCAAAATATCCTACTTCTTACCTTAGAACAGCTGTTATATTAGCTTCTTTCTGGGAGGGAGTTTAGGCACACGAGGGAGCTCCAGGCTGGGGCAGAGTTTTGGGGTGCAGGCTCTGGGAGGGAGTTTGGTACAGGAGGGGATTCTGACTTCGCGGGCAGTGGGTTGCAGTACTGGAGGGGGTGCGAGGTGCAGGCTCTGGCCAGGAGGCACTTACCACAGGTGGCTCCCAGCTGGTGGTGCAGCAGGGCTCAGGTAGGCTGCCTGCCTGCCATAGCCCCACACTTCTCCCAGACATGGCCAGCTGCCGGCACATCTCTGTGCACCCCTGGGAGAGGGGGACACCGTGTCTCCATGTGCTGCCTGAGCCCACAAGTGCCGCCCCCCACAGCTCCCATTAGCTGGTTCTCAGCCAATGGGAACTGCGGGAACAGTGCTGGGGACAGCATATGGAGCCACCTTCCCACACCTCGCTCCCACCACCACCAGGCGCTGCAGAAACGTGCCAGCAGCTGGCCGCTTCTGGGAGCAGTGAGGCGCTATGGCGTGCAGGTGGCCTACCTGAGCCCTGCTGTGCCGCTGGACTTTTAGCGGCCTGGAGATTGCAATTGATGGGCAGAGGCCACAGGATCAGCCAGTTGATCACGATCCACAGGTTGATGATCACCGATTTGTATATAATTTTGGATTTATTTCTGCAGGGCCGAGGCCTGGAGCTGCAGCCCCTAAAGCCCCTGTGTTAATCTGATACTGTATTACTGGATCTATGCTTATGTGCTTTGTACTCCATTCTCTTGTATGCAGCCATGTATTTTGGGACTTTTGGGAAAAGACTATTACAAAATAGAAAAATAAAAGATGGGCAGTGCACGCACTGCTCTGAAAGTTAACGAGGCTGATTGCAGGTCTTTTAAATTCCTCTTTCAATATAAGGAATCACAGGGATGCCATTAACTAGACACCCCCAGTTGTACTGTTCATCAAGGAAGCCTTGTCCTTGGGGCGTTCAGGCAGTTGGGTCTAAATGATCTCACTGAATAGCAGCGCTGAATTCTACGACCCATTTTACAAGTGATATTTATCCTGTAATCAAGCTGCCAGAGTCACTTTGCTCTGGAGTTTCTTATCTATTTTAAGGAACTAGATGTCCCTTGTTCTATTTAATTCTATCCCAGCGCCTTCCTTATGTCACCTCAGGGTTCATGTTCAGTAAGGGTCATGTCAGAGTTGCTGATCTCATTGGATCATTGGAATGTGCTGTTCTGACAAGGTTGTAAGTGCAGCACCATACATGTGTCTGGAATAGACAAACAATACAGCAATTACTGGGAGCTTCACGCAGGGTCCTGGAGTTGGAATTTAATCACAAGCCACCAAAGTTTGATGTTGATTTTTCTGGGCATCCCCCAGCATGAGTTAGGAGCGTTGACATTTGTCAAGGCTGATTACCATGTTGTCAAAGCCATTTAACTAATGGGAAAGCAGCAAGTGCTGAGTGACCTCCCAGCAGCAGAAGAAATGTTACTGCTGATGACAGAATTGAGTACTTCAGCTTTTTCCATATCATCTTTCAGTATGTTGCCTTCCCCATGCAGGAAGGGTGCCACACTTTCCCTGACTTTCTTTTTATTGTTAATATACCTTGTGACGGAGTCAGACCAGCAGGATATAGGAGAGTGCTGGAAGGCAGGTATATTAGTCTGAGGATGTGCAGGTCCCTGTTCCCTGGATAGCCAAACAAAGGCTACTCCAGGCCAATCAAGACACCTGGGGCCAATTAAGAACCTTCTAGAAAGGAGTAGAAACAGCTAGCCTAATTGGGACACCTGTAGCCAATCAGGGACTGGCTGAAACCAGATAAAAACCTCCCAGTTAGTCAGGTGGGCTGTGGGTGTCAGGAGCTGTGGAAGGAAGTTATGCTGTTGGTGAGACTGAGTGGTGGAACAACATATCATACTGAAGGAAGGAGGCCCTGAGGTAAGGGTGAAGTGGAGTTTGAAGAAGCGGGGACTGCTGTGGGGAAGTAGCCCAGGGAATTGTATTGTGTTTTGTGCCTAAAAGGTCAGCCATCTTAGCTGATACTATTAGGGTCCCTGGGCTGGAGTCCGGAGTACAGGGCGGGCCCGGGCTCCCCCCTTTTCCATCTTCCATACTGGCCTGTGATGAAGGTAACTCACTAGGCGGTGACTCTTGCCAATTATACTGAGAAAGGGAGGTCACTCTGGGGCCTAGATGAGTTTCTGAGGCCCCTAAATCTGCCAGGAAGCGCAGGACCCACAAGTACAGACTTGGAGCTTTGTCACAACCTGTAGAAACCCTTCTTGTTACCCTTCACATCTCCTGCTAGCTGCAACTCCAATTGTGCCTTGGCCTTCTTGATTACACCCCCGACATATTCTAGCAATATTTTTATACTCCTCCTTAGTCATCTGTCCAAATTTCCACTTCTTATAAACTTCCTTTTTGAGTTTAAACTCACCGAAGATTTCACTGTTAAGCCAACCTGGTCGCCTGCCACATTTGCTATTCTTTCTGCACTTTGGGATGATTTGTTCCTGTGCCCTTAGTAAGGCTTCTTTAAAATACAACAGCTCTCCTGTGTTCCTTGCCCCCTCATATTAGCCTCCCAGTGGATCCTGACCATCAGTTCCCTGAAGGAGTCTGTCTACGTTTCTGAAGTCCAGGGTCTGTATTTTGCTACTCTCTTTTCAGGATCCTGAACTCAACCATCTTATGGTCACTGCTGCCTAGATTGCCACCCACTTCTACTTCTACCAATTCTTCCGTTTGTAAGCAGTAGGTCAAGAGAAGCATGCCCCCTAGTCAGTTCCTCAAGCAGTTGTACCAGGAAGTTGTCCCCAACACTCTCCAAAAACTTCCTTGATTGTCCGTGCACTGCTGTATTGCTCTCCCAGCAGATGTCAGGATGATTGAAGTCTCCCTTTAGAATCAGGGCCTGTGATCTGGAGACTTCAGTTAGAAGTCAGAAGAAAGCCTTGTCTACCTCATCCTTCTGATCCGGTGGTCTATAGCATATGCCCACCGTGACATCACCCCTGTTGAAGAACAGGTTCTGAGGACAGCTTTGGTTTGAGTAATCATGAGCTAATTCAATTTAAACTAAATGGAAGGATAAACAACAATAGATCTGCAACTAGGGTCCTTGATTTCAAAAGAGCAAACTTTAAAAAATTAAGGAAATGAGTTAAGGAAGTGGACTGGTGTGAAGAACTCAATGATCTGAATGGGGCGGAGGTTGGAATTACTCTAAATCAAAATTGCAGAAGCTATCTGAAACCTGCATCCTAAGCAAGGGGGCGGGGGGTGAGAAATTCATAGGAAAGGGTTGCAGACCAAACTGAATGAGCAAACGAATCTCAAACAGGTGATTAAGAGAAAGCAGAAAGCCTACAAGGAATGGAAAATGGGATGGATCAGCAAGGAAAGCTATCTCTTGGAGGTCAGAACGTGCAGGGATAAAGTGAGAACTGCCAATACTGAAGCAGAGCTCGACCTTGCAAAATAAATCAAAACATTAGTAAAAGGTTCTATAGTCATATAAATAAGAAGGAAAATAAGAAAAGAAGAAGTGGGACTGCTAAACACTGGGCATGGGATGAAGATGAAAAATAATTTAGGCATAGTCCAACACTTAAACAAATACATTGCCTCAGTTTTTAATAAGGCTAATGAAGAGCATGGAGGTTGTGGTAGGGTGGCTAATGGGAATGAGGATATGGAAGTAGAAATTGCCACATCCAACATGAAAGTCAAACAGCTTAAGAGGACCAAATTGGTGGACCATGGATAATCTCCATCCAAGACTATTACAGGACCTGGCACATAAATTGCAAGCCCAATAGCAAGGATTTTTAATGAATCCCTAAACTCAGGAGTCATACCCTATGATTGGAGAATTGCTAAGATGATTCCTCTTTTTAAGAAAGGGGAAAATGTGATCTGGGAAATTACAGGGATGTTAGTTTGACCTCAATTGTATGCAAGATCTTGGAACAATTTTTGAAAAACAAAGTAGTTAAGGACATAGAGGTGAACGGTAATTGTGGTAAAATACAACAGGGTTTAACAAAAGGTAGATCATGCCAGACCAACCTGACCTCTTTCTTTGAGAAGCTAACTGATTTTTTAGACAAAGAAAATTGAGCATATCTAATCTACCTGTATTTCAGGAAAGCACTTGATACAGTTCTACATTAGAAATTATTAGTTAAATTGAAAAAGATGGGGATTAATATGACAATTGAAAGGTAGATAAGGAACTGGATAAAGGGGAGACTACAACAGGTCATACCGAAAGGTGAACTGTCAAGTCTGAAGGAGGTCACTACTGGAGATCCTCAGAGATTGGTCTTGGGACCAAAATTATTTAACATTTTAATTCATGACCCTGCCACAAAAAGTGGGACCATGGTAATAAAAATTGAGGATGACACGAATTGTGAGGTATTGCCATTATGGAGGAGGACTGAAATATCATACAAGAAGATCTGGAGGACCTTGAAAACTGGAATAATAGAAATGGGATGAAATTTAATAGTGCAAGTGCAAGGTCATACACTTAGAGACTAACCACAAGAAGTATTGCTATAAACTGGAGATGTATCAGTTGGAAGAGACAGAGGAGGAGAAAGACCTGGGTGTTCTGGTTGATTATGGGGTGCCAATGTGATGTGGCCTTGAAAAAGGCTAATGCAGTCCCAGGATGCATCAGGCGAGGTAAGAGAGCGTGTCAAGAAGGGACAACTCTGTGGAGTGCTGGCCCCTTTCCCAAACCTTATGCACACAAGGACTTTCGACAATAATGTGTATTAAATTAGCCATTGTCATTCCCCAGGGCCAACTATGTCATTAAACCTTATTCCTGCTTTTGCCTCCCCAGACAGTCTAAAAATGTCCAGGAAGTTTCTACGCCAAGTTCAGCAGCTGCTAACTTTGTTCATGAGCTTTACTGCTTTGTCTCTGTGGTGTTCATCTGCGACGTGAGCTAGAGAGAGTGCAAACAGAGCAGTAAAATGGTTTAAAACTTCTAATGTTCTGAGCAGTTTGGATGAATGTGAGATTATTGGACTGACTTCCAAAACAAATAGATGGGACTAATCAAGGGACCCCTTGTGGGCTGGCTCCACTTAGAGCAACGTCTGTCATATGATCATCTGGAACGGATATTAATCTATCCAGCTTAATTTGTAGGGTTTGGTCTAAGTTAAACCTGATGCGTCCTGAAGTTTGGGGTGTTTGGTTCTGGTCTTCTCTTTCTGCAGTCTTTCCTCCTTCAAAAAGCCCGGGAAGACCCGTGTGTTCTTTAAAGCACTCCTGTTGTCAGAGGCGCCAACTTCCAAATGTGCTGGGGGGTGCTCAACTGCCACTGTGCCCCAAGCCCTGCATCCACGCCTTCTCTTCCCTCAAGACCCTGCCCCACCTCTTCCCATGCCATTCTGCCCCTTTTCCCTCTGACCATGCCCTGCCCCCGCTCCTCCCTCTCTTCCCCAGTTCCTCCTGCATGCCAGGGAACAGCTGATCTGCAGTGGGCAGGCAGCGCTGCGGGGGGGACTGGACGAGCTGATCAGCAGGGCTGTCAATGGTGTGGGAGGCACTTGGGGGGAGGAGCTGTTCAGAGGGGCTGCTAGTGGGTGCTAAGCACCCCTATTTTTTCCCTTCGGGTGCTCCAGCCCCAGAGCACCCATAGAGTCGGGGCCTATGCCTGTTGTATCTACTGCTGGCCACCCTGTAGCTTTATCTAGATTAGGAAAAGTGGATGAGGTAGAGTCTGAGTTTGCTAACTCAGCTCTCCGACCAGACAAGCTTAACTGAAGTAAAATGTGTTAGCCTCTATCTATCCTAAGAAAAAAGGCAGTGTTCAGGCAGGGGTGCTGGAACAATTTGCATAGTGGGGGTGCTGAGAGCCATTGAACCAAGCTGTAAACCCTGTATATAATAGAACCCATTTCAAGCCAGGGGGTGTGGCAGTTCCTCCCACTAGCTCCAGCACCTCTGAATTTAGGTGAGGGTTGGCTAGCACGTGTTAACTAATTCCAACCCAATCTTAACCCATTTCCCTAGTGCAGTCAAACCCTATGTGTGTCCTTTTCTGTTCAGGACCTGCACATACTTTGTAAATAATAGTAACAAACGGCAGCCAACTTAGAACAGATAAAATATTCGACCAGTGCTCAGAATCCAGCAGAGATCCTAAGAGACACAGTCTTGATTAAAAGAGTTGTACCGTTTGGTTGCATTTCAAGACTTCCCTTTTCCCTTTTTTCCATTTTCCCTTTTCCCTTCCTAGTGTAATATTCCCCATTTATTGATTCTCAGTGATTTTGATATCAAATTTGCTCGGTTTACAAATAAAAAGATGGTTTCTGTGCCTGTCAGGGCCACAGGTTTCTCCTGGGTTCTGAGGATTAATCTGGGTTCTTTCCGGCTTGTGCATCATCACTGGGAATAATGCCTAATGCTGCCTTGGTGACACCTGTGCAAACCTTCAGTGACAACTACTCCTGATGCTTTTGTCTCCAGAGAGGTGGTATGTGTGTAACTGGGGGATAGAATTTGGTTAGACAGGTGACTGTCATTGGAATATAAGGCCCAATCCATCTGTACTGATTCCAGTGGGGTTGAGTGGGCCCTGGAGTTATCAGCAATAAAGATTCTGCTATCTGAACTGGGTTAACAATTCTTTTGATAGTTTGCTAGCAAGAAAAGACTCCAGTTCCCTCTCCCAGAGTGGGGTTGGGTCTGCAGGGCTGACAGCAGTAAAAAGGAGTATAATTTTACTTGCTTTCTCTGTAGTTAGCAGCTTTAACTCTGGTATGGGCAGAGAGCAGCTCTGTGTAAACTTGGGCCATTTTTACACACTCATTATTTGGTGCAGAACTACACTGTAAGGGGCTGCAGTCCTGCTCTGAGCTCTGGCTTCCATGAACAAAGGCTATCTGTGCCCTCCCAGAAGTAAACTCCTAAACGTAATATCCACGGGTTACAGTACTTAGCTGGATATCACTGGGCTGGTTTGGTTTCTGATTTGAACTGTGGTTGCTGGGAACAAAGTCATTTTTGCAATGGATTTTTGTTACGTAATGTTGGTATTTTTAGCCTTCTAATTCTTCTTATTGTTACCAGATGTTCAGAAGGTGACAATAAGGCATTAATCATCCCAAATGATGAATGACTGGATAGCAACTGGATCCCATCAGAGTGGGCTGGAAAGAGAACGAAAAGTATGAGAACACTCTCCTGGTCAGATTCCATCTTGGACGTGGCACCGGAAGGTGTTGGCTTCTGATGAATGTTGTGCAGCAGAAGGAAACAACAATGGCTCTGCCTCTGAAAATTCCCATGCGATTTTATTTTTTTTGCATGAGCAATCTTGACAGAAGTACCAGCTTAACAATGTCATTTTCACATCTTGCCTTATTAGGCTAATGCTTAGAGACAGTCCATCACACCATAATCTGCTGAACATGTTATCCATGGTGAATTTATAAGGTGCTGTCTTGTTAAATCTCACGGGTGCTGCATGTCATCAGTAACAATGTAATCCTTCAGGAACTGATAGCTTGAAAAAGGTATTGTACTGGTGCTAGGAAATGTCTGATAATTTTGCACTGCTGTTTGCCTACAAGATGTTGGTAATGTTTTATGCACAGGCATGATGGGAAGCAAGGTACACACAGATATTCCAAAACTTGGGCTTCACTGTATGGACCATAGGCCTATTTATACACTCACAGAAAGAGTGCTTAGGTTGCATGGAAATCTTCAATGACATGATGTTCCTGCTGACATACTGTAATAAGCAAGGCCATCAAACAGCATTGGTAGGCCACTGGATAGGATCATAACTGAGTTAACTGGACAACGTGTTGTGAAAAGAGAGAGAAAAAATCCCTAAGCAATTAATTGACTAGCTAATCCAAAATGGAGATAATTCTTTCTCCTTTCTCTGGGCTGCAGAAGAGCATGGGATCATTTCCATAACAATGCTGTCTGCCTGTGTAAGTGCAATGTCCTAGGCACCACATTTGAAATAGAATTATCAGGGAACTAAAGCTTTCATAATCGGTACTAACTGTGTTGTTAGTGCCTGACAAGCTGGCAACATGTGAGCAATTATCTAATTAACCTCAACCCAGCAGAAGTGATGAACGGAATTGACACATTCCTCCTGCTTTATTAAGATTCTGTCCATTTCCCAGTGGGCTTTTGCAGCACAAGATGAGGAGAAATATTCAAGCACTGTTGCCTAGTGTCAGATTTGAGTGACTGCTCAGAGACATGGCACCAAGTCGCTGCAGGAAGATCAGAGTGGATAACCCCATGTGACCGAGGCTCTCTCTTCATAGCAATATCGAGCCCATTCACAAAAGAGGGGGACATTAGCTTTGGTTTTGTGGTGTAGAAGAACCAAACAATTTTCAAGAATCAGAGAGGTAGCCGTGTTAGTCTGGATTTGCAGAAGTGACAGAGTCCTGTGGCACTGTAAAAACTAACTAAAGTATTAGAGCATAAGCTTTCATTGGCTAATACCCACTTCGTCAGATGCAAGCAGTGGCTTGCATCCGACAAAGTGGGTATTAGCCCACGAAAGCTTATGCTCTAACACAGTGGTCTTCAAACTGGGGTGCGCAATACCCTGGCACTGCCGCCAATTGTTCCCGGGAGACCGCCGAAGTCGCGGTCTATTTTTGGCCCGACGAAATACCGCTGAAAGAAAGCGAAAGCTTTCTTTCAGCGGCATTTCAGCGGACATACCCTGGGGGGCCGCGAGGAGAGGGGGGAGCATGAAAGGAGGCCACAGTGCCAAAAGTTTGAAGAGCGCTGCTCTAACACTTCAGTTAGTCTTTATGGTGCCACAGGACTCTTCATTCAAACAATTTTCATTTCTGTAAAAATGTTTCACGAGGGTTTTTCAGTGAAAAAATTTGAAATGAAACAATGCAAAAAATTATAAAGGTTTAGGGGTTTTTTCCTGCAACTTTCCCTCTTTTCTACTTTTTTTTCCCTTAGAGGGAAAAATATCCCCTTTTTTTCCAATGGGAAAAAGTAAAAAATAGAAAGTGAGGGCCAAAAACTCAAACTACACAAACTCAAGGAAAGAAAATGTTTGGTTTGGTCTGTCGAAAATTTTCATCAAGCAAATTTTTTTTGGAAAGTTTTTTCATTTTTTGTAAAAAAGCCATTTTTCCTCAAAAAATATATTCCAACAAATGTCCCTCCCCCATGTATAGTGCTGAGCAACTGCTGCGGGATGCTTCCATTGGAACTGAGTGCACCAGGCACCGTAGTGAGTCAGACTTTAAATCAGGCCTGCACAACATGCGGCCCGGGGGCCACATGCGGCCCGCATGGGCTCACTGTGCAGCCCGCGGGGGGTAAGTAGGGGTGGGGCAAGCCAAGCAGTGGGGTGGGGAGAAGCAGATGGGGGCAGGGCTTTTCGGCCCGCAGCTGTTTTTTTTGCAGTAATATGGCCCTCACTGCTTTCCGAGTTGTGCGGGCCTGCTTTAAATGTATTGCATCAAATGAAGTTCTAATTTGCTTGGGCACTTCCCTTACAGAGTGAACGGAGCTTACAAGCCAATGGGAGCCCATTACCTAAAATGGAAATGGGAACAGTGCCATATTTACCTCACAGCCCTCCTCTTAGTTAATTTCCTAAGCTTAGTTTAACCCTTGCTGTCTAGTGGCTTCACATACCTCCTCCCAATCCTGGCAGTTCTCCTTTAGCTGTAGCTTCAGGATCTCTAGAGGACACAGCAGAGATAACACAATCATGCACAGTCTGTGGCAAGTGTTATGGAATGTAGCATGTGCCTGCTGGAGCAGTCTGTATGCAAAGCATGCAGGGTGCTGGAACAGCTGGTATGGCAGGGCTCAGCTGCTCTGAGGAATTTGGCCTAATTCTTCCTGTCTGGCACCGTGTCTCATCATTTACACTTCTGCAAAGTGGGTGTGAAAAGCTCCTACACTGAGTGAAGAATTCACACAGCCACTGTGCGCAGGTGTAAATGACAACAGGAGATGCTGGTCAAAGAATCAGACACAGGAGGACAGATTTTCAAAAGTCCTCAGGACCTCACATCTAAGCTCTGAAAGTCTAGTCACTGTCTCGGGGCTTGTCTAAAAACAAAAGTTCCCCTGCTTTAAAGGTATTGCTGTAGTTAAAGAGGAATAACACAACTAGGGTAGACACAGTTATACGGTATCAGTATAAAGAGGCTTTTTACCTGTATAGCCATTCCTGTAGAGAAGGGGAATAATTGGTACCACTATAGGACACCTTTATAAACATGTGTCTGCATCCACACTTGAGCTTGAACCAATATTACCCTTTTGGTAAAAAAAAATAATAATAATTTGCACCTCTGACTGACGTAGTGATAGCTGGGCAAAACCTGCATGCACAGCAGATCTTGGATACCATCCAGACAGGTGCCTTATAAAGAGCTAAGTGAAGAAGGCAGACAATGGTCTCGCTCTGGAGAGCTGGGAGAAGGATTAGTGAGAGCAGACTCTTCATTAGCACAGATGGCCGTGTAAGCAGGGTAGGAATGAACTCTTCCCTGACATCTAGTGATGTGCTGGGGGAAAAGACTTCAGGAACCAACTTTGTTTGCGTAGCTATGTCTACTCTGCCTCAATGCACAGCATAATGGAGCTGTTTTGCCCAAATGATCCTTTTTGGCTATTTGCAAGTTTTGCTGGTTTTCAAGTCACTTTGGTGTTGAGTGTAGGGGTGATGAAAGGTTGTTGCCCTTGTTGTGTGAGTGGGGGCCCAACGTGCCCTGGTTGAGGGGGGGTCACCCTCAACTGAACTTCAGTTGCTAAGCAGGGGCAGGGAAGGATGCCAAATCCCAGTGAAGGAGAGAGAGGGTGGGAACAGGTATTTTGACAGGGTGGCGTGGGCCCTGCCTAAGAGTTCTAGACACCATTTTACACTCCTCCTCTCTACTGTTTTAATGACAGAGCTGGTTAGACTCAATTGGTCTTTTCTTTTGTTACAGATCCCTAGAGCTGTAATCACTGATAACCAGGTCTAGGTGATACTCCTTAGTGGGGCAGTGTTTTCAACGAAAGAGACCGACCAGTTTGCACTAGCAGTGAGGCTCCCTCACTGAGTGCTGGAATCGCCGAGAGCTGCCTGTGTTAGGTTGCTGGGACTCAAGGCATCTCAGAAGTTGCAGTAGAGAGGCCAGTGGTGGAGTGAACAATGACAACGCAGCAGCAGAGGAGACAACGATGCAGCGCATAGCAGCATCAGGCAGCAATGCAGAGTGAATGATGCAGCAGCAGCTGAAGTATTGGTCAATGCTTCCCCTCACTGGGGGTGGGGGTGGGAGGTAAACCCACGCACATGCACCTCTGAACTCTGGATCTTCTCTGATCAGGGATCATAACTATGAGTGGGGTGCAGTGGAGATAGAGGGGAGTGGCGTGTTAAAGAAACATTTGTTTGTCGGACTTTCACAGCACAACATGAGAAACAGGCAAAGAACACTGCCAGATGTATTCTGGAGTGGGTGTTTTGCTCATGATCATATGTATTTGAATCATTATTGTGGTCTTTCGTCAAATTAATGCTAGCTTCCTTTCCCCCTTTTTTTTATTAAAAGTTTTCTTTTCTATACAGACTTTGTGCTTGTGGGAGGGGAAGTATTGCCTCTTAGGGGTGCCCAAGGATGGTGTGTAATTTTCCCAGATTACTGGGTGGGGCTTGAGCTGCTTCTGTGTTGTACTGATAAATGGAACCCCCTATATATTGAACGTGGCCCTTGTCGCTGCTGACTCCACTAGGCAGAAGAGTTGCAGTAGCATCCCTGCTTCTAGATCTGAGAGAGTTCCCATACCAAATCTGTAGGATCACAAGCGTAGCTCATCAGGAGTAATGGGGCTCTGGCTTATCACCAGTCAACAAAATCCCTATAAAGAGGCAACCATTTTAAGCAGTCATAGTCTGCCAAGTCAATACGTATGCATTAATCAGAATGAAGCAAGAGAACTTATTTGTAATGAGATTGCAAACACCGCCATCACTTACCAGCACTGGTAACAAACACATCATCACTGCACGGTGCAATGTTTTGTGATAATTAAATGTGTTTCTTCCATGTGATGATTAATTTATTTTCTAATTAACTGTGTTATGTGTTTGCAGTTTGTTATTCATGGGTAATTAGCAACTTTCCTTGACTTTGTTTATTTAATTAATCTTGTTTGCATCTGTGTTACACCCTTCTTTCAGTGGAACGAAGCATAATACATAGTGTTCCTACTCTCACGTGAACTAGATGTAACTTCCTTAAGGGGTCCTGGCAGGCTCAGTGGCTTCTGGAAAAGTCAGTTCGGTGCACAACAATGCACTGCAGCTTGTTTCCTTGATCCCTCATGAGCTGGATAGTCTGTTGCTGGAGTTTAGTGATGGTAGGCAAACTGGTATGGACAAAATTAGAGCCATTCTGAACCTTCCTCCCCAGGACTAGTTCAAGTAAAGCTGGAGCTGGCTGAGAGTTCATTTAATTACCAGTCCTGTCCCAACACACCCAGCATTTCCTTCTCAAGTCCCCAGACAACCAACCTGAACATTTAATTCTCTTTTCTTCCCCCAGCCTTTCACTTCCTGCCTCCTTGCCTTTAGAAACCTCCTCTCTGTCCTGCAGGGCTTCCTGTGCATCAGCTAGGACAAGGCAGAGACTCTGCCCCTAAATATTGTTAGTGTCCCGATGCTCTGTCTGGAATAACATGCTTGGCCTTCGGGCTGGGCAGGCTGGAAATGGCTATCTTAGTGTTTCATGCTGCGCTCCCAGCACAGGGATGCTCCAAAGTGGTGGGCACTTTTAAAAACCCAGAGTTCAGTATCTGTTCCTCCTTTGCTGAAGGGTCTCTTTGGTTTCCTCAAACTTGCCTGAATTGCTCAAACAGCTGAAGGGAAAAGTGCCGTTGGCATTTGTCTGGAAGAATGACCCATTTCCTGTCAATCACAGCTGAACATTGAGTTCCTTTCCCATTAACTACCAGTCTGTGGGTTAGCTGCACACGCAGAACATCTAAATGGCATCAGAACACATTCACATTAACAATTACATAATTAGACTCTGATTAATTCTGCTCCTTGACAGACTTCTTGCTCTGATATCAGATATTAGGAATGGCAATATACAAAAACCTGTAGGATTAGGAATATCTGATATCCAATATTAGGAATGGCAATATACAAAAACCTGTAGGAGAACCCTTCCATCTCCCCGGACACACAATAACAGATTTAAAAGTCACCATCCTGCAGCAAAAAAAACTTCAAGACCAGACTTCAAAGAGAAACTGTGGAGCTGCAATTCATTTGCAAATTTGACACCATCAACTCAGGATTGAACAAAGACTACGAATGGCTAGCTAACTCCAAAAGCAGTTTCTCCTCTCTTGGTGTTCACGCCTCCAGATCAGCTGCTAGAAGAGGACCTCATCCTCCCTGATTAGAGATAACAAGCTGGTTCAGTCTGGTTGAACTAACCTCGTTATCTCTAACCTGGTCCTTGCCTCTTGTTTATACCTGCCTCTGCATACTTCCACTGCATGCATCTGACAAAGTGGGTATTAGCCCACGAAAGCTTATGCTTCAATACTTTTGTTAGTCTTTAAGGTTCCACAGGACTCTTCGTCGCTTCTTGCTCTGTGTGGAATAAAGCAAACCGGTCCTGCGCTAATGCTTAGTCATGGACTCAGTAACAGTGCATAGTGTAACATTTAATTTAAACAGGCTGACACTTTGCGAAGCTCAATCATAGCTGTCTCCTGTTCCACGCCTTCTGCTGAGTCTCTAGATTCCTTGAAAGCTTCCAGCTGTTTTTCTTATCCTTGGAAAATCCTCCTTGGAATACACTTGACTCACACAAGTGGCCTCAAGTGACAGGGAATTCCCTGTCTGGGTGCTAACCACAGAATGAATGGTCAGAAGAGTAGTCAGTAATTGTCCCCAAAACCTAAAGCTAGTGCTGCCCAAACCCACACAGCTGAAAACAAGTAATCATTCCTCCTTCTTTATTATGTATTAGTGGCACCACAACCAATGTTGCACTAGCACCCTTAGCCCTGTGTCAGCAAGGAAACTGGGGAAGGAGACCTTTGTTCAATTCCCTACTTCACCACATGACAAATCACTTAGGCTCCTAACTCCCATTAAAATGGATTTCAATGGGAGTTAGGAACCTCAGTCCCTTTGAAGATGTGGGCCTTAATTTTTCTGTGCCTTTCTGTACAATGGAGATCAGCACTGCCCTCAGTGCCGTGAGGATGAATGCATTAGAGACTGTGAGGTGTTCAGTGTCCTGTGATAGGATGTTCACCCCACACAGGAGTGGAAGGGGTTAATGGAGGCTTTATAGGCCTGCCACAACCCACCCTGAAAAAGAGCAGTGTAGGAGAGTCCTCCTAGCAGCCTAGTGAGGCTTCACAGGAAGCAGCCAATTGGGGAGAGGTTGCATGGAATAGCCAGTCAGGGCTCAGTGAGCTAGTACAAAAGGAGCTGCAGGGCAAAGCAGGGGCAGTTACTGTGAGGAGCCCAAGGAGTGAGGACTGTTTCTAGCAGCCTGCACTAAGGGTAGCATCTTGGACAGAGCAGTTGCTGGCTGGGACCAGGGGAGCAAGTGACAACTCCTGTATGGCTGGTAGGACTTGCTGGCTGAAAGCCCTGAGGTAAAGGTGACGAAGGTGTTTGGGCCATAAAGAAATGGCCCAGGGAAGTGAAGTGGTATTGAAGGAAGTTAAGGAGACACAGTAGGAGGCTGCTATGTATAGGGTCCCTGGGTTGGGATTGTGATGGGTTCAGTCACAGAGATCCACTTGGGCCTGTCACCTGACATGCTAAGGCTACCTCTGAGCCTGTTTTCCGTGCTAGTTTGGGATTCCAGAACCTTGCCATGTTGAGCCAGACATGTTAACCTGCTGCAACATAGACCCAGGTCTGGTCCATGCCCCCAAAGCTGCAGAATCTAACCAAAAACTGCTCAGCAGATTTTCTATCTCCAGCACCCAGACACCCGGCTCCCAATGGGATCCAAACCCCAAATAAATCCATTTAACTATGTATAAAGCTTATACAGGGTAAACCCATAAATTGTCCACCCTCTGTAACACTGATAGAGAGAGATGCACAGCTGTTTTAATCACTTACTCTGGGTTAATTAATAAACAAAAGTGATTTTATTAAGAATAAAAAGCAGAATTTAAGTGGTTTCAAGTAAGAACAGACAGAACAAAGTAAGTTACCAAGCAAAATAAAGCAAAAACAAGTAAGTCTAAGCCTAATACATGAAGAATCTGTTTAAGATAAAATCTCACCCTCAGAGATGTTCCAATAAGCTTCTTTCACAGACCAGACTTCTTCCTAGTCTGGGACCAATCCTGTCCCCTGATAGAGTCCTTGTTAGTTCCAGCTCAGGTGGTAACTAGGGGATTTCTCATGACTGGCAGCCCCTCCTTGTTCTGCTCCACCCCCTTTTATAGCTTTGGCCCAAAGAGGGAGCCCTTTATCTCTCTGGATCTCCACCCCAACTCCTAAATGGAAAAGCACCAGGTTTAAGATGGATTCCAGCATCCTGTGACATAGTCACATCTCCTGTGAGAATTCATTCTTCCAGAGCTGGCCTGCACATACCCAGGGAGGTTTGCAAGTAAACAGAGTCATTTATAAGTAATTGTCCTGGTCAATGGGAGCCAGTAAACTTCCAAACCACCATTAATGGCCCACACTTTGCATAATTACACTAGGACTTCAGAGTTTACTTCATATTTCTAGCTTCAGATACAAGAATGATACATACATATAAATAGGACGAACACACTCAGTAGATTATAAGCTTTGTAATGATACCTTAAAAGAGACCTTTTGCATAAGGCATATTCCAGTCAGTGGTGGTGTGAGCTTTTTTGCTGCCCTATGCTGTGAGGCCGAAATGCCACCAAGGAGGGGAGGAGCGCCGCCCCAATTAGGGACGGCGCGCCAGCCCTGGGAGGAGCAGGTATGGCTGCCGAAACACTACTGAGGGCGGCGAAATGCCTCCCCTGAAATTGCTCCACCCTAGGTGACTAGCCTCACCTAATGCTTGCTCCAGCCCTGATTCCAGTTACATCATATTTGCTCTCAGAAGCATATTTCTGTAAAACATATGGAACGCAATGTCACAGGGACCCAGAGTACTGGGTGGGCCCATATCCCCTCCACTTACCACTGGGAATGTGGCCTGACAATTGAACAATGGTACCCACCTCCAGAAGGAGGAAACATGGATAGTGTCACGGCCAGCAAGCCGAGTCATGAAGAGAACACTGCAGTTCCTAGGTGACGTGGGAAGGCAACAGAGGTGATGACAGGAGAGGCACCACTCGAGGGCATGCCCACTGGCAGAGCTAATCTCCAGGACAGCCAGCAGTGGGGTTGATGCAGGTACATGGGGCGGTGAACGTTGGGGTTTTAACAGTGCCTAGTGGGTAGCTCTTTCCTTCCAAAAAATTTAAAGCATTAACAATAATCTGTTAACATCACAAAGACACACTGTAAGAGGTCATGTTATTAGCTGCATTTCAGAGATGAAATGACCTGCACAAGGCCAGACTGCAACTCAGGGGCAGAATGGGGAACAGAAATCAGGTTACCTCGTTCCTAGTTCTGTGCTTTAACCGCAAGCCCATTTTTCTGCTTTTCTACTTTTCTACTGTCCTGGAAGGCAGCTGCAATGTAGAGACTCCAGCCTTTTATTTAGTGAGCTCGTTCCCACTCACTGCCACCCACCTGCTTAGTGGTGGACAAATGCAAATGTGTTTGTAAGACTCAGAAAATAAAGTGTGATATTATATAATGTTAGATTTGAGCGGAACTGTCATCAAACAACACAGACTGTTGTAACGCTGGCCTTCAGAGAACTTGAGCATTTCCTGACTGCATGTTAAAATCTTCATTAACGTACACAAGATGGTAGTAACCGGTTAGAGCATGATCCAAAGCCCATTGATGCCAATGGCAGTTTTCCCCTTGACTTCAATGGACTTTATATCAGGCTCTGAATGAAAAGGTTTCTGAACCCATGGATGGGGCCAAGTGAACTCTCTGTTTGACATGACCATTTAAATGCTAAATAAGATGAGGAAGACTTTGTAGCACCTTAGAGACTAACCAGTTTATTTCAGCATAAGCTTTTGTGGGCTATAGCCCACTTCATCGGATGCATAGAATGGAACAGAAGTAAGATGCATTTATACACACAGAAAGCAAAAAAAAGGTCGTACATTATCATACCAATTCTAAGAGGCTGTTTAATTTGGATGGGCCATTATCAGCAGGAGAAAAAAATACCTTTTGAAATGGATATCAGGAGATAACAACTATTGACGGTAAATTAAATAGGGAAATGCAATCAATTAGTGTAATGAGCAAACCATTCACAAGTTCTATTTAGTCCTTGGTTTATTGTGTCCAATTGGAAAATTAATTCCAGTTCCTCAGTTTCTTGTTGGAGTCTGTTCTGGAAGTTTTTCTGTTTCAGAACTGACACCATCAAGTCTTTAATGGAATGGCCAGGAAGACTGAAGTGTTCTCCTACTGGTTTTTGAATGTTATGATTCCTGATGTCAGATTTGTGTCCATTTATTCTTTTGCGCAGAGACTGGCCGGTTTGGCCAATGTACATAGCAGAGGGGCATTGCTGGCACATGATGGCATATATCACATTGGTCGATGTGCAGGTGAATGAACCTCTGATGGTGTGGCTGATGTGATTTAGGTCCTATGATGGTGTCAGTTGAATGGATATGAGGACAGAGTTGGCATCGGGCTTTGTTACAAGGATAGTACCTGGATTAGTGGTGGTGTTGTGTAGTGTGCAGTTGCTGGTGAGTATTTGTTTCAGGTTGGGGGGCTATCTGTAAGCAAGGACTGGTCTGTCTCCCAAGGTCTGTGAGAGTGAGGGATCATCTTTCAGGATAGGTTGTAGGTCTTTGATGATGCATTGGAGAGGCTTAAGTTGGGGGCTGAAGGTGACGGCCAATGGCGTTCTGTTTTTGTCTTTGCTGGGCCTGTCCTGTAGTAGGTGGCTTCTGGGTACTCTTCTGGCTCTGTCAATCTGTTTTTTCACTTCCCTAGGTGGGTATTGTAGTTTTAAGAATGCTTGGTAGAGAACTCGTAGGTGTTTGTCTCTGTCTGAGGGATTGGAGGAAATGTGGTTGTATCTTAGAGCTTGGCTGTAGACAATGGATCGAATGGTGTGTCCTGGATGGAAGCTGGAGGCATGTAGGTAAGTGTAGCGGTCAGTAAGTTTCCGGTATAGGGTGGTGTGTATGTGCCCATCATTTATTAGCACAGTTGTGTCTAGGAAATGGACCGCTTGTGTGGATTGGTCCAGGCTGAGGGTGATGGTGGGATGGAAATTGTTGAAATCAAACATTTAAATGCTGTTTTCAGCGGTATCTCATGTTTGGCCAAATTTTTACCCAGTTCATCCCAATTGCTTGGCTTTGGTCAGGCATGGGCAGTTCCAGTTTTGGCAAGTGTGTGCAGGCTATTAGGTGCCAGCCATGAACCACAATCAGACAAATTGGCCCAGGCTGGATGATCTCTTCCTTCTATGACTTGACTTTTGTTCCTGGAACGCTTCGGATCAGATGTATGAGTTGGGTCTGTTCATTCGTGAATATTTAAATGTCCTCACTTTCCAGCCTGTCCATCTGTCCCTGTGCGGGGAGGGAGAGCTCAGTGGTTTAAGCATTGACCTGCTAAACCTAGGGTTGTGAGTTCCGTCATTGAGGGGGCCATTTAGGGATCTGGGGCAAAAATCTGTTGGATGGTTTAGTTGGAGATTGATCCTGCATTGAGCAGGGGGTTGGACTAGATGACCTCCTGAGGTCCCTTCCATCCCTGATACTCTATGGAGTGGTGGAGGCAGGGAGAGCATAGTGCTGCTCAGTGAGGAGGTTCTGAGATGGAGCCACCAGCTCTCAATGGTGATGAAATGGCTGAATGTGTTTTTATTCACCCACGACTTCGACAGATGGGAACTTGATCCCTTTAATACAATAAATAATAAATAACAACAATGGCATAAGAAAAATCTATACCAAATTATCCCAGGTCATGGACACATTGGAGATTTAAAGCCCCTGCTGTCATGATGAGGCTGTCTAGACAGACTGACCCTTCTATACCATAAGAAGTCCCTTAGGTACAAAGATTCATTAATGCGTGTAACGACTGGCTCCGAACTGTGAGGCCAGGAGTAGAGACAAATGCATTTCAGTCAAATGGAAAGTGTAATTGCTACACTTTAAAGAACATGCTCTTTGCTGCAGCAGTTGTTCAGTTCTGAAGGAACAAGAGCCATTGATACTCGGTTGGTGCTTGTCGCGGGAGATTTTATTAATTACACAGAGTGCAATTTGGCTGAGTGGCTCTTTGGGGAAAGAGGCGTTCTTTCCTGTTCTTCTTACCTGATTTTTTCTAGTGATCACAATTCCCATCTCATAGGCTCCTAATTACGTGAATTACAAGTTGACATTGAATAAAAGAAATAAAAACTTAATAGAACCAAATGTGATTCATATAACAAGTGCACGCTGTACTTGTTTCATGAAGGAGTAATATTGTTGCACTGCTATTCTAAAAAAATGCATTTAAGAAATGCCATTGAGGGTGAATAAATAGTACAGAGAGATGATATACTTCCTGAGCAAGATGCATGTCAGTGTTACCGGGTATGAATCCATCTCCCACATCATCACGGACAGTGGGTGAAGCTTCCCATTGGGAACACTATCCCCGGTTCTCCCTGCATTCCCACCCCATGACCTGCCCCCATTCTGCCCACTCCCCACTCACCCCCTCCCGCTACTACTCAATGCATTCCTCCTCTCCTCCCCCCACCCTCGATGAGACCTCCACTGCCCGTTGCTCTCTACGTCCCTCCTCTCCTCCATCCCCCTCCCCTGGGATGAGCGAGGGGTGTGTGTGTTCTCACGGGGGGGAGGAGAATGGAGGAGAAGAGGGATGCGGGGAGCCGCGGGGACCCCCAGAGAGGAGAGGTAGTGTGGAGAAGAGGAGGGACTCACCATGCAGAGGCATGTGGTGGAGGCCTTGCAGGGGAGAGGGATGCAGAGAGCGGTGGGGGCCTCAGGGAAGAAGTGGAGCACTGGCAGGGCCACCACAGCCCAGGAGTCCGACGGCAGGTAGGCAGTGGCTGCACCAGCAATAGCTTAGCTTCTCCTGGCCTATTACATCAACCACCTATGTATATCAGAAGGATAATAGATGCTAGAGCAGGATTTTGGCTCTAGCATCTATTATCTTAGAGAGGGGACATTGTCAAAGCTATTAATGCAACCAGTGGTAGTGGTGAGAAGATTATGTTGGGGGAGGGAGGGATACAGATTGAAGGGTTTGGAGAGAAGGTTATTGTATAGTATTAATAATCATTACAGTTTTTCAGAATTTGGGGTATGGAATGGCTTCCGTATGAGGAGAGATTAATAAAACTGGGACTTTTCAGCTTGGAAAAGAGATGACTAAGGGGGGATATGATAGAGGTTTATAAAATCATAACTGGTCTGGAGAAAGTAACTAAGGAAGTGTTATTTGCTCCTTCTCATAACACAAGAACTAGGTGTCGCCAAATGAAATTCATAGGCAGGAGATTTAAAACAAAAAAAAAAAGGAAGTATTTTTGCAAAAAAAGCACAATCAGTCTGTGGAACTCCTTGCCAGAGGATGTTGTGAAGGCCAAGACTATAACGGGGTTAAAAAGAGAACTAGATAAATTCATGGAGGACAGGTCCATCAATGGCTATTAGCCAGGATGGGCAGGGATGGTGTCCCTAGCCTCTGCCAGAAGCTGGGAATTCGCAACAGGTACTGATGACACTTGATTATTACCTGTTCTGTTCATTCTCTCTTGGGCACCTGGTATTGGCCACTGTTGGAAGACAGGATACTGGGCTGGATGAATCTTTGATCTGACCCATTAGGGCCATTCTTATGTTTTTATTTTTCCTACAGAAAGTTTTTTTGGTCTGAATATGCTGATTCATTAAAAACAAAATATTTTGTGGAAAAATGATTTAGCTGAAAGTTTGTTTAGAAAGAAAAACTGACACAAGCACATCAATAAGATGAAAACATTGGGGTGTTCCCTGTGAAATGTCAAACCCATATCCCGCCCAGCTCTATTAATCCTTCTCTAGTTGTAATGCTCCAACAATGATGGCAGGAGGGTTGGGGGAAATGGGCAAATCTGAGACAATGGGATAGAAGAATGAGGGGAGGTATTGCGGGAGATGAACAGAAAGACTTGGGGGACAGTGGGAAGCAAGTTAAAGGAGTATAGGCTGGATGAATGGACTATAAGGTGGATAGAAAGGCTGCCAAGTCCTCTCAAAGGGCACCTTTCCCTTGCCTTGGGGGTTGCTTTGCTGCAGCATTCCCTGTGCAGAGGCTGCATGTCACGGGGGGAATCTGTACTGCACCGACTGTCTACTGTGTGACCTGACGCTTTGTTGCCATCTCTGCCTGTCAGAGAGAGATACAAGTTCCCCCAGGCCTAGCCACAGCATGGGCCTCCCTCTTGGAGGGAATGTGACCCCCCTTTATAAATTAAAAACACTTTTTAATATATTTAACACCATTATAAATGCTGGAGACAAAGCGGGGTTTGCGGTGGAGGCTGACAGCTCATGACCCCCTACTTAATAACTTTCTGACCCCCTGATGGGTCCTGACCCCCAGTTTGAGAACCCTTGTGCTAGAGCCGCCTGGGGCCCATAAACAGCACTGCTGACAGCATAATATGCTGTGCTTTGCTATTACACAGGGAAGCCAGAACAAGGGAGGAAAAATCCAGTGTGCATGCAGAACTGAAAGGTTTCCAGGGGGCAGAATATGACATCATGAGAATAATCTGAGCAGAAAGGGTCTGCAAGGATTAATGAGCACATTAGGAGTTTGAGATGGTGTGAGGGGTGAGCCACAGAGAGGGCCAGACTCTGCTCTCAATTACACCCGTCTATCCAGAGTCTATCCTGGAAGGGCTGTGAATTGCTCCGGGTTAGTGCAGAACCGGCCCATTATCTGGGGAATTCTGGAGTGGCCGTTCATCACCTTTCCCGTCCCAGAAGGTAATTGCAATGACTCAATGCTGAGCACCACGCACAGTGCAGCCCTGGTGCAATTTGCCGCTTTTTGCACTAAGCAGAGGGAATGTGGTGCAGGGGCCAGATTGCAGCACTGGAGGAGTCTCAGAGCACGCACAGCAGAGGCAGCGGCTTCCCGCAGGCACTGCCCTGCCATTGCAGCTCCAGCCTCCCCTAAAAGGATCACGTCTTTGGGTTGGGGCAGGGCATGTTCACTCTCATTAGCCCGCAAGCCTTGGCCTCTTTGCTGAAGCTGGTTCTAAAGAGGCCAGTGAGTGCCAGCTGGGGTGATGCAAGTTGTCTCCATCTTTAGCAAGGTGGCACTGAACCAGGGACAATTCTGAAGTGATGTGTGTAGTAGCGTGAGCTTGGGTATGGTTAACTGTAATGGCAGGTTTCCAGGGGGAGCAGTGAATTGAAGGGTGGGGGTAAGGGAAACTGTGTAAATTTAAGCCTCTTTAAACCCTGCTATTAGCTTCTTTTCTTGCTGCCCCACTCTCTTACAGCCCCTTGGCATGTAATTTACACCAATCTACATTACCTCAGGACCCTTTGCACACACAGCAATGAGTACTTTAATGCCCCACAAACAGCAGCAGACTCCCCCTACACTTGTGGATTTGAGAGCTTTCTGAAGTAGAGAGAGATCAAGTATAGATGCTCTGCCATTCGTTACCCTTAGGCCAACAGGAAAAAAGAAGGCCCTAATGGAGTCGGGAGAGAAAAGCTAACCTGTAAGGAAAACTCTTTGTCATAAATGTCTCCAGATCTGATTTATGAGCTTGCTGCTACTGAAGTCTATGGAGTTTTTCCATTGCATAAAATGGGCCCCAACTGAGCAATCTTATGGAGCAGTTAATTCAGTGCACGTTATGTGTTCCCGACCAGCAGAGGATTTGTGTCTGCTATGGTGGCAGAGTTAGGCCTTTAACTTGTGCTATTGGGGCTTATGCTTTTAGCTCTGAAAGTCCGCGGTCCTGAGTGAAATGACAGCCATTACTCCTACATCTAGCAAACTAGTTGTCTCTCCCAGAATTATTACATGGGAGGAGTAGGCAGGCTAAATAAAATGGCAGCACTCTCTAAAAGCCTGAATTTCATAAAGAGATACTGCACAATGGAACTCACGTGAGAGGTTGTAAATCTGGACTTTTTTTTGCAAAGGCAATCGGAGCCATCAAGTTGGAGGAACGTAATGCTGTGCATCTATGGAACAGCTGTATGGCAGGTGCACCTTTTGATTCCCTTTCAGTCTGACATGACAGCATATGACACATCGCTGCTACGACTGACCCATTGTGACATTGTAATAATAATATAAAAGTGACAAAGAAACATATAATAAAATATATTTCTAGACAAAAATTTCATGTTGAAATTAACATTTGACATTTTTCCAAAACAATTTTTTTATGACATTTCCATTTCACAGGAAATTTCAAAACTAATTGTTTTTGTTCTGATTTGGAATGAAAAGCCATTTTCAAATGTCAGGATTGCGCATTTGGACCAGTCTATGCACGTGTCACCTCTGGGTTGGGCTACTGTAACTCCCTGATCTGAGGCTGAATGGTGGGATAATGTAGAAGCTCCAGCTGGTGTCGAGCGAGTCTGATCACCTCCTTCAGGGCTCAGGCTGCGATCAGTACCTGTGCTCAAGGTCTTCAGCTGGTTCCCAAGCAGCTTCCAATGTCAGCTTATGGCCTTGGTCCTTACGTTCCAAAGCAATTAATGGATCAAGCCCCAAGCAATTAATTTGATCAAGACCAAATTTTGATTTTTGAACCACCCCAACAGAGGTGCTCCTCTGAGATAATGCAAATTTCCAAAGCTCAAACAAAGCCCGTGAGAGCTGGGAACAAAGCATCCTTCACCGAGGGGGTCTGACTATGGAACAGCCTTCCAGAGGAGGTCAGGCAAATCTTGAGCCTGACTGCATTTTGAAAATACTGCAAAATCCCCCTCTTTGTAACGGCCTCATAGCAAGGGTGACATGTACAACACTGACACCTCCTTCTACCTGTCCCCCAAATAAAATAAATAAATGTACAAAGAAAACTCCCCCCGCCCCCAGCAGAGTTTCTATATCTCTGAAAGTGAGACAAGCCAGCCAGAAACTCCATAGAGCCAACAAGGGACTTCGCTATTGCTATCAATTTTACATGCATGGAGTTCAGATACTATGGTGATGGGTGGCTGTACATAACCTTAGCACAATATAAGACAGAGCCATCAGTGGGGACCAGGAGAAATCATGTCATTTGGCCATGATTAAACTCTGGACCTGGCAGAGTGTAATCTGGGTGAGCTGCCATGATGATTAATGGGATTTGTGCTGATTACTACCTTGTGGTTGGCACTGCAGCCGCTACCTCAACTGCTCAGCATCTTGAGAAGTTCCACTGTTCCTGGGCGAAGAGGAAGGACCCATCTCCCTCAGAGCCTGGCCAGAGCACAGGGCTCCCTACAAGACACCCCCACAGTGACCCAGACAGCAAATCCCTGGGATCTGGCAGAACCCCAAAGGTTATGTGCTTCTGTGGCACACGAGAGATGCAGAGAAGGAGCATGAGAGTGAGAGAGATGGGGGTGGATCAGGTGCCTTGGGAGCATGCCAAAGAACTTTAATTTTGTTACACCTCCCTTTAATTAAGCTCTTCAATCTTTGTAAGTGTTCTCTTGACGTTCCGGGAGATAAAGACAATCTGTTTCTCCTGCTCAGAGAGGTGGAGGCTGAACGCTTCAGGTTAGCAGAATTTCCTGATGCTAGGGCACAAGACGCAATTTCGCAGCTGTGCCCTCGCTTGGTGAAAGGCTGTGAAAATTCACTGCTCCTCAGCCCTGGAGCTGGGCATAAGGAAAGGAATCCCCATTGGAGAGTAGCCCTAACTTCCACCCTTTATTAATGACCCCAAGAGGCTGAAACTGAAGATAAATATGGCTACCCTTGGCTATGCCCTTTTCTCTGGCCACACCCCTAATACTGGCTGCACATCTGTGTCTCTGAAGAATTCCCCTTGGTCCTGGATACACTGGCCATCCTAGCCCATTATCCTGTATCCCACAATAGGACCATCCGAAGAAGGTCCAAGAGCCCTGCAGTAGCAGATGTGGGGTAAACTGTCATCCTGATGTCTAATAGTTAGAGATTGGTGGAAACACTGAAATACGAGGTTTGATATCTCTTCTAAAAAATCATGTTATTAACTATTATAACTCTGGATAGCAATGTTGCTAAATTCCTGGCCTCAGTGGTTTCCTGTGGTCATGAGTTCCACAGTTTAATTGAGTTATGTGAAAAAGTGTTTCCTTCTCAGTTTTGAATGTCCCACCTTTCAGTTTCATGGACTGTGCCCTTGTTATTGTGTTATGAGGCAGGGAAAGCGGAAGCTCCCAATCCCCCTTCTCTAGACCTTTCACAATTGTATATATACATTCATTATGGCCCCTCTTATTAATCTCCTTTCTATAGGAAACTACCTCAATTTTCCATCTTTCTTCAATGGAGAGTTTTTCTGGGCCCTTAATCATTCTTGTTTAAACCTCCTTCAGTTCTGAAATGCCCATTTTGAGATGGGATCGCCAGCACTGCACACAGTACTTTAGATGAGGATGGACAACTGATTTATATAATGCCATATTCCTCCTACAGAATTCTGTGGGCTGTTTTAAAATACGCTATTGGATGAGAGCTTTTTTATTACATTGTATCAGATTTTACCAGTAAGGACTGTTGGAGCATTTGCAGCAGATAAGTTACTTTGCGTCCTTTGATGTGACAGTAACGGGTTTCCCCTCAGTGTATTATTATTCCATTATTTTCAATAATAGATCAGTAATGGAGCCATTACTCAGCAGCAGCTGCTGTCTAATTACTGTGCTGCTAGGTTGTTCTTACTTCGACACACCTCTCCATTATTACAATGGTCACATTCTGCTTCCCTGCATCACCTTCTGTTTTGAAGGCAGCAAAGCACTTCCCGAGTGGAAATGAATTCAGCTTCACCTCAACCCCATGAGGTCCATGGGGAATGATGGAACAGAAAGCTTACAGCCAAACATCCAAATATTGCTGTCTAAAGTTAGATACCTAAAATCTACACTTAAGTACCTCAAAATGTGGCTTGTAATTCGAAGGTGCTGAAAACCCAGACCTCCCCCTGACAGCAGTGGGAGCAACGGGACCCTGGAAATTTGAAAAACCAAGGCACTTATTCAGGTGTCTAAATATGGATTCAGTCCCAGTCTGGAACATCTTGGCTGTTGTGCTTATTATCTACAGTTCATTGAAATGGAGCCAACCCTATGGAGATTCTCTCTGTCACATAAAACATGAACCACCTCTCCATAACGAGCCCATGCTCATGTCCCTCTTCCTTCCCCATCCATCACTTTCCTGACATCTCCTTTCTGCATCATACTTAGTGTCAGCAAGCCACCAGCTTGGATAAAACAAGAGCTAACTTGCACCAGTGCTCAAAACTCCAGCTAAACCCAACCCTGCTTCCACACTAGTGAGTACCTGAAACTTTACAGTAGTGCAGGTCAGTCTGGCTAAGGGGCCAGGCTTTTGGGCTTCAGTGGGGATGAGATGGTGCTAGGCTTTGTGCTGGGTCTCTTCCTGGTGCGAATATTCACCCAGAAGAGAGCTGGCCATGGTGAGCTTGGGAACACACAAGATGATGCTAGAGCATAGTAGCTTAGCTTGCTGCCATACTGATGCAATTGTTTGGGACAGTCTTTGTTGTTGGTTGAACATTGGTGGAAAACAAGAACTGTTGGCTGGATGGTGCTGTGCTCTCTGCTAGGTACGGTAGTGAACATGGATAAGTGCAGCCATTGCGAGGACCACCAGAGTATTGTGGTGCGCTCTACCCATGAAGATGGGCCAGAGCATTAGCATCACATAAACAGCAGGCCCATGACCAACATCAAGGAAGTCATCAGCACCTGCTCAGAATCATAGACTATCAGGGTTGGAAGGGACCTCAGGAGATCATTTAGTCCAACCCCCTGCTCAAAGCAGGACCAACCCAAACTAAATCAGCCTGTATCACAGTCTGCCCCAGGAGTGCCTGTAGAAATGCAGAATGCCCAGTGACCTTGTGGTCAGGGGATTAAGTCATATCAGAGAGGGCAGCTAGGTCCATGTTCTGGCAGAGCCTTTGCAGTGGTGCACACACACAGTACACAGAACACATGTGCAGCACACACCCAGAGTAGCTGGGCACACACTCAACACAAACACACACACACAGCCACTGCTGCCAGCCTCAAGAGACCAAGAATCATGAGTCAGATACTTAAGAAAACATCATCAGACCATGTTTTTTCAGTCAGTCTTTTGACTTTTTAAATTCCTCTCCACTCTTCTGGAAATGTGTGTGTATTATAATTTCAAGTTAAAAGTCAACCGTTAGCACCCGCATGCCTCTCCCTGACTGCTCAGCTGGAGACTCAGCATATGCTGGAGGTATAGAAACATATGTGAGGAGAATTGGAATGGAGACAATGCAAAATAGTTAATTCTTTGATTTATTTAGGCTAGTCCTAAACAGAGACTTGTTTCCATATAGTTATTGCTTCTGTTAACAGATTGCGATATTAGGATGGATGTCCCCTCAAAAGTATCACATCAAAAATGTGGAGATGGGGTGGAGAGAAGGCACCCATGCTACTGGGAGAAAGGGGGAGTTCTTATGTTAGATTCTTGTGCACAGATCTAACATAAGTATTCAGTGAATGGCTCTATAGTGTGACAAAGTTAAAATATGATGTAAAAATCTATTTCACACATATTTAGAAATCGATTACAGAAGACCTATAAAATGGAGCTGGAAAATTAATAATGACCATCCAAGAAATAGAAAGCACTCTCTCTGTGTATCTCTCTCTATGTATCAAGTTTACCAATTATTTTTCAGTAAAGATTTATGTGAGCTGCAAAGATCTCTGCACGCAAAAATATGGTTATAACATCAGCTACCTTTTAGAGCTTTCCATATGTCAATGCACTAATTATATAATCCCTAAATATTGTTTATTAAAATAATCAGTTCAATCACCTTCAAAGTATTTTAAAATAATTTTAAATCATTCCTCTTTCTCTGTATAAATTTGATAGCTACATCTATATAATATATACATTATCCAATAATTACAATGATTTTTTTAAAAAAGAGCTCATAATTAGTTCTCCAAATAGCTGAAAATAATTCATTTTTATTTTAATTATTCCCTTCTGCAGCCCTTAGGGTTTCTCTACTTCTTCCACTCAGCAATACCCCTAGCCTCCACCAGTTCAGTCCTCACACCCTGCAGCCTCACTTCTGCTCCTCCTGGGGGTTTTCACCCATCTCCCAGGCTGAGGCAGGGAGACTGCCATGGGGTCTTCTCTTGTCTCCCCTTTCCCAGGGTGAGGTAGGAGGCAGCTCCAGGAGTTCTTCAGCCCCCTCTTCCCCTGTCCAGGCAGGTAGTGCAGATGGGCTGTGTGTGTAAGAGCAGAGGCACCATCCTGTCCCTGATGCTTACAGAGGGGGAGGGGGAGGAGAGAGTGGAGCATCCCTGAGCTGCTGGGCTATTTGCTTCCTTCTCCTTTCCCTGCCACGAAAGTCATGAGCAGAGGGGGGAGGGTCTGCTGGCTGCTAGCAGGGCTGAACTCGAGGGTGGCTGGCGCGTCTCATGTAATTGCTGGTTGGGCTCCTGAACCCTCCACAATCCTGTCACTTGTGAGAACAGAACAAGAGTTCGTGACAATGCATAGCACACAAACAACACAGGCAGACAGACACAGTCCCCTCCCCGCCACCGAGCGCACCATGGCTCATCTTTTCTGATTTCTTCAGCTCAGCGGCAGACAAGTCTTGTTGCTCTTAAAAGTTCAACAAGTTCTGTTTCTTCAGCAGTTCCTAATTCATGTTCCTGTTTCTTTTCACTGTTCACTTCCTGAAAAGACAATGTGACGTTTCTTCTCTGTGCTTTTTCCTTCTCCAGTACCTGCTTTCACTCCTGCCGACACTATACTGCCAATTCCACATTGTCATAGATCCCACCACTACCACCAGAGAGATAGACAGACAGGTTTTATGGGCAGAGACTCCATCAGTTCTTTTGATTTCCTCACAAGCAATGAGTTTTCAGGTGGGTCTGAAGCCAGACTAGCCATGACCCAGAAGCACCAGCCTCTAGGGAATTTTCAGCCTTGCTGCAGGAGGGAAGCAGACTCCTTGTGATTGGCTGCTTTCCACAGTGGCCCACCTCCTGCCGAAGAGCAGCCAGTCAGAGCAGCTGCAGGAGACAGGCAAAGCTCCTCCCCCTCCCTTCAGCAACAGGAAGCCATTTTCTTAGTAGCGGAGAGGGAAGGAGGAGCAAAAAAACCCAGCAGCTCATGGTGGCTCTGCCCTCTCCCCTCCTGTGAGCCAATGTGATGACATGTCTTGTACGCACATGCACACAGTGGGGGTGGGGGGGAGGGAGGGTAATGGAAGTTTAAAAATCAAAACATAAGTGGAAAAAATGCCATGTAACCTTGTTTGAAATCTCTCGTGATTTTTGGGCCAATCTTGATTTTTGGGAGGATTGGATTGTGATTTTTGAACCTTTGGGGCTGGTGATGCTGCAGTCTAAAAGCCCCAGCAGGGGTCCCATCTGGTGCTGATATGCTATCTGTTAGAGTCTGCAGGGCTGGAACCTGGGCCCATAAGCCACTGACACCCCTGCATCACCATAGGAGGTTTGGTTAGGGACCTAGAAGAGGACCCTGTGAGGCTGGATCCAGCGGGAAGTACCACTCAGCAAGACCTGAGTGGTGGCTCCTCACAGCCCCCTGAATGGCCGATAGCAGTACTTAAAGCAGGACGCCACGAAGGGAATCTGTCTGAGTAGCTACACTGACTGCCTGTGCCACATCCTGCTTGCAATAGACCCCAGACTCTGGCTTCTGACCCTGGTTTGTCCTTGACGTCGCTAGTCCATTGCTTTCTGTAACGTGGTGCTCAACCCTGATGTCCTGATACCCTGACCCTGCCGGACTTCTAGGTTCACTCTCTGGCCTATCTCAGATTCTGGGCACCTGACTTGGCCTGACTCCTGTGCTGACCACTAGGGCTGACTGCCCTCATCCCGGTCCTGACACTCCCTGAGCTGAGGTTGAATGCAGCAGCTTGTTTGATTTCACTGATGCAGACACTTTGTGATGCTGGGTTCGCTTAAACGGGGCTGATTGAAATGTGACGTTGCAAGGACAAGGATTCGGCTGCTAAAAGCACACAGTAGCTGCAGAGCCAGTCAGTCCTGGGAGTGAAGCATCCACTCCATGCTGACAGGAGCTGGGCCAGTAGTGGGGTGGTAGGAGAGGTCCAGTCAGAGCCCCCTGTTTCCCCAAGGCCCTGTGAAATCAGTAGCCTGCTGCTTGCCGGTTGGGCTCTGCACGTTATCCTATGCCTGCTGTTTGTTCCAATCGCTTCTACTTTTCTTGCTGCCCCACTGCCTGTGCCCCCCAAGTCCCCTTCATCCTGCTCTCCCTTCTTCTCCCCATCTCACACTCTTGCTCACTCCTTTGCTCCTAGTTATTTCCCAGCAAACAAAGCCTGTAGCCTGGGTCCCACCCATAGCCCGTTTGGGGCCATTTTAGGCAGTAGGCTCTTCAAGATGGGGATGGTACCTTACTGTGGGGTTTCAAAGCCCCTACCACAATGGGGCACTGATCCCCTCTTTATCTCTTTTGACACATACAGTTAGCCAATATTTGGGTCTCGTCAGCTGCTTCCATGAGGAGGAGAAATTGGTGATACAGTCCATTCCTTTGGTGCAATCCTTTGTTTACAAAGAACACACATGAAGTCTTGTTTTCCTGAGCACAGTAGGAATCAAACAACAGACAGTTTCCTTGCCCAGAGTTCCAAGTCTTTTTTCCCCCAGCCAGCACTCTGCCCAAAAGCGCTCTCTTTTAACTTACTCCCCGGGTCACACTGTGTGTGCTCCTCTGCCTGTCCTGGGCTTTCTTCTGCTTCCTCTGTCCACTTCTGTGGTGTTTCTGGCTGCATCTGCCTCCCTCACTCCCGCTCAGTCAAAACAATACTCAGCAAAACCTGCTTGCTCACATAGCTTAGTTCTTGACTGGCCTTGCATAGGGCAAGGTTGGTGGTTCCTGGTGTTGGTGGTTCCTAGTGTTTCAGCTAGTCTTACTCCAGTTTAACTGCTTCTCACATTTATCCTGACTGTAGGGCAAGCCCACCAATTTCAATTGACTCCCCTGAATAATCGCCCCAGTATGGCTTGCCATAGAATAGTAAATAGCAATAAGGCAAAGGGCAGCACTGGAGAAGCAACTGAGCTCGGGCAGTTCAGTTCCATCTTGTCCAAGATTCCATTCTGTTCTGAGAAACCTACACTGCTCTGTAGGCTCGGGTTCAGCAGATTACCCCAGCATGTGGTTCCCTGGCTGCCCGTTCTCTATGCCATGGTGTTGCCAGCAAGGAGGAATTTCTACATTGCAGCCAGAGCTCAAGCCACTTGTGGAGAGAGCAGACCCGGGGAAGGAAAGCTGGAGGGTTAGGTGCTGCACAGAAGCCCTGCAGAATTGACTGGGTTCATTGCTACAGCTGCCTTCCACTCTGCAAGGTAATTGAGGGTGTAATAGACTCAGGCAAATGAGAAAGAAAATTAAGCATAAAAACCCATTGCCATAAAGATGCAAATATTGCCCTGGTGCTAAGGGATTGCCTGGGATATTTGTATAATCTTAATGAGAAAAGTTACAGCAATCTTGAGTCTAGATCAAACTGCTCCTAATTCTATCTAAGCAGAAAGAGTTCTTCGTGGCCTGTGCTTTTTCACATTTAACTAGCAATGCCCTCGTGCAATGGCATCTTGGGAAGCCACAATTGTTAAAACACATCTAAGTGATGCTCATCAGTGCAGTGCAATTGCCTAGTAATAGCCCCGATTTCTGGCCTGAATCTCTGTCATTTTTATTCATTGTGTTGATGAGGCATTTACAGCATTGGGGACAGATGTTCCTGAGACAAGACTCGCAGAGAACATTAGTTCCTGTGCTGCCTCTGCTACAAGTAAATAAAAAACACCATTTTTCACTTTTATTCCCCCTTTTTTTTTTGAGGAATGAAATAAACAGCCCAGTAATAACCCTCTATTAAAAAAAATGTTTGTTTAGCTGAAAAGCTTGGCGTGGTATCACCCTCAGTATGGTGTAGTTTAAATACATGATATAAATTTCTCCAGTCTGAGACTGCAGGAGATAATGACTCTCATTCCAGCTCCTCAGACGGGGCAGAGAAAGTCAGACTGAGAGCCAATGGCTGGACGTTAAAACCAGACCCATTCAAGTCAGAACGAAGGTACTCGTTTTTAATAGCGAGGGTGATTAACTATGGGGACGATCTCCCCAAGGAAGTGATGGATTCCCCATAGGATGGCCACATAGCAAGTGTAAAAAATTAGGACAGGAGGTGGAGGGTAATAGGTGTCTATATAAGAAAAAGCCCCCAAAATCGGGACTGTCTCTATAAAATTGGGACATCTGGTCACCCTAATTCCGCATCTTGTGATGTCTTCGCATCCAGCCTGCTGCCCTTCTGGGGGAGGCTTTAGCCAAACAGAAGCTATTGGGCTCAGGACAGTGGGAAGCAAATGGAGGTTTCTGGCCTTTGGTGGACTAGGTGATGTAGTCCACCTAGTCTCCTGGTCTTAAAATGTACAAGTCCCAGAGGTGGTGAGCATTGGCTCCCTGTTACAAACCGTCTCTAGCTGAATTTCTCATCCTGTGCCTACAGGCAGCGATAAAATCGTTTCATGTCACTTCCAGACACAGACATATTTATCAGGATGGATTAAATCATACTGATGAGACAGATGTCTCAGAGCCACCAGCGACATGCACAAGCCCAGATGTGTGTCTGATCAAATCTCTTCCAAATTAGACACAGCCTTTTTGGGATAGCAGAGTGACACAGGAGAAGAGACACTGGCACTCAGGATTTGCCACACTGGGTCACACTAATTGTTGTGTTAAGTATCCTGCCTGTGACAGTGCCTGATACTTCAGAGAAAGGCCAAGACCTTTACCATAATGTACCTGACCAGATGTGCACTGCTGTACATGAGGCACCAGGGAATTCCTTCCTGATCCATTTAGAACCTGGGACATGAGGCTGGATGACCCTTAGCCTAGGAGGATGTGTAGTATTCCTGGCCCTGATGCTAGCACATGCTGCAATCTCGGCCAAGGGGGTGCTGATAGGTCCTGCAGCTATGCTGCAGCAGCACTGAATGCTGTCCAGGGGTGGGGGTGGGGGTGAAAGAGCCCATGAGAGGGCAGGCCAAGCTGGGGAGAGGGCTCTGGATCCTTTCAAAGGAAGCAGTGGGAAGGCAGTTAAAGAAGAAGGAGGTGAAAAGAGGGGATTTGCTGAGGAAGTTGGAACTTGAAGGGCTGTGTGCAAGGAGGGCAGCTAACGTCTGACCGGTGAGGTTGGCCACTGGGACACTGACAGAGGGAGACAATTTGGCTGCCTAGGGAACAGGTGCGGCTCTGTGGGTGAAGAGCTGTTGTTTGCAGGTGGGCCTGCTGGAAAGAGGTGCAGCACCTCAGCGTCCAAGCAAGGAGCATTGTCAACCAGAGAGACAAAGGCAGGACAGCTGGGGGGAAGCAGGACTTTGGCGTCAGAGATGGGAGGAGCTGACTCCCCTTAGGGTGACACAGTGTGGTAGTGAAAAGCTTCTCATATGGTGATGGTAACATACAGGTTAACATTTGCCTCAGCAAGGATCTGATGTAACTTCATCTTATTTATATTCTGTTATTCCTGTTATGTAGTTATTCTGGCCAATTTTTCAGTTTTTTTTCTTTTATAAGTTTAAAATGGAAGGTGATCTCCATTGTGTCAGTTTGCCTCTGTCTCTTCTGCCAGTAGGCACAGCCTAGCTGGAGACTGGCTCCCTGCATCTGGTATCATGACCAGGATAGGAGGAGCCCGAAGCAGGGGTAACCATCTTAGAACTTCATGAGTCAGTCAGGGGATAGCACAGGGGAAAGGTCGACTAGTGGGGTCCAACTTCTTGCCCATTTGTCCTATAGGCTGTGCTTGTATTCTCTAGGTGCTGGGAACTCCTGTTTCAAAGCCAGTCTCGTACACTGAATTTCTCTCCTTATGTCATCAAGGAATGTTTTCTTCAATTCCTCTATCTCCCTTCTAAATTTTCTTTGAAAAGTATCTTCCATTCCAGAATTACCATTCTCTGATTCCTACCTCCTACCCTGTGTGGTGGGGTGTACAAACCCCACACTGGACACCAAGGAGTTAGGGAGTTGCTCTAGGCTCAGCAAGCCCCACCCCACCACACCTGTGCTACTTATACAGGCTGGAGGAGGTGTTAAAAGGGAAGCACAGGAGCTCACTGGTGGGCAGACCAGGGAAGAGATCAGATGCTTAGCTCCCAAAGAAAGGACTGATGGAAGGCAGGAGTTTCTCAGACAACCACTTGGCCTTCCCTGAGCAAAGGGAGGGCCTGATCCTGATGCACTCTGACGGGGAGTCATTCCCTCCTCTCTCTAACTCAGTTTATTTGCATTAATTCACCTTGATTTTTGTTCATGGACTGCCCCCGAAGGGGAGACACTTTGAAGTTACCTAGCCTGAGAGGCAAGTCGCAGGAAGAGGCAGGCCATGACAGAAGTGGAGCATCTACCTTTGGGAGACCCCCGGCAGAGAAATCACTCCTGGGCACAAGCAGTGAGTCGACCCCTTCACACCCAGATTCCCTGGATGTTCAGGAGAAAACTGTGAAAGTAACGCTGTGTCATTTGGGGAATTTAAGACAATGCTTCAGTCAATGTTTATGTCTGGGACTCGAACCCAGACTGGCATGGTTCGTTGTCTGACCGCACAGAGACAAGCAACACCAGCAAAGTCCGAAAATAGGCTCTTTATCGAAGAGTGCACACAACAATATAGAGCAGCCCGTCTCCAAAGAGAACCAGCTGCCCATTCTAACAACTAGTAAGTTTTTATAGACAGTTCCGTCGCGTCACAAATTATTCATTCAAGCAACCCACCCACCCACTTTGTTAGTAAGAAACTTCTAGTATTTCATTACAAGTTTTAGCAATATTTAATCTATATCTGTTTAAAGCAATACATACTGTCTCAGTATTTTCTTATCAGCACGGTTGATCAGTACCAGAAACCAAGAGACAGGAAAGATAAATGATCTGACAAAAAACAAAAACAAAAAAAACAAAAAGCAGGGAGTGAAGGACAGAACAGGGAGTGTTGATGTTAAGGCTCCCACTTAACAGGGAGTGAAGGACATCTGGTAAAAAAGATGTTTAGAATGCAGCTCTCTCTCAGGGCCAGCAAGAGTGCAGATTCATCTGCAACTTTGCTCAGGGACTACCCAGAATCCCCTGGATTAACTTTTGGGCCTAACATTTAGATTGCATGTGCTGCCAGAAAGACAAAAAGCAGAGATTCTGCTGGGGCAATTAAAGGGTGCAGCTAGCCAGGAAGTGCAGACATGGCCAGAGAATGAAAAAGGGGCTGTAGAACGGATAGGCCTTAGGCTGTGTGTCTGACACCCTCATCTTGTCCAAAGTGAAGCACAGGTTCTTCTCCAGAGTCCAGTAGAGAGTCTAGAGGAATACGCATTGGTATGCCCAGCAGCTTTGCAAGCAATAGAAAAGTTAGAACTTCATGAAGCCCTAGATACTGACAAAAGGCTGAAGGACAAATTTATGGAGGGGTGATGATATTTTATGGAGGAAACTATGGCTATTACTAAGATAGAATCCAGAAATTTCCTTTCTAGGCTTTAAGGAGTATGTTGTAAAACTTCTGGGTGGTAAAGGACCAGACAGGGTGGTTACCATGTGTTCACAGCATGGTTGCAAATCTGTTGTTGACATGCAGCCTGTAGATGGTGGACACTGTGTGGGGCAGACTAGTCAGAAGTCAGAGAATGGTAATTCTGAAATGGAAGATACTTTTCAAAGAAAATTTAAAAGGGAGATAGAGGAATTGAAGAAAGCACTCCTTGATGACATAAGGAGAGAAATTCAGTGTATGAGACTGTCTTTGAAACAGGAGTTCCCGGCACCTAGAAAATACAAGCACAGCCTATAGGGCAAATGGGACAACTGATAAGTTTGATCATGACGGCAACCCTATTTGCAGAAGATATAGTGAGGTGGAATGTATAGAAAGGGGAATATTAATGCCATGGCTTTAAACACAAAGTCTCCAGGATCGGGGGTCAGACCACGGGGCGACAGCGAATAGTCCAGAATGACATTAAAGAGCAGGCTACTGCTGTATACTTTGTAGTGCTAGGAAGACTTCATCCTTTGAAGTGTCTTTCGCTGTTCATCCTGCATCCACTCTTGCTTTTGCTGAGACTTCTTCTTGTTGAACAAGATGTCTGCACCCTGGCTATAGCAAAGCATTAGCTGGTCAGCAGACTTAGGCTGAGCTTTTCAAAGGAATCAAAGCAAACTAGGCACCCAGACCTCACTGAAATTCAGCTCTCTTAGTGCCCATGGAAAATCCTGCCTTGATGCGTGGGTGTCTGGCTCATACAAGCAGTGGCAGTAAATTGTGGTTTCTGTTTGTTAAGAAACTATGTACGCAAAGGAGTTTCCCATGGAGCCTTGTAACTGTCGCTTTTGCCCTCTCTGCTGTGAGTCATACCACAGGGCTAGGAGGTGTACAAAGGACCATTTGTCTTTTATAAAAGCCTAATATCCACGTGAGTCAGCTGTGTGTTAGAATGCCCCCAAACACAATGGTGTGTTCATGTGTCTTCTCAACGGGGCTGCTTGCATCAGTAAAACCTCCTCAAAATGAGGGAGAATGGAAGAACAGGGCCCTGTTGGATACCTGCTCTGTAGAAAATGACGGAATGGATCTCTTCCCAGTTCATAGCACTGTCACATCTGGCACAAACCAGACCCCTCCGTTGGCAGCCCCTATAAGGAAATAAAGAAGAATGTCTGCATTGGAGAGTGAACTCCCCTCCCGCCCTGGGGGGCAGAGATACCTCAAGCATGAATTGAGGGATATGGGCGGGATTCTCTTTTTCCCATTGGATCTAGTCTGAGGCCAGGTCTACATTGGAAAATGTTACCAGCAGCATTTTTGCTGGCATACAGCTGCCAACACTGCAAAGTCACTAGAGTGCATGCTTCCTTGGCTGCCTTTACCAGTGCTCTTATTGCTTATGTTGGCAAAAGACATGGTGCACAGTAGGTAGGCATCCCAGTGACCCCCATGCCAGTGTGGGACATTTTTGCAGTGCATTGTGGGATACCAGCATTCTTCTCAAGGAATTATGGAAGCTTGGAGTCAAGTTCCAACAATCTCCTTTGTTTCATTCCATATTTTCTTTTTCCACAGGTCCTCATGCTGCTTTTCAATTTCTCTGGCATCTCACGGGCAGAAACATGGATGGTGAAGTGATCAGCAGAGTTCTCACATCTGTTTTAGAGACAGAGCGTCCGATACTTCTGTGTTTGTGGAACTTTGGTAACTATTCCTACAAGTCCTGCGGCAGCAAAAATAGAAAATCAAAGGGGAGTGGATGATGTAACAGTGAATGACAGTCCCCAGATGTGCAGGCATTCACTTACCAGCTACATAGGGTGGAATGGCACTTCTGGGCCCATGAAAAGAGCATTGAGTGGTGGAATTGGTTCATCGTTTAAATCTGGGATGATCAGCAGTGGTTGCATAACTTCGAATGCAGAATTTGTGGACTGGTGTGACAAGCTCACTTGAACCCTGCAGAATAGACTCACTAAAATCTGAGATGCTTTGACAGCAGAGAAATGAATGGCAGTTTTATTCAGAAAGCCTGCAACCGTGCACTGCTATTGATCGGTGGGAGTTGGAAAAACTATGATAGAAGCAGATGTCATCCAGATGTGCAAGGCCGATAAGAGTGAACTGCTGCACAGGATTGTGAGTCTGGTCAATGTGCGGGAAATAATAGCGTGTGAGGGGGATGATAGATCTAACCTCCACCTGATTTCCGAGTACATATACAGAAAGGGCTACTACTCCATGAGAGACAAAGCTGGGTGCCATCTATTATTGGACTGACTTCTTTTGGTGGAATAGACTAGCTTTCAAGCTACACACAGCTCTTCTTCATGTCTGGGAAAGGTACTCAGAGGGTAGGTTTACACTGTGATAAAAGACCCGTGGCATGGCTGCGTCTGGCCTGGGTCAGCCTGGCCTAAATTGGGATGAGGGGCTATAAGATTGCAGTGGAGACATTTGGGGTTGGCCTGGATCTTGGCCACCATGAGGAGGAATGGTCGAGAACTCTGGCTCCAACCTGAGACCAAACATCTGCAATTTTACAGCCCTGAAGCCTGAGCCCTGCAAGCCCAAGTGAGCTGAGCAGGGCATTTAAAACAACCCACTTGGTAGCAAGTTTATCACCATGTGGGCATATCCAGCATGTCACAGCTAAACACAAAGTGGAACCAGTTGGCAAGCATAAGGAGTTAACACGTGTTGCAAGAGATCATTCAAGGTGAAACGGGCAGTTAACACCTGTGTAGTCACAGGACAAAACAGGGTTAGTGGGTTATAGATTGTTGTAATGTCTTTATGATTCCTGGATTTTTAGGGCTTGGCTACACTGGCACTTTATAGCGCAATAAAGCTGCCAGGAGTGCTCTATCTTACTACCCGGCCACACTGACAAGGCACATGGAGCGCTTGGACTTTGTGGCTGGAGTGTTCCTGGTAATCCACCTCCCCAAGTGTCTAGCACAGCTGTGAGTTTAAACCAAGAGACTTCCCTTTTGAAGGTGTTATGCAAGTTTCCTTTGAGGATGAGGACTGGGAGGTCAGATACGGAGTCATCATTTTGTGAAAAGTGTTCACCCATAGGTGTCAGGGCGTTTTGGTCTGTTACTTCACCATGGTTATGCAAGCGCTGGAGTATCCCTGGAAGTGTTTCACTGATGCTAGCATTGGCTGGTCTGGGAAGGTGCGTGATGCTTGCATCTTTACAAATGCTGGTCTTTTTGAAAAACTGCAAGCAGGGCCGTTTTCCCCAGATCGGCACATTCGCACTGGTGGTGTTTCAGTGCCAATTATGATTCTCAGGCACCTGGCCTGCCCTTTGCTTTCTTAGCTTATGAAGCCATATGCTGGAGATCTAGACAGCAGCAAGGAGAGATTTCACTATTGACAGAGCAATTTCAGGACAACTGTTGAATGTGTATTTGGTAGATTAAAAGGGCACTGGAGATGTGTCATGACTAGCTGGGAAGTCAGCGAGCCAAATATTCCCAGTTACCTCTGCATGTTGTGTCTTACATAATGCAAGGGTCAGGGGAACATGACTGGCAGGGTGAAGGGGTCAGGGGGGAAGACTGTCTGGTGATTTTGAACAGCCAAACACAAGGATATTTATAAGAGCGCATCCTGGTGCTGTATGGCTGAGGGACACCTTAAAAGACCACTTTAACAGAGTGCCGTAATACTACAGTGTGTTGCTCTGTCTCTATTTAATGGCTGTAAACCTGTTCTGAATCAGGTGGGAGGAGTGCTGATTTGGGCAGTCACATGCCTATGGGACTGTTGCTGGAGGACTGTTTTGTCCACTACTGGTACTGCAGTGTTCACACAGATGGGTCACTGTAGAACTTGTGTCAATGGGAAAAGAGCTATAACATGACTGACAAAGTCAAAGTATTACTGGCAAGACTCCAGACTGCTTGTGCTGAAATAAGGCAAAATTTAACAGTAATATGTGGTAGTGTAGACCAGACCTGCATTATGGTACATGGGTTTAGCGATTACCCTGCAGTAGCATTGTTCTTTAGGGCTTGGCTACACTGACATTTTATAGCGCTCTAACTTGCTGGCTCAGGGGTGTGAAAAATCACCCCTCTGAGTGCAGCAAGTCTGAGTGCTTTAAAGCGCTGGTGTGGACAGGCTCCAGGAGCGCTGGGAGAACTCTCACGGGGAGTGTTCCCATGGCAGCGCTTTGAAGTTTCAAGTGCAGCCATGCCTTTAGAAATGCCTAAGTTATAACTAAATATATGAATAAGTATATGACACCCATAATTGGGTTAATATAAGAAAAAGGATGCAGATGCTAGGCATGACGCATTAGACACCCGTCAATGAGAACGGATCAGATGTAATGGTGCCAATGTGATGTTTCATTGAATGATTGTTTTGTTACATGCCAATATGCTGGTGTGTTTTCAGACACAGAGGACAGTTGGAGATTTGTCCTGGCTTCCCTGTGTTAGTTCATTTCAGCCCTTATAAAACTTACTTGTTGTTCTCTCTCTCTCTTTCTCTCATCTCCAGACCTTTAGTTGCCTCCAAACACAACTGTTTGCTGGACCTGTGTGCTCAAATTAGGGTTGCCACCTTTCTAATTGTTCGTAACTGGATTCCTGAGGCCCCGCCCATGGCCCACCTCTTCCCCCAGACTCCGCCCCACTTCACCTCTTCCCTCCATGTTCTGCCCCCTTCTCCGCCCCTTCTCATCCCCTCCACTTGCTCCTCTTTCCCCTTTCCCCTGTCCCTCACTGGATCGTCTCCACCTTTCTTCCCCGCCAGCAGGACTCTCTCTGCTCTGGGGCTGGAGCAGGAGCTGCTGCAGCCTGACAAAGGGTCTATCTGCAGGTAGGAGATAGCTGTGGCTGAGCAGGGACTGATGCGGGTTAACCTGGCACCTCCCCCGCCCTGTTGGGCTTTTGGCACCCGGTCAATACAACTGACCAGACACTGCGAGGTCCCCTTTACGACTGGATTTTCCAGTTGAAAACCCGGCACCTGGCAACCCTATGGCACCCGGACACAGAAGCCAAAAACTGGACTGTCCGAGTAAAACCTGGACGGTGGCAATCCTAACTTAAAAACCAGCTGATTCCATAGGAAGAGGATTCCTACACCTGATCCCTCTTCCTCCCCAGTGGAATGGAAATGCCAGCTGATCACATGTTCAAAATACTTAGCTCTTTTAGCATTCCTTTTCTAGTGCAGCAAAATTCACTGTTCTGCAGCTATGCTGCATACCAAACACGCTGTTTCTGCCTTCAATGTATTCAGTTCAAGGTCTTTCTTTAATAGCCTTGGTTTTACCTTTTCAAGATAATTCCAAAGAGATCTTGTTGATGACTCAGGGGGTAGGATGGGATGATACATGGCTGTGTCATCAAGGGTCTGTGTGTTAATGGCAACCTTCAAACGTTATAATGGTACAATCAAGGAAGGGAAAACACTGTTGGCTCCCAGAATATACCCTTCTTCATTAGATTCCCATTCTTAGTCAGTCTTATGTCCTGTTAGGAGATTTAAAAAAGGCCAGTCTAATTAAAGTCAGCATAAATTTGGCTCTCTTAGAATATAACTGATTAATAATATATGACACTCTAGCAACACAGAGTTAATAAATTATACTGACAGCTGAGCACCAGACAGCTTGTTGTGAGCTGTGCGAGGAACTGCCAATAGCTCCTGGCTTCTATATTTTGTCTGCTCGGGCTCTTCTTGAACAGCCTAAACTCTATTTTCTGAGTTCAATAAATAAACGTGTGTCTTACACACAGCAAGTAATTCATTGCCTCCAGGGTAACTATTGGCTAAAGGTTCTTCATTTAAAGCTCTTTGTGAGGTATTGGTTGGCTCTGGGAGTTGGAAGTGGGTTATGGGGTCTTTCACCCCCTTAATTATTGAAGGAAATCTAACCTGGGTCAAAATCTGGCCAGTAATGAGAGGAATAATTATCTTCTGATGTCTCTGCAGTGGCTCCTGTGTGAAACAAATGGGTCACCTCAATCTAGTTCCTAGTGGACAACTTCTATAGCTGCTGGCACTGACTGGCCCCTGCAACAGAGAAACCAAGGTCTGAATGGACCACACAGTCTGCGGATGCTTATCACATCCATCTAGCTACATTGGACACCGCTTCTTGCCCGAAGAAACACGGCAGCACTACAGGTTCCCCCTGGCCAGAGTTGGGCATGGCAGATTCCCCACCAATCAGGGCTAGGTCCTCTGCTGGCATAGTTTGGCTGAGCTCCATTGACTTCAGTGGGAGGGGCAGCAGGACTGACTAAAATGGAACTACATGGACCCATACCAGCTGCGGATCTGGCCCTACAGATTTCTCCTGTCCCTCCACTGAACTGGGGGAACCACCACCAGTATTTAATCAGGAGAACCCCCTACAGCATGACTCAGTATAGGGGTAAAGGAAATGCAGAGTGTTAAGGGGCAGGTGGCATCAAGATAAGAAGCCTAGTTTTGATAAGCTTCAGAGTGGAAGCTGAGTTAGTTTGTATCAGCAAAACCAACGACTCCTCGTTGGTTTTGATAAGAAAAGGAATAATTTTGACCCAACTTCCTCCTCGTCTTGCAAAGAAACTGGGAGAAGGGGCTTCATCAATCCCTTACAGTGGGTCGGATTCTAACCTCGAAACTTTCCCCTTCATTAACTTCCCCATAGCAGTGAGCTATCACCCCTGAGCCTGCTCAGTGTGCATCTGCTAAGATCTGTAGCAGTCTAATGAAGCCCTGATATCCTCTGTCACCTCACACTGAGGGGAAAGGTAGATTGCACATTTTCTCTGGCCAGCTTGACAGGGAATGGAGCTGTTATTGCTTGGGACATTTGCATGAAGGAGAGTGTAACTCCCGCAGCGAAACCTTTCCAGTAAAGTGCATTAACATCAGGACCAAAAGAAAACCGAGTGTAAAACCAAGATCACAGACCCTGTCAATCCAGAGGCCTGTCGAAATTTTGGCTGCATTCTGCGAATTCTAAAGGCAGGTATATACTAGAAGCATCTCATTGACAAAGCTGCACTGATGCAGCTGTGCCACTGTAGTTGTCTGGTGAAGACACTCTGTGCCAATGGGAGAGTGCTCTCCAGTTGGCATAACTACTTCATCTCCATGACAGGCGGAAGCTATGTCTCCCGTCGACATAACGCCAGTATGGTCAGCGCTTAGGTTGCTGTAACTTGTGTCTTTTTCACATGCCTGAGCATCATAACTTACATTGATTTAAGTATCAGAGGGGTAGCCGTGTTAGTCTGGATCTGCAAAAGCAACAAAGAGTCTTGTAGTACCTTATAGACTAACAGATTTTAGGGATAATGAGCTTTCGTGGGCTAAGACCCACTTCATCAGATGAATGTTGTGGAAATCTCAAGAGGCAGGTATAAACAGCAGGCAAGAAAACAAGGTAGATTCAATCGGAGGCGGGGGGGCGGGGTTTGAAACCCACTTCCAGCAGGTGATCTGGAGGTGTGAACACCCAGAGAGGAGAAACTGCTTTTGTAATTGGCGAGCCATTCACAGTTCATATTGAGTCCAGACCTGATGGTGTCGAATTTGCAGTGAACTGGAGCTCAGCAGTTTCTCTTTGAAGTCTGGTCTTGAAGTTTTTTTGCTGAAGGATGGCTGTTTTGAGGTCTGCTATTGTATGTCCAGGCAGGTTGAAGTGTTCTCCTGATTTAAGTGGTAGTGTAGCCCTGCCCTTAACCCTGCAGTCCTTCTCTGCTGGGAGATGCAACCATCACAAGGGAAACTGAGGTGCTGCTCTTCTCTAAACCCACTGCCAACGCAGCAGTAGCAAAGGGGAGCAAATGTCTCTCCATCCATCCCATTCACATCAGCAAGATGTGAACTTTGTGGCCAAATTAAGACTATTTTAATGCTAATTAAACTTGCTTATTGAACAAAGGCATTTCACCCTGCTTTTTCCTCTAACAATACCTGGGGAAATGAGTGAAAAAGTCATAGAGCAGATCCATAGTCCCCTGACTGGCTACTTGGTACTGATCAGGCAGTGCCAAGCAGTTAGAAAGTGGCCTGAAAGGGGTAGTTGGTGATTTTTGTGTAAAAAGGGACCACAAGCATCATCTAATCTAACCAAGATATAGGATTTGTTGTGTAGACCATCCAAGATAGATGGCTATCCAGCCTCTTTTTGAAAACCTCCACTGAAGGAGATTCCATGACTTCCCTATGCAGTTTGTTCCATTGTCCTACTGCTCTTATAGTTAGGAAGATTTTTCCTGAGATTTACTCTAAATTTGCTGAGCTGTAGTTTGAATGCATCGTCTCTTGTTCTGCCCTTTGTGTCAAGAGAGAACAACTTTTCTCGAACTTTTATATGGTAGACTTTCAAGTATCTGAAGTCTGCTGTCATATCTCCCTGCAATCTCCCCTTTTCCAAACTAAACATACCCAGTTCCTTCAGCCTTTGCTCATATCGCTTGCATTCCATCCCTTTAATCATCTTTGTCTCTAACCTCTAGATCCTTTCCAGTTTCTCCATATCTTCTCTGTACAGAAGTGACCAAAATTGGACACAGTACTCCAGCTGAGGCCTAACCAGTGTTGAGTAGAATGATAATACTACCTCCCATGACTTGCATGCCATGTCTCTCTTAATGCAACCCAAAATTGCATTTTTTTTTGCAATGGCATCACATTGTTGACTCATGTAGCACTTTTGATGAATTTCATTTTGTTGTCTATAGAGCAGTTCTACAATTTATCAAGATCCCTTTGAATTTTAGCTCCATCCTGCAAAGTGTTTGCCACCTCCTAGCTTTCTGTCATCTGCAAAGTTGATCAGCATGCTCTTTATTCCTACATCCAGATCATTAATAAAGATGTTAAACAACACTGGACACAGAACTGATCCCTGTGGAAACCCACTTGAGACTGCCTTCCGATCTGACATCATTTCATTACTGGTGAGTCTTTGTTTGTGATTGTTTAACCAATTATGTATCCACTTAATGGTAGTTCCACTGAGCCCACATTTTTCCAGCTTACTTATCAGAATGTCATGTGGGATGCTGTCAAAAGCCCAGCTGAAGTCCAGGTATATTATGTCCATTGTGTCGCGTCCCCCCCACCATCCACCAAACTAGTTACCTTGTCAAAGAAGGAAATCAGGTGGTTTGGCATGATTTGTTCTTGGTAAATCCATGCTGGCTGCTAATGATCATCCTTTACCTCTAGGTATTAGCAAATTGAATGTTTTATACATGGCTCTAGCAACTTCCTAGATATTGAAGTCAGATTGACCTTGCCTCTCCTCCAGTTCCTGCACTTACACCTCGTCTCCAGTCATCAGTTACCAGTCCTGACTCTGACTCCACCTCTGACTTCTGAGCCTGACTCCGACTTGACGCTTGGCTCTGGTCTTCAGTCTCTGACCCTCAGCTTCGATTCCTGGTTCTCACTCTGGCTGCACCACTGGCTCTGGTAACTGGCAGTTGACTCTGGTGCTGAGTCTTGGTTTTGTTCCTCAACCTGGACGCCTGCTTAGCCCACTAGACCTGACTCTTTCCCTGATTTCTAGGCCAGACCGCCCACATCCCAGTCCATAACAAGGAGAAGAATTGTTCTCATGAAAACCGTGTGGAACATTATAATACCATGGCTGCATGGCTAACATGTTTGCAAGGCAAGAATCACATCAGTGGGGAGATGGTACAGCTACTTTTAATGAAAATTGCTCACTGGAAAGAAGTTCTAAGGTAACAGTTGCTAAGCTTCTCTCTGAACAGAGTTTAGTATTTAGAGGAAGGGAGGATGTTATCGGCTCTCATCTGGACAAAATTTATGTAGATATTCTTGAAGTCATCACCAAATTTGACCTTTTTCTAAGTGAGCTTATTAAATGCTATGGAAATAAAGAGAGAGGTCATGCATCCTACTTGTCTAAAACAACCTGTGATGACTTCATTGAGCTAATGGGAGGTAAGATTTTGGAATTCGTTGTAAATGAAGTCAAACAGGTGAAATACTACTCTTCGATAGTAGGCTCAACTCTTGATATTGCTCATGTTGATCAGTTATCTGCTGTTTTACAGTACTGCTTACAAGGTGCCATATATGAGCATGTCCTTGGGTTTATGCCTATTGAAAGCTACTGGAATAAGTTGCTTTTCACAGCTATTGAAAACTGCAGAAGTCAGTCATATGTCATATGATATCATATGTCATATGATAACACAAGCAGCCTGCTTGGAAAGTATAAAGGTTTTCAGGTGCAGATCAAAGGACTAAACCCACTAGCTCTGCACATGTCATGCACAGCTCATTCTCTGAACTTAGTTGGAACATGCAGCATTGATTCCTGCATAGAAGCCATTAATGTCTTCAGTATTTTCAGAAACTGTGTGGCTTTTTTTGCAGTATCACCCAGGTGATGGCAGCTTCTGTGCACCAAGAGTGAGCAAGGAGAATTTCCTGTCTGATATGAGATGGTCCTGTCACTCTGAGTCTTGTAAAACAACTATAGTGAACTATGAGGGCATTCGATGTTGTTTGAAAGAAACAATGGACAATGCAGAAGGGGGTGGGGTCTGGAGGCGGCAGTTAGGGGCAGGGGTCTCGGGAGGGGGTGGTCAGTGGACAAGGAGCAGTGGGGGTTGGATGGGTCAGGGATTCTCAGCTGGCATAGGGTAGACAATTTCCCCCAAAATAATTTCTATGGGTTCTTCTCTAGAGATTCTTGAGTGGCTATTTTCTGGCCTGAGTCATACAGGTCAGAACAGAGGACCACGAATGGCACTGGTGACCTTGGAAGTTATGAACTGGATCACCCAGCCTAGATATGGACATCTAATGTTGCTCTTTTTAAGCATATGAGAGAAGAACTAGAAGACCAGCAGGATTTACACCCCTAACTAGTGCGGCATGGAGAGATCCCAGCAAAGGGAGTGACATTGGCTGAGAGTCTAATGCTGCATTTAAGGAAGATGTACACTCCAGTTCCAGACTAACAGCTCTCTGCTTTGTAACATCAGGAGACAAAGTATTATAAATAATAAGGTATTAGCGACACTTTGTTAATGCCTCACACGCTTCTGTGTTTGTTAACGGCTGTAAATGAGCTACACGCAAGAGTTTAGCAACATCAAGTTGCAAATGTCACCAGCAATGAAATTTATGTCTGTAAACTGCTTAGAAAAGCTTTTAAAATTACATTGGTCCCATGCACACACAATCTAGAGGAGCATAAATACCACACCATTTATTTTTATGTGGCATCCTTGACTCAGTGCATAACAAAGGGCTGCAGGACTAAGTGCTGAGTCTGTGGGGAAAGAGAAGAGGAAGGTTTAAGGGGGGTGCAAAGATAGGATGGACATGCTGGTGCAGATAGAAGGGTAGAATTACCCTCTGCCATAGAGAGGATGCCAGGACTAGGGAGCAGAGTAAACATGTGCAGTAGTGGTAGATATGAGCTGCTCAGAGAGGTGAGGACATAGCAAATCCATGAAGGATTGGGACTGGGGAGACCACCAGAGAAGGACATTATGGGCCTGAGTACCCATTTACGGACTCCCCTTGACTGTAATGGGCAATAGGTTGAGTCAGTGGGAACGTAATGGCCAGGGCCAGGCAGGGATATGATCTTGCAGCCAGATAGTAAACAGACACTCATTAGAATTATTTTATTTGTCATTTGTATTGTGGGCCTGTGATGGGGTGTGCTTCTCACAATGGCCCTGCAAGAGCTGAATTGGGCCAGGTGAGCCCAATTAGCTAATGAGGCTGCAAGTAGGGGAGCTGTAGCTGGCTAATTAGGAAGAGGCTCACCTGTGCAGAAAGAGGCAGGGCCTATAAGCCAGGAAGCTGGCTAAAAACACGGTCTGCTAGGAAATTGGGGGCTGGAGGAGAAGCTGGTAGGAAGCTGTCACTTGCTAGGAAGTGAGAGGAGGATTTGGTGCTGCTATGCTTAGGACTAGGAGGGGAACCAGAAGTGGCAGGAGGCAGGCCAGGGAAGGAGCAGGAAGGGCTGGGACAGGAAAGCACAGGACTGCTGAGCTGAGGGTCCTGGACTAGAACCTGGAGTAGAGGGTGGGCCTGGGTTCCCCTGCCAGCCATTGAGAGAGTGGCACTGAGGCAGTGGAAGGGAAGACACCCAGGACTGCTAAGGAGAAGGGACTTTGTTACCTGGGAAGGCGGGACACTGAGTGACTGGCTGGAGGGCTGAGTCACGAAGAGGACACTGCTGTTCCTGGATCTGAGAAAGGGGCTTCAGACCCGAGGCAGGGAGAGCGACAGTGGTATCCACCTCAAGAGCTAATCCCCAGAAAGACCAGGAGGAAGCACCAGAGCAGGGGTGAGTGGTGCACCCTGTCACAGGGCCCAATCACAGGGCTCCAATGTCCAAATACAGAGCCCTAAGCTCCTGCCCCAGGGACTTTACCCTCCCAGAGTATGTCTACACTGCAGTTTAAAATCCACGGCAGTGAGTCTCAGAGCCTTGGTATATGCATTTGGGCTTGACAGACTCCCTCTACAGAACTAAAAACAGCTGTGTATGTAACCCACACACCTTCTGGGTGTGGTGCTCTGTCCCATCTAGTGGCACTGAGACCACTCAGAGAGCTAAAATGAGTCTGCTCTACAGTTTCAGCTAAGAGGCAGCTGGCTTTTAGCTCATGCGGTAGAGGCTCCTGCACTAATCTCCAGATCCCTAATTCAGTCCTGCCTCCTGATAACCAGGGTCTGTCAGTGTTACATGTAGGCTCAGGCTCTGAAGTCCACCCTCACCCCAACCCCACAGCTCTGGGCTTCAGAGCTCACACTTCAGCCCAAGTCCAAACATCTGTATTGCTATTTTTAGCATGAGCCTCGTGAGCTCGATTCTGTAGATCTGGGCTCTGAAATTCACTACTGTGGGTTTTGAGCACAAGAACATGGCGATCAGGGAAGATCTGCAGGAGGAATGGCAGTATTTGAGATGGGAAGGAATCCAGGGCTAACAAAGGGCAGCTGGAGCTCCATCTAGCAGACTCTTCAATTCCTCCTGTAATCTGGTTAGTCAGGGCAACTACCACCTCTGCACTGTCAGAATTCATGCTTGGACTGTGTGAAGCACCTTTCTTCACTGCAGATCCTTAGAGAGGCACTAACACCTTTTGCCTGGCAAGTGTAGCTGAATCCCTGGACAAAAATCCTTCGAATGAACAGGAGAACTGCATGCTAGCAATGAAAGGGAAGTTGAATCTGCAGAGACATTCCTTGTCATTCAGTGCCTAAATGTTTATTGCATGCTCTGTGCATCCCCAGATATTGCTCTGGGGTGCCTGCTCTCCCACTTGAAAGATGCACTGTGGCTGTTGTGTATATGCAGGGCCTTGAGATCTCACACCAAGAATTAAATTGATTAATGTATTTTAGGCACCAGTAAAATGCTTTGATGAGTGCCATAGATCTAGCTGTCAGTATCTTCATTCACTCTCAGGGAGATTTAAAAGGCAACCAGAAGAAGCAACTTTGAAACCCCAGCTGCCAAAGAATAATATACAAATATCCCCATTAGCAGAGCTCTGCGCCATCGGCGCCCATCCTGCCCAGGGAAGGGAAGATGGACAGTAACTCGGCCCTGAGTGTTTAAAACACAGCCCTATCCATCACTTTTGGAAATCCGAGCAGGCACACTTATCTGGCTCCTGATGATTCATTAATGGAGGCTCAGGTTCAATATCCAGGCGGTGGAGAGATAAAGGAGCTCTTTGTTCTGGGAAATGACTCCCTCAGTGGAGGTGGGGGCAATGCTTGTGGAATCAATTTTCACAAGTGGTTATAAAAATGTATTTCATCTCGATCAGGCTGCTGCCTTTGTCTCCCACACCTGCCTCTCGCACAGGATGCTGCCACTCAGCCTGTTAATCACTTGCTTATTAGCCAGGGAAGGTTCTTTCGGTGCTTTCATCTCCTTGGGTGGTGCACCCCCCTAATGAGATGCAAATCCTATGCACTGGTGCCAATGGGCTGCTTCTCTGGAGAGGGACCGTTTCGCCTGCATCATAACAACTTTGCAATATTTGCAACTGTCATTGGCCAGAAGGGCTGGAGTCTGGGGTGCTCTTTGAAAAGCAAAACCAGGACACTAGTCCCCATGGGAACTGGGGGAACATGTCGGGGGCAGGCTTTGGCTGAGGGCAGGCAGAGTGGGAATGTGTCTGCTTCTTTCTTCAACCTCTTACCCCTCTCCACAGGCAGCTCTGTTCATTCTAGCTCCCCCAGGCATGCAGCTGCATGCCAGCCTGTCCACCCTTCCCATCCCTTCTTCACACCCCATCTGTTTCCTGCCTCCTACCATAGGGCACCTTGGAGCCCAGTGACCACAGCTGAGCCCCAGGGCTGCTGTTACTCCTGGGGCTGCAATAGCATCCCACCTAGTTCTTGTTGCTTCTGCTGGGTTTCAACACACCACTGCTCACTCCCTGAGTTTACTGTGCTACAGTGTAAAGGATTATGGGCTATCCCACCTCCCAGAATGCTCCTTGACCCATATCATGGCGGTTAATGCCTTGAGGCACAGCCCTGCACAGACTAGAGAGGGAAATAAGACCAGGAGGCTGGGGCAGAATGGATGCTGGTCTGATTGTAGTAATAGCCAGGCAAAGCCTAGTGATCCAGTTTCAGCCCAAAGACTTTCCTACCAACCAGGCCCATCGCAGTGAACTAGGACTTGCGGCCATCCTATGATGCATGTTCCATGGAAAGCAGTAGTGTTAATATGAGGAACCAAGCACTCGAAAGACAGCAAGTGCCCAGAGCTGCACAGATTCTTCAAACACGGCCTCTCTTTTGTCAGCAAGGGAGTCTCTCTGGTGATCGAGACTAGACCGGTGCCTCCAGCAGCAGAAACTCTGCAGCATCCACTGTCTCTGCCATAAAGAATTTAGGTCTCAAGCTGAGAGGCAGTGAAGGACTGAGCCAAACAGTGCATCTGTACAGGAGCCGGCTGGTTCACTGAGTCAGGTTGGGGCTGCAGAGTTAAAAATTGCAGTGTAGACTTTTGGGCTTGGACTGGAGCCCCAGCTCTGAAGAGAGTGAGTCTCACAGCCCGGGCTCCAGCCTGAGTGTAAACATCTACACTGCAATTTTTAGCCCCACAGCCCGAGCTCCAAGCGCCTGACTCAATTGACCTGGGCTCTGAAACTCGGGGCTGTGGGCTTTCTTGCAGTGTAGATGTACCCTACATGGGCAGAGCCTTGCAGCCACACGGCGTGCTACTAGCTTCGGAGGGCATGGAGCTCATTGCAGGGACATGGCCAGCATTGGCAAGCAACAGCAACAAAGTGAACAGGATAAGGTAGCAGTGGTAGAGGAACTAGGCCTGAAGCAGTATGTGCTGGCGGGGGATTTTTTTAACTGGCGTAATTAAGCTAATTTAATACATGTGCATTTGTGGATCCTGGTCAGGGTGAATGCAGGGCTGAGGGTCAGCAAGAGGTGAGCCTTGAAGGAGACTCCACAGGAAAATTTAGCTTCTGGAAATTGTATCCCAGCCAAATAATCACCTTGGCCCAGACTTTAATGGGGCTGTCTGACTCCTGAGGATGGATGCCTTTAATCTGGGCCTCCCACATCCAACTGTCCCAAACGATGCACTGCTCCCTCTTTTCAGTCATTCTCAATCAACTCTTTTGAGGAGCGGACCAAAAACTGGGAATCCCTTCCTGGGAAAAAATTTCAGGGGATTGCAAAAACCCATGTTGCTCTGAGCCAGGACGGGAGATCAAAAATGCAGAATTGCTCAAGGGAAGAGATTCCAGGAACAGGTCTGTTTCAGGGGAACCAAAATGGGGTTTTCAGCTTTCCAAGTGTCTGCCTGGAAGGCTCTTGTCAATAAACATCCTGCTTTTCTGGCTTCCGTAGCGGGGAGAGAGAAGAGCTGAACACTCCAGAGCTCTCAGCCTGATAATCCTCTGGGAAAACTCTTTTCAACTGCCTTGTCTGCCAGGGACTTGGCTGAATGAAAATGGACTTTTTTTTTGGCAGCATTGACATCTTATCAAACCTTTTCACAAAGCTGATTTTTCTATTTTATCCATCGGAAAATCATTCCAATGAAAATTTTCCAACCAACTCTGCTCTGGCCGTCTCAAAAGTTCTGGCCAGACCTTGGAGCTCCTTAACCTTCCTGTGAACTCAAAGGTTAACCTGCCACAACTCTTGGGAAGGCCTCAGTTGTGGTGCCCACAACCTCAGATCAGCTCAGACCTGGGCCAGTTTGGCTTCTCCAACACGTGGCGTTCTAGCCTTCTAGGCCAGTCATGGAGTTTAAACCCATTACAAACCCAGATTTTACACAAGGAATGGAACTGCTCTGCTGGCATGCGCAGAACTGGCAGAGTCCTGCCTTTCCAGTCCCAGTGACTTACGCTCCTATCATGCAAAACTTACGAATGTGCTTAATTTTTCTTACAGGTGTAGTCTCATTGGCTTCAATGCAGTTGAACACATGGGTGAGCTTTTGTGGGATCAGGGAGGAGCACAAACAAAGCCACTTTTGGCATCTGTACCCACATTTTCAAATACTGAAATCCTAATCAGACCGTGAGGAGGAGGGCGTGCAGAACTCAGTGGCACGGTCCCAAAGCTAGCTCCACCCTGATCCCCTTTCTTGTCTGTCTGAGAGCAGGTGTCCAATGCCAGGCTGCACCTTCACCTGGCTCAGGGGAGAATCCTGCGATTCTCAACCCTCAGTTTGTGTCCCCAGGCTACAGTCCCCCACTTCCCACCCGTGATTCCTCAGCAAGCCCAGCTGGATTCAGCAGTTGCAAATATTCCCTTTGGGAGCTTTGACCAGGGGTGAAGGCAGTGACCCAAACCAGCCCTCCAATACTAAAGCATTGTCCTAGCTTCACGGTAGGAACCAAGCATAACTCGAGGAAAGCGTTTTTTCCACGATGAAAACCATCTATACCAATAGCTGTCATCCCTAGAGCCTAGCTTATCCCAGACACCCCCATCTCCAGGGAGAGGGTTTGATCTGCTCCCCAGCAGTTTCCCTGCCCTGTCCCTAGGCTTTCAGGGATCACCTTTTTATTCCCCCCAAGTTCTTTGTTCCAGTTTCCTCTGTTTGGACAGCCTCTGCCCCAGACCAAGCCAGATTGTTGAGCTGTGTATGATTAGAGGGAAAACAGCAAAACAAATTATTCCTGCATTGACGTGTCCATAAATGCCGGGAGGTGAGGGGGGCGCTATTGTGCTCTCTTCCTGCGTGGGTACAACTATTCCCTGCTTGAGTGATAGAACAGACAACACAATAACAAGCAGAGAACATAGAATATTAATAAATGATTCCAGGCAGCTGCATGTCCTTCACACTCACTGGTACAGCATTGGCTGAAATGATCTCTGGGCTGAGGTTGAGCATGGAAAAACATCAGTCCAAAATAGCAGGGACTAGAATGGGAGCTAGGGCTCAGTCATGCCTAGGGTGACCAGATAGCAAATGTGAAAAATCAGGACAGGGGTGGAGGGTAATAGGAGCGTATAGAAGAAAAAGTCCCTAAAATTGGGACATCTGGTCACCTTAGCTGTGACTGGCACTTGCTAGTGTGATGACAAGGCTGTACAGTACATACAGCATCTTTGTTGCTCCACTGCACATGCTAACACTAAGCTGAGGCCAGAGTTAATGAGTACAAGACAGATCCACACAATCTGTTTAATGACTGAAGAATCAGTAAACACTGTGGCTAATTAAAAACATTGGTAGGAAAAATGGAATGAATTCTTATTAAATGTCTGCAGTGACCTGTTTTTACATGGGAATTAAACAGGGATTAGAGTGCAATGGTCTTAGGGGGCCATCTGTTGTGAGCAAGGATGTGTTCTGGAGGGAGCTCTGCCCCTAAGGGGGGAAGAGATAGCTCAGTGGTTTGAGCATTAGCCTGCTAAGCCCAGGGTTGTGAGTTCAACCCTTGAAGGGGCTATTTGGGGATATGGAGTAAAAATGGGGTTCCTCCTGCTGTGAGCAGCAGGTTGAACTAGATGATCTCCTGAGGTCTCTTCTAACTCTGAGATTCTATGAACTTTCTGTATGTCAAAGAAAGGAGCAGCCTACCCACCTCGTAATCAATAGGAAAGTGGCAGGTAAGCAGTGATCTACACAGAAGGCTACTGCCTCCCCACCTCAGGATCCACAACTGTACAAGTCCCTTGTCAGGCTCCAGGAACAGGGAGGAGCCTAGTGCATAGGCTCCACCTCCATTCTGCTGATTCAGGCCTCTCTGTCTTTTTTCCTCTCTTGCTGTCCTCCATGTCTCTGTATAGGAGCAGAGCAAAGGGACCCAACCACATGTGGCCCAGCCTGAAATACCCCTACAAGACAGAGGGGAAAGCAGAATTCCCAGGGCAGGTTCTTGTTTCAAACTGATACCAGGTCTACAGTGTGGGAACTAGGAAAGATGCCTCTCAAGATCCAGCACATCCAAGGGAATGGGGAGAGAGACAGGATGCATGGGTGGATGGCAGCTCAGCCCAACCAGTAAGGAAATCAAGCATGTCCACAAAGTGTTCTCCATCCATCCCAGGAAGACAGATGATCCTTGTTGGAGAGTCAGTACTCAGGAAAATCAAAAGAACATTCTGCAAGAGACCCGGGGACACAGGACAGTGTGTTGCCTTCCTGGAGCCATAACATGAGATGTCACTCTAAGACTGGATAGGCTTCTGAAGTCAACAAGCAAGGATCCCTTGGCAATGTTTCATATTGGCACTAATAACACTGCATCGTGGGATACCTCACAGATAGTAAATGGTTTCAGGGAATGTGGAAGGGTGCTAAAGAAGAATGTCAAGCAATCTTCTCTGAGATCTTTCCTGTCCCACAAGCAAAGGCAGACAGAAGGCAGAAGACTCTGGAAGTGAATTGCTAGCCAGGAAAGTGGCACAGGGTGCAGGACTTTGCTTTTGTGGGACATTGGTCCACCTTCTACAGGGAAAGGGGGCCGTATAGTTTGGATGGTCTCCATCTCAGTAGAGGTAGGACCAATCTCCTTGGGGACAGGCTGACGAGAATAGTCAGGACAGGGGTTAAACTAATAGCCAAAGGGGAGGAGGGTGAAAAGAGGAAAGATAGGAGCACTCAGCACATGATTGAGAGGTTGAGAACAAGATTAGTCAAGAAACCAAAAGGCCATGAAGAGATGAGATTCTTGAATTGTCTATACACTGATGATAGGAGCCGGGGTAACAAACAAGAGGCATTGGAATTGCTCATTTATAAGCATCAGTTTGATCTAGTTGGTATCACTGAAATCTCATGGGACATATGCTGGAGGTGCCATGCTGCCTGTTCTAAATATCCTTGGGATTTTTAAACATTATAGCTGACCATTTTCTAACTCAAAAAGTGTTGCAGCCAACATGGGGAATTCTATATTAGCCCTTGTCCTAACAATTACAGAGGAGCCGATCACAGAACTAAAAATTAATGGTACCTTAGGTACAGGTGATCGTGACTTGATCACATTTATAATGTGCAACCAGAATAAAGTCCAGACCAGTAATATCTATGCCTGGTGCTTTAATCAGGCCACTTTCACAAAGATGAAAACAATTATGAGCCAAACCAGAATTCAGTCAGAAACATGTGAAAGATAACATGTGAAACATGAAACGTGAATGATAATTGGGAATCATTTAAGAATACCTTACTAGATGCCAAAAAAAACACCCACAGTTCCACAATGGAGAAAGAAGGCTGTGCTGGTTAAAAGAAGAGTTTTAGTGGGGAAATGAAGGCAGCTGTAAAAAAGTATATATAACAAATGCAAGAACAGGGAGGTTGATAGTAATAAATATAAATCAGAAGATAGGAATTGTAGAAAATTGCTAAGGGAAGCCATGAGACATAAGGAGAACTCTATGGCCTGCAGAGATAGGGACACTAAGAAGGAGTTTTACAAATATATTAGGAACAAAAGAATCCTGACAATGTATGTTGGACCATTACTAGGTGGAAATGGTAGAATTATCAATAATAATGCAGAAAAGGCAGAAGTGTTCAATTAATATTTCTGTTCTGTATTTAGAGGAAAGACTGGTGATATGGTCTTGTCATATAGTGATGATAGCACTCTTTCTACTCCACTAGTATCTCTGGAAAATGTTAAACAGAAGCTACTAAAGTCAGACATTTAAAACAGTGAGTCCAAATAATTTGCATCAAAGCGTTTTTAAAAAGCTGGCTAAGGAGTTCACTGGCCCATTAATGTTGATTTTCAAATGTCTTGGAGCACTAGTTAAGTTCCAGAAGTCTGGAAGAAAGCAAATGTTGTGCCAACATTTAAAAATGGTAAACAGAATGGCCCAGATAATTATAATCCTGTCAAACCTGACATCAATCCTGGGCAAGATAATGAAGTGGCTGATATGGGACTTGATTAGTAAAGAACTAAAAGTAATGTAATTAATGCAAATCAACATGGATTTATGGAAGATAGATCCTGTCAAACTAACAATGGATTTTTTTTATAAGAGCACGAATTTGACTGATAAAGGTAATAGTGTTGATGCAATATACCTACACTTGTGTAAGGCACTGCCAACTCTAATGCCTTAGACATTTTGATTAAAAAAATACATATTATAAAATTAACATAGTGCACATTAAATAGCTGAAAAACTGGCTGACAGGTCTCAAAATATAAGAGTAAATGGGAAATGGTCACTGAGTGGGTCTGTTTTCAGTGGTGTCCCATGGTGTTTTGTTCTTGGCCTTATGTTATTAAAACATTTTTATAAATGACCTGGAAGAAAATATGACATCATCACTGATAAAGTTTGTGGATGACACACAAAACTGGGGAAAATGGTAAATACTGAAGATGACAGGCCACTGATACAGAGTGATCAAAATCACTTGGTAAACTGGGCACACGCAACAATATGTGTTTAAATATGGTTAAATGTAAATGTATACATATGGGAACAAAGAATGTAGGCCAGACTTACAGGATGGAAGACTCTATCCCAGGAAGCAGTGACTCGAAAAATGATCTGGGTATCATGGTGGATAATCAGGTGAGCATGAGCTCACAGAATGACATTGTGGCCGAAAGCAAATTTTTGACAGTGAAAGTAATTAATCATTGGAACAATTTAGCAAAGGTTGTGGTGGATTCTCCATCACGGACCATTTTTAAATCAAGACTGGATGCTTTTCTAAAAATCTGCTCTAGAATTCTTTCATGGGAGTTCTCTAGTCTGTGTTATACAGAAGGTCAGACTAGATGATTATAACAGTCCCTTCTGGGCTTAACAGCCACGAATCAACGTAAATTCCGTTATAAGAAAGGAACGCTACCAGTCAACATTCCAAAAGGAGAGTAATGAATAACGGGGTACTACACAGGATCCACTCGCAACTGAGTCCTGTGATTTTACACAGCCTGGATGTGTAGTAGCAGATCTAGTTATGAGGCCAAGGCCCAAGATAATGAGAATCACTCCTTTGGATGGTTTTCATGAGCGTGTCAAGTGCCTTTAGAACCACTGGAATCTAAATTTCACATAGTGCTTAATGCTGCCTGTGGTGGCTTTTGGAGTTGTTCTGTAATAGTTCATGGATACTGTATGTTGCCTGTGTTGACTATACTGATTTAGCTCCATAGAAACATAGGCAGGAAGGAAGAGAATGGCTCAAGGTAGACACCTCTCAGCAAATATTTGAGTGGTTAAGGGACAATGCCAGAACTACTTGATCTTATCTCCCTCACCAGCCAACCGACAAAAGTGGTTTTGATCAGAAAGGTCAGAGCCCAGGAACTGATGAACAAAAGAACTCTGGGAGAATTAGAAAGGACCCTCTCCCTCTAGAGGCAACCATTGTTTGAGGAAACCTGACTGAGTCCCAGAACCCTGATATGGGAGTCAGAAGTAGTTAGACATGCCTAGGTCGCCATCAGGAGATTGTAGGCTATAGATAAGATAAATAATCATAATACATGCATGTCTATTATTTATTACTGTAGTACCCAGGAGCATCAGTCATCGAGCAGGGACTTTGATGTGCTAGGTTGTTTCAAAATCATTGTCTCTAATGCTTTGAGCCTACATCTAAACAAAATACTTTGGTTTTAAGGTGGCTGTTTTGTCACTGTTCACCCGTGGTCACAAACTCTCAAAGGGAAGAACCGCAGGTGCCTGGACCCACTCAGCTGTGCCAGCCAAGTAAAAGCAATATACGGGGTGCTATAGCCCAGGACCTGGTCTATGACTGGGAGAACTGCAGAATTCTACCCCAGGAGAGGTAAAGGCACAAGGCCAGATACCCAAGGGAGTGGACTCAGAGACTAGGAAGGAGATACAGGTGCTGCCACATCTGTATCTGTGACACTGCAAAGCATGAACACTTTAAATACATTTAATTAAGTATAGAAGATCTCAATGCCTGTTCACGTCTTTCACTGTTGTAGGCCTGTTGAACAGATTCTTCTTGGACAGCTGTTTTCAAAGTCCACATTAGATAAAATTCAATAAAGACAAGTGCAAAGCAGCGAGGAAATCCAAATGCATAAATACAAACTGGGGAATAACTGGTTAGGCTGCAGTGCTACAGAAGAGGAGCTGGAGGTTATAGCAGATCACAAATGAATGAGTGTCAGCAGCGAGATGGGGTTTTGAAAAAGGCAAATGTCACTCTGGGGTGAATTAAGAGGAGTGTCGTAGATGAAAAAGGGGAGGTAAGTGTCCCACTCTACTCCGCACTGGTGAGGCCTCAGCTGGTGTCCAGTTTTGGACACCACACTTTAAGATGTGAACAAATTGGAAAGAGTCTGGAAGAGAGCAACAACAATGTTCAGAAGGTGTGAAAACTTGATCTAGGATGAACGGTTGAAAAAACTGGGCATGTCTAGTCTGGAGAAAAGAAGACTGAGGGGGGACCTGATCACAGTCTTCAAATATTATTCAGGGCTATTATAAAAAGGATGGGGACCCATTTTTCTCCATGTCCACTGAAGGCAGGACAAGAAGTAATGGGGTTAGTCTGCAGCAAGGGAGATTTAGGTTAGATTTTAAGAAAATCTTTCTAACTATAAAGGGCAGTTAAGCCATGGAGCAGGCTTCCAAAGGCAGCTGTAAAATGCTCATCTCTGGAGTTTTTAAGAACAGGGTGGAGAAACACCTGTCAGGGATGGTCTTGGTTTACTTGGCCTGCCTCAGTGCAGGGGGCTGACTAGATGACCTCTCAAGGTCCCTTCCAGCCCTACATTTCCATGGTTCCAGCAGCAATCAAGGAGAGGGAAAGGCACATGGAGATACACTGCATCTACACCGGACATGCTGACTAACCAGAGGCTGTGGAACCGGGGGACTGATAGCGCTAGTGCCCCTGCAGTAGAAATACAGTGAGGGCTCTGCCATGTAAATTCATCCATGCCAGGCAAGAATGGGATGCAGAAGGGCTGGAGCACTGCCACAGAGCCTGGGAGAAGGTTGGGAAGCAGTAAATGGGAGCTGGAGCAAGGCTGGGAGCAGGTGGGAATCCCTGAGACCCTCCTTCTCAGCCTGAAGCTATCTGCCCCGCCCCCAACCTCTCCTCACTTCCCTTCTATCCCTTCACCCACCCACCCCACATTCACAGTAAGTCTTCACCTCTTGTAACTAATTATGGAGATGTTCTAGCTGCTTCATAGTTAAGGCTACATCAAGATTTTCAGTTAAAACAGGGCTAAAATCCCTTTATTTAACATTTTCCTTCATACATTCCAAGGCCAGAAAGGCCTTTGTGATCCCCTAGCCTGACCCATGTGTTACCCACCAGATTGGCAGGTAGCAATCGATCTTTTGGCGATCAATTTATCGCGTCTCGTTAAGATGCGATAAATCCATCGCCAACGGCGCCCCTGTCGATTCCAGAACTCCAGCTCGCTGAGAGGCGCAAGCTGGAGTTGACAGGGGAGCGTGCCGCCGACCGCCACCTCCATGAGGACAGCTGGTAAGTCAGCCGAAGATACGCCGACTTCAGCTACTTTATTCAAGTAGCTGAAGTTGCGTATCGTCAGTCGATCCCCCCGTGTCCCCACTGTAGACCAGGCCACAGGCCAGAGAACTGCCTCACAATAATTCCTAGAGCAGAGCTTTTTATGAAAATTTCCTTTAAAAATTGTCAGTGATGGAATGATTGAATATAGTCTCCAGTTTACCCAAGTCACTCTTCAGGGGACAATTGCATTTCCATATTTTTTGGTCAACAATTTACTCCCATTGGTAGAGGGGAATGTTGAAAATGCCTCCTCTACATCTCATATTTTCTCAATCCCCTATAAATAGAGAATCACAGTGGGTGAAATCCTCCCCCGTGCAGAGGGACAGTATCATAATAAGGTCTATGCTCCACTTAAGCTTTATGTGAGGGTTTAATGGAGATTAATAAGGAGGAGTTTAAGGGGTGACTTGATTACAGTCTATAAGTACCTACGTGGGGAACAAATCTTTAATAATGGGCTCTTCAGTCTAACAGAGAAAGGACTAACATGATTCAATGGCTGGAGGTTGAAGCTAGACAAATTCAGACTGGAAGTAAGGCACACATTTTTAACAGTAAGAATAATTAACCATTGGAACAACTGACCAAGGATCATGATGGATTCTCTGTGACTGAGTATTGTTAAATCCGATTGGATGTTTTTCTAAAAGATCTGATCTAGGAATTCTTTTGGGGCAGTTCTTTGGCCTGTGTTATAAAGGAGATCAAACTAGATGATCACAGTGGTCCCTTCTGGCCTTGGAATCTATGAATCTGTGAATGAGGCCTTGTGGCAGCTCAAACACAGCGCAGGTACACTTAACCACAGACCCTTTGTCATTATGATCTACACTAGGGGCCTACTGAGTATTTCCCCATTTGTTTCAGTCCAACCCTCCAGAAAATATTGTTACAACAGGTCTGCACCCCTTTCAAAGGAAGATATTTGACTGGCGAGCCTCATTGTAGGGTTAAGCATCAGCCGCCCTGAGACACACAGAAGAGTTTGAAGTAATTGCTCCAAAATCCTTGTTTTTGGGTTGGGCCGCGTCACTCACACCTCTAGTTCCATGTCAAGGAGCATTACATTCAAATCCAGAAGGCTGCCTGCCCAAGCCAGAGACCAGGGAAATCCAGAAACAAAGGCAGTAAAGGAATTTGTAATTAAATCGCCATTAGATGGGTAACAGATTGTCTGGCAGTTGACAGTGAGTGAAAATGCTCCATTCTGTCACGTTTTATCAGCATGAAAACCATTTGCAAGTGCTATAATTACATTCCTAATTGTCAATGTGATTAGGGGCCTACAGCTGTTCATTAAACGGGTGTCACCCTCAGCTAGCAATCTGTAGGAGAGAATATTTAATCAATTGATTCATGCATGGAGGGAGGAGAGGAAATGGCCAAAATAAGGAGTTAAATTGTTTGAGAGTCGGAAGTTCAGCCTTGGATTGTATTGACTTCAGTGGGAGCTGCTGGACAAACAATGCTTTGGAAAAATCCAGTCACTGACTTAGTTATCTAAGTTTAGGCACCCAGTTTTGAAAGCATTGGCCACAGTGTAACATGGGAGATAGCCTGGCTGATTGAAGCTGGTGCAACTGAGGTGGGTGTCTCCTCCTCAAAGGTGGGCCCAGAGCCACAACCAGAGATGAACTCTGCCAGACTGTGGACTGCTCAGATGTGTGGTTGCAACCCATCTCTGGGTAGTTTTGGTCTCAGAAAGCTGAAGAGTGTTTTCCCCACCACTACCTGAATTCAGGGCTCTCCATTTCTGTGGCAGAAAAGCCACGCACGTTTCACCTTGGGTTCTTGTAAGTATTCCATGCTCCACATTAGCTCTCAGAGTGCTGCCCTCAGGTTGCCAGGCAGAGCAGGAGAGGCTCCAGCCACAGCGGAAGGGGCCTTTATCCCTTACGCAATCAGGGCAGAGCCCATGCCTCGTGTGACTGCACTGAGGTCTGTGGAGCTTCCCCAGGAATTAATTTGTCTCTCCATGTTTGCTGGAGGGTGGGGTGGGGAGATTTTCCAATAAGTTTTCACTGAACAAGTAGCCTTTACAAATTTTGGAAAATTCTGTGCATTATATAAAGAGTGATCTTACAGAAGTGGGTGGTGTACCAAAAACTCAGAGATGGAATTCAAAACAAAATTAACGGGTCTATGTCAAGCACCACCAAAGAGCTGAAAAATTGAACTTTCAAGAAATCCTTTTGAAATCCTCACTTTTTTCCTTTACCACGGCCCTAGGGCTGGATGACAGGGGTCCTGTTTGTTTGGGTCACCATATATTGTTGCTAGAACAGGGGTGGGAAACTACAGCCCGCGGGCCCGTCCCATTGAGCCCCCCCAGCCTGGGAGGCTGCCCGTGCCCGTCCCCCAGAGCCGCTCTGTATAGCACTGCTCTGCCCCCTCCTCCGGAGCCACACCGCGTAGTGCTGCAGCCGGGCTGTGTGCTCTTCCCTCCCCCGAGTCGCGCCATGTAGGTAGCACTCCAGGTCCGGGGCTGCACCATATGCGCAACACTCCGGGGCCGGGGCTGCGCGCTCAGCTCCTCCCCGGAGCCGCGCTGCCCGGGCGGCACTCTAGAGGGCTGGGACTGCGCGCTCCCCCCTTCCCCCGGAGCTGTGCCAAGCACCTATGGCAAGGGTGGGCAAACTACGGCCCACGGACCACATGTGGCCCTCCAGCCATTTTTATCCGGCCCGCGAGCCCTGGGCGGGGGGAGCGGTGGCAGTGGCCCCCTCCTCCCCGCCCAGGGGCCGGGCAAGCAAGGTAAGGGGCCCCGCGCTCCCGCCCGGAGTGCCAGGCTGAGCCGTGGGGCCCACGCTGCCCGCCTGGGGTGCCGGGCTGAGCCCTGGGGGCCCGCACTCCCCGCGCGCCGGGCCCAGCTGGGAGGAGTGACGCCACGTGCTCCCAGCCCAGCGCCGGCCGAGCTGCGGGGAGCCGCGGGCCCTGCGCTCCCCGCCCAGTGCAACAGGCCCAGCTGGGGGAGTCGCAGCGCCACGTGCTCCCAGTCCGGCGCGCTGGGCCAAGTTGTGGACCCCGAGTTTCCGCCTGGGGAGCCTCAGGGCCTCCGGTTCCCGCTGGATATGCCTGGCGGATCCGCGGGAGCCCCACAGTTCCGGGGTGCCGGGCCTAGCTGCCAGGGCCAGGCCAGCTGACCAAGGTAAGAATGGGAATGGGAGTGGTTTGGGTGGTGATTAGGGTGAGTGGGAGGGTCTCGGGAGGGGGCGGTCAGAGAACAAAGTGCAGGGGGCTTAGATAGGAGGTGGGGTCCCTGAGAGTGGTGGTTAGTGTGGGTAGGTTTCGGGAGGGGGCAGTGAGGGAACAAAGAGCATGGGCGCTTAGATGAGGGGTCGGGGGGCAGTTAGAGTGGGGGATCGCCAGAAGGGGCGATCATGGGACAAGAACGGGGGGCTTAGGTACGGGGTGGGGTCCTGGGGAGCAGTTAGGGTGAGGGGATCTCCGGAGGGGGCAATCAGGGGTCAAGGAGCGGGGGCGGTGTTGAATGTGTTGGGGGCTCTGAGGGGGCAGTCAGGGAGTGGGAAGTGAGTGGGAGTCGGATGGGAAGGCATGGCCAGGCTGTTTGGCGAGGCACCGCCTTCCCTTCCCAGCCCTCCGCACAATTTTGAATCCCAATGTGGCCCTCGAGCCAAAAAGTTTGCCCACCTCTTGCCTATGGTAAGGGAGAGGATGGGGGTTGGGAGGGTTCCGGGAGGGAGGTTGGAGGGTGCTCTGGAGGGGGCAGTCAGGGAGCAGGGTGGGTTGGATAGGGGGTGGGGTTCTGGGGCGGTGGTTGGGGGTGGCGTGGTTGATGGGGTTGGGGCAGTCAGGGGAAAGGGAGCAGAGGAATTGGGTAGGGGGTGGGGTCCTGGGGGGTGGTTAGGGGTCTCTGGAAGGGGCGGTCACGGGACAAGGTGGGGGGAATTGGATGGGTCGGGGATTCTGAGAGGGCAGTCAGGGGGCAGGAAGTGAGAGGGAGCCGGATTGGGGTGGGGGGCCTTCCCTACCTGGCCCTCTACATAATTTTGTAAACCCAATGTGCCCCCTGGCCAAAAAGTTTGCTCACCCCTGTGCTAGAACAAACTAGAAAGGGAAGTGGAGGGAATTCCCCATCTCTTGATGTCTTCTAATGAAGACTTGATGCCTTTCTGGAACCCTGAAAGTTTAGTAAAAAACTAGCTAGTATGCTATACAGAAAGCAGATGCTAGCTAGTATGCTATACAGGAAGTCAGATTACGTGCTCTAATTGTCTCTTCTGTGTATAAACTCTGCTAATGTATGAAAAACTGAGCATAGCGTGGGGAGAAGCCACTGATGTTTTACTGTGTAGTCAGCTTGACCCCACAACGAACACTCATTGAGTGGGGTGATTCAGGGGAAGCAGCTCAAACATCCAATGTGGCTGGACAGGGGCAGGACATGAGCACTGTAGAGGAGGGGAGGGCGTGGCAGTGACATCACATGGGCCTTTGGCAGGACCTCAGCTTATTGGACAAAGGTGGTGAGGAGGCGATGATCTCACAGAGACATCTTGACATCAGCCAGGCAGGACAGGGATGCAGGACAGGGGCAACCTCAGAGATCCCTGTGGCTTTGCTTCAGCGCGTCTCCTTCTCGAGGTCTCTCCTTGAGGAGTGAAAGAGAACTCACTGTCACGTACGTGAGTGCAAGGAGGACCCTTTTCAGAGTTTTCTCCTTTTCTTTTCCTGATTTTGCTAGAAAACAGACGTCCCTGTTTAGAAGGTAAGAGACTCTGAGAGGTTTGGAACCTGTTCAGCCTGATCCATCAGGTGCTGGCTGATTTTTAGGAAAGGAAAACACTAGATAATGGGGGCAGCATTTTATTTCTGACCTAGGACTTTGTCCCTTAGAATGACTGGGGATATTGGGGTTTCTCCTTTTTGGTTTCCCCTTTTCCTCTAGTTCTCCCTCCTTTCTATTCTTCTCTTGCATCTTTGTGCTTTTCCCCTGCTCTCCTTTCACCACCAGGACCTGTCTCTGTGTGTGTGGAGTGGAGGAGGCAGGGGCTTGCACTGCAACTCTCATTGCGGGAGGCCCTCCTAGAGACATAGAATCATAGAATATCAGGGTTGGAAGGGACCTCAGGAGGTCATCTAGTCCAACCCCCTGCTCAAAGCAGGACAAATCCTCAACTAAAGTATCCTAGCCAGGGCTTTGTCAAGCCTGACCTTAAAAACCTTTAAGGAAGGAGATTCTTCCACCTCTCTAGGTAACCCATTCCAATGCTTCACCACCCTTCTAGTGAAAAAGTTTTTCCTAATATCCAACCTAAACCTTCCCCACTGCAACTTGACACCATTATTCCTTGTTCCATCATCGGGTACCACTGAGAACAGTCTAGATCCATTCTCTTTAGAACCCGCTTTCAGGAAGTTGAAAGCAGCTATCAAATCTCCCCTCAGTCTTCTCTTCTGTAGACTAAACATTCCCAGTTCTCTCAGCCTCTCCTCATAAGTCATGTGCTCCAGGCCCCTAATCATTTTTGTTGCCCTTTCTGGCCTCTTTCCAATTTTTCCACATCCTTCTTGTAGTGTGGACTCCAAAACTGGACACAGTACTCCAGATGAGGCCTCACCAATGTCGAATAGAGGGGATCAATCACGTCCCTCGATCTGCTGGCAATGCCCCTACTTTTATAGCCCAAAACGCCGTTAGCCTTCCTGGCAACAAGGGCACACTGTTAACTCATATCCAGCTTCTCATCCACTGTAACCCCTAGGTCCTTTTCTGCAGAACTGCTGCCTAGCTGTTCGGTCCCTAGTCTGTAGCAGTGCATGGGATTCTTCCATCCTAAGTACAGGACTCTGCACTTGTCCTTGTTGAACCTCATCAAATTTCTTTTGGCCCAATCCTCTAATTTGTCCAGGTCCCTCTGTATCCTGTCCCTACCCTCCAGCATATCTACCACTCCTCCCAGTTTAGTGTCATCTGCAAACTTGCTGAGGGTGCAGTCCACGCCATCCTTCAGATCATTGATAAAGATATTGAATAAAACCGGCCCTAGGACCGACCCTTGGGGCACTCCGCTTGATACCAGCTGCCAACTAGACATGGAGCCATTGATCACTACCTGTTGAGCCCGACGATCCAGCCAGCTTTCTATCCACCTTATGGTCCATTCATCCAGCCCACACTTCTTTAACTTGCTGGCAAGGATACTGTGGGAGACCGTATCAAAAGCTTTGCTAAAGTCAAGGAATAGCACATCCACTGCTTTCCCCTCATCCACAGAGCCAGTTATCTCATCATAGAAGGCTAATAGGTTAATCAGGCATGATTTGCCCTTGGTAAAGCCATGCTGACTGTTCCTGATCACTTTCCCCTCCTCTAAGTGCTTCAGAATTGATTCCTTTTAAGGACTTGCTACATGATTTTTCCAGGGACTGAAGTGAGGCTGACTGGCCTGTAGTTCCCCGGATCCTCCTCCTTCCCGTTTTTAAAGATGGGCACTACATTAGCCCTTTTCCAGTCATCCGGGACCTCCCCAGATCGCCATGAGTTTTCAAAGATAATGGCCAATGGCTTTGCAATCACCTCCGCCAACTCCTTTAGCACCCTCAGATGCAGCGCATCCGGGCCCATGGACTTGTGGCTGGAATAGTGCTCTAAGAGTGACCCCCTCTGGTGGTGACCTGGGACAACTGGTGAGAACTCTCAGCTTTCTGATTCTCAGAGTCTCAGTGCTGATTGGGCAAGTATGGGGCTATTGTGAGGGAGGAGACTCAGGTCCTTGTTACTCTCTTTTAAGACCGAGGAAATAAGCCATAACCAAACATGTATTTGATTGCTCTTGCTGCTTTTCTCCATTCACTGTCTTTGAGTAATTCATGATTCTCTCTCTAATGGGCTAGTTCTTCTAAAGTACTTACTGAATAATTAGGTTTTAATAAAGCCATATGCAAACCCAGACATCCAGTAACAAAGGAGTCAGGTGTCACCCTACAGAATGGGGAACAATCCGCTGGAAAGCAGTGACCCTGAAAAAGATTTTGGGGTCATAGTGGATGAGCTGCTCAACATGCTCTGTCAACGTGAAACAGTGGTAAAAACGGTTAAAGCCATGCTTGGGTGGACAGAGTAGTGAGTATGGAAAGGGAAGTGATACAACATTGGTGAGACTGGTACTGGAATGTTGAATCCAGTTCTTGTGTCCACATTTTAAATATTATATTAAAAAAAGTTGGAGAGAGTACAGAAAAGATTCATAATTGAGTGATGAGGATGATGCCTTCTAATGAGACATTGGAAAAGCTCAATCTGTTTAGTATATACAAAAGAAGAATGAGAGATGAGTTGCTTGACTTCATGGACAGAAAATGTTGAGTGTAAAACGGCTCTTTATTCTAGCACAGAAAGGCATGACAAGACCCCATGGATGGAAGCAGAAATCAGAAAAAGTATAATTATAATAAGACCCAGATTTGCAAGAGGGTGATTCATCACTGGAACAAACTACCAAGAGGAAGGCTGGCTTCTCCATCTCTTGATAGTTTCTAATAAAGACTAGATGCCTTTCTGGAAAATGTTTGAGTAAAAGAAAAACCCAGCTCTTCTGACATACAGGGGGCCTTAGGATACATAGGGGATCAGATTAAACCCTCTAATGGTTCCTTCTGGCCATAAACTCTACTAACCTATGAAATTCGGATTGTGGCCTGGGGAAGAACCTCTGATGTTTTACTGTGTAGTCGGCTTGACGCCACAATGAACACTCATTGAGTGGGGTGATCCAAGGGAATCAGCTCAAACATCCAATGTGGCAGGGACAGGGACAGGACATGAGCACTGCAGGGGAGGGGAGGGTGTGGCAGTGACATCACAAGGGCCTTTGGCAGGACCTCAGCTTATTGGACAAAGATGGTGAGGAGGCGATGATCTCACAGAGAGATCTTGACATCAGCCAGGCAGGACAGGGGTGCAGGCAACCTCAGAGATCCCTGTGGCTTTGCTTCAGCACGTCTCCTCATGGTCTCTCTTAGAGGTGTGAGTGAGAATTCACTTTCACTTACGTAAGCGCAAGGAGGACCCTCTTCGGAGTTTTCTCCTTCTCTTTACTGATTTTGCTAGAAAACATACATCCCTATTTAGAAGGCAAGAGCCTCTGTGAGGTTTGGAACTTGTTCAGTCTGATCCATCAAGTGTCGGCTAAATTCTAGGAATGGAAAACACCAGATTGAGGTGGCAGCATTTTATTCCTGAAGCAGGACATTTTTCCTTAGACTCACTGGGGACATTGAGGTTTCTCCTTTTTTGTTTTCCCTTTTCCTCCTACCTTTCTCTTCTTGCTTCCTTTGTCCTTTCCCTCTGCTCTCCTTCCCTCCCACCACCAGGAGCTCTGTGTGTGGACCAGGGACTGGCAGGGGACGGTTGTGGGAGACCCTCACAGAGAATGAGACTGGAATAGTGCTCCGAGAGTGATCCCCGCGGTGGTGACCTGGGCCATTCTTTGGGCTATTTGTTGAGAACCCTTAGCCTCCCACCCCTCAAAGTCTCAGGCTTGATTGACTGAGGAGGGCTATTGATGGGTGGGGCGAAACTCTGATTTTTGTTGTTCTCTTTTATGACCAAGCAAATATGTCACAGCCAGTTATATGTTTGATCAATGTTGATGCTTGTCCAGAGTAACCGATGGTCTTTGGGACTGACCCCACTAATCTAAAAAGATGAGACTCCCTGGATATTGCAGCAGCAGGGATGATGAGGGGGAACGTGGGGAGCAGATCACGCAATGAACTCCTTACAGTGTGTGTAGATTGCACTCCTTGCACTCCTGTGGGGAAAGAAGGGGCTGATCTGGCTGGAGCAGGGATGAGGAGGGACCAAAAAGGCCCATGAGTGAAAGGCTGCCTTGACCCCACACTCACACCTGCTTCCTGCTCAGTTCCAGGATGGCCAGGCTCCTGAGGATGTTCAGGAAGAAGGCTCTGAGGGTGGCACCAGAGCCTGAGGGAAGCAGCTGCCATCTTTCCAAGGAGCAGAGCAGCCCCTCCGTCCCCGCTGGTGGGGAAGCAGCTCCCGTCCAGGCCAGGAAGCGGAAGTGCCCAGTCTTCTGGCAAACGAAACCAGCTCCCGGCGCAGGCACCGAGCTGGGAGACGCGCTGACCAGGCCCAAATGGAGCTGACTCAGGATGTGGTTTCACAGACAGGACCCAGCCCAGGAGCAGCGCTGGGGAGGGTGGCTCTGGGACTTGTGTGGGCAGCCCCAGGAGCCCAGCCCTGATTCCCAGCAGGAGGCATCACCCTGCCTGGTCACTGAGGACCTTCTAGGCTCCTCAGGTCAGGAGGTGTAAGATCCGTCTTAGCACTGGCAGCTCAGCGTGGGACAGCAGCAGTTTGTGGGACTCTGGCAGCAGCAAGGCTAATGGATGCTGCTGCTTTGTTCCAGGTGAGGAACCAGGCTGAGCTCAGTGAGGGGTGATGAGGATGTGAACATTCTGGGCCCAGACGTTCTACCAGTGATATGCTGGGGCGGGGTCCCCAGCCCAGGTGTCTGGCCTGAGCCACGTGAACCCCACTGACACCAGCAGCAGTCACACAGCTGCCCCTTCAGCAAGGGGAGCTGGAAGTGGGGGCATCAAGAGCTGCTGCCACTTTGGCCCTTGATGATCCAGGGGTGGGGGAGTAGGCACCTCCCAGGGAGTCCTGGACAGTGGAGGGGGGCTCTCTGCTATGGGCTTCTGGTGGTGTTGGAAAGGGCAGCAGAGGGCAGGGATTGCTGGAGCTGAAGACTGGGGAGAAGAGAAGGGAGAAATTCTGAGATTGGTCAGTGGGGGATTTGTGGGGCTGGAGGGCAGCTGCGACTGGGGGACAAGGAATCACATGGTCCCAGCTCGGTAGTCAGGATGGTGTTGGATGGGGCAGATTTGACAGGGAGGAGGAAAGAAGGGGATTGGGACTGAGCTGGGCGGGAATCCTGGAAGGGGGACAAGTTTGATGGGCAGGAAGGAATTGGAGGAGCAGGAAGTAGTGGGGGATCCTGCTGGCCCTCTGGGGCACTGGCTGTGTAATCTCCTCACTGGGAGGAGTCAGTAGGGCTTGAATCTCACATGCTCCTTTGTCTCCTTCGCGTCTCACAGGAGCTCATTGGAAGAGTAGGAGAATGGAGTAGGAGGATGTTACCTGGATGTGGGTGGTGTCCTTCTCCTTACCCAGGGTGAAGATGGAGTGAAGGCCAGCTCGCAAGAGGTGGGTCTCTACGTCCAGTTCCAGGGCAGGTTTCATGGTGCTGGCAAGAGAGAGGAGCTGGTACCTGAGGAGGTACACTGCAATCAGGGAGTCGGCGAGGTGAGCGCTGGGTGGAGAGTCATCATGAAGCTCCTCAGAATCCTTGGTCCCTGCTCCCTTGATTCCCTGGAGCTCCAAATTTAGGGGTGGGAAGGGAATTGCTTCCAGCAGGAAAGAGATTACCCCTCCCTGGGGGACTTTCTTTCTTTCTTT